>ML685930.1:316525-328722 GCA_007922175.1 Pelusios castaneus | reverse complement strand
TTTTTTTTTTTTTTTTTTTTTTTTAATTTGAGCCCATTTAGTTGGGTTTTCTGGAACCTCTGTGCACCTTGATTTCAGTGGATTTAAGAGACAAGGCAACTTTATCTCTTACAAGTCCTACATTCCATATTTTAGCTAAAGCAAGATTTGGTTGCTGGGTGCAAGACAAATGTTTCTAAAATATGTTGCAGACCCACCAGGTGGTATTGTCTGTTACAACTGCTATATTGAAGTAATTCAGAACTATGATACAAATTAAAATGTTTAATTAAAAAATCCTCACTAAAACAATGTATAGTGGAGAAGATTAAATGTAGTTTTAAAAAGTTCAACCACTTAGGTCATTGTAAAAATAAATAATTTCATGAAAGGATATTTATTTTCTTGTAATTTAGGGAGCGTAAGGAAGGTCTGGTTGGAGTTTCCGATTTCTTCATTCCATCGAAAAAGGCATAAGACAAAGATGACAAGGATTTATTCAAAGTAAATGCCACCAATTCAGAACAGAACTTTATTATAAAGTTACATAATGTTTAGCATTAGCAGTCTTCACAAAATACAGATTTGATTTACCAGTGTACCATATGCAGTGTGATATTTATTTATGAAAGTGGAGTAAGAGGTATGTCTTAGAAGTTATTTGTTTTCATAGACAGGTAATTTTAGCTTTAGATTTCTTCAGATAAATAAAAACTTTTAATAGAGTTAGTGGTTTAGGAACTTTTCTGATATGCTTTGAAACCAACTACATGTCAGGTAAAAAGAGATTTGTTTTTCACAAAGATGTTAGTATCTACCTCCATAAATTGGTCAAGATTCTTCTACCTGAAGCTCTGTGGCAGTGTGCTTTGTGTCCCCTCTCTCAAACGGAGGATTTACACCCCTTTCTTTAGTGTAGTATAGTGGTCCTCTTTAATTTGCAATGGTTAGTTACCAAATTTCCTAGTCCAAAGTCCAGCTCTACCTGGCCATAAGGTGCAGGGCGACCTGTCTTCCTGGCCCTTAGGCAGACTAAGTGCAGAGTTGTCCCCCTTTTGCCTGTCCATGCCCCCCTGCATCCCTTCTCCAACTGTCTTGTACACAGCAGGCCCAGAAGCCAGTTGCTCCCCACTGCCTAATTAGTCAGGCTCTTTCTGGCTTTAATTAGCTCAGCACTTGGGAAGCCTGGCTGGCTTACTACTCCCCAGCCCAGGCTTCTCAGGGAGTGTGTGTTGGAGAGAGGGTGGTAGGGGTGGTCCTCAAAGGCCTCCAGTTCCTCCTCTCCTCTACAAGGTCATATTCAAAAAAAACCTCAAAGAACTATGTCCTTATACGTAACTTATGCCCAGTAGGTCTACCTGAACAAAGAGATCAGCTGTCCCATTTTTTTCCATATGATATCTTAGTTCTGAAATACCTTGTTTTTCTTCAAGCAATTATCCACACACATTCCACTTGTGGTTCCCATGTGCTCCAAGCACAGGAGATCAGATTCTTCTGAATAGCAGTGACTAGGCCAACATCCTGGATGCATGCACAAGTATGCATGCATGAACATGTGCACACATCCCCATCCAGGACATAAAGGGTGGAGCAAGCCCAACCATCCTTCAGTTCCTTTTTGCAGCTGTGGCAGTGAAACAGAACCCTGGAGGTATCCACTTCTCTGCCCACTGTGTGAGCCTGTTGCTCTTTACGTTGTTGTTTCCTTATTATTGTTAGATTACTATAGTTAATATAGTATAGTTTTTTAACTCAGGGCATTGAGGTTGCAGAAGATGTGTACCTGGTAGTCAGTATGTATGTCCTTTGCTTCCTTTCTCTAAATGATAGCCAGAACTGTAGGGACATCAGACAAAAATGATATATGATTTACATCCCAAGTTCACATTGATATAGCTTCATACAGAACTGAAACTATCTGTAATAAAAATATGAAATCAGATTGTATATAGTTTGAAATAGCAATATCCTGTGAATTTTAAACCCTTAAAGACATTGACACAAAAGGGTGCCAGTGTTTGATTTTGAAAATATGTTCACCTTATATCCAATTTCCCTAAATTATGCCACACTCAAGCACTGATTGTCAATTTGTAGTGTTTATCTTAATGCAGATTCAGCATTCGTTATTACTTTGTATGATAGGAGTCCCAGTTTTCTCTGAATGATTTTAACTTTATTGCAGTAAAAATGCTCATTCTTAGTTATTACTTGATTAAATAAAGTGTATTGTGACAGATAGGAATTGAACACAGGCACCCCATCTGCCTTAAACTTCAATAATTCTACTTAATTCAGCTCTGTGCCAAGCAGTCTGCCATATAAGAGACTGCTGTTGAGCATCCTAGCATATCATGGAGCTGAGGAAACTATGAACATTAAGAACAAGTTCCAGAGGGGTAGATTTGTCAGTCTTGTTCAGCAAAACAAACAAGAGGACTTGTAGCACTTTTAAAGATTAACATTTATTTATTTCATGAAGTGCAATTAGACGCTTTGTTTTTATGAACATTAATGTGTTTCATAAACATAAAAGGTATCGGCTGGGCAGGCACTGGTAGGATGTCAACTCAGACTCTGGGAACATGTAATCAGTAGCAAAAGTAGAAAGGATTTTGAGACAGAGAGGGATTTGAAGGACTTTGCATGATAAGCATCTAGAACCTAGTACAGAAAGTTGAAGACATATGTGTATGGCTCTACATAAAGTTTTAGATGTACACTTGGCCACTAATCCTTTCAGGTATCTAATTTAGCAACCTAACACATGAATTATTAGTTCTGCCACAAATTGTATACTAAATAACATGTAAACAATGGAACATCTAACAAAATATATATTGAATGTTTTAGCGGTTATGAATGGTTAGATCTGTGGCTGATACAATAAGAAGCTGAAGTGGTAGTGATGAATCTTCTTTGCAAGAGTATTAGTAGGTGCTTTATCCCTGGAGTCCTGGCTAAAGATGTGCATACGTCTGGTTCTTCAAAGCATGATTTAAAATGAGTATCCACTGATCTGTGGCCGCTAGGATTATTGTTCAGCCAACTCCAGTACAGAATTTCTTTTTAAAGCATTTCACACATCTTTTAAAAAATTCAAATAATTTTTACTGTTCTATCTAGAACTTTATTTAATGATTGATTATGCACTGGTTTATATGTAACCCAGTATGATATTGTGATTGGATGTGCCCACAGAATTAGGCAGCTACATTAATGTAAGCTGTGGCTCTTCTTTAGTAATAATACCATCCCAAGGTCAAAAGTTAATTTCAGAAGTGCATTTGTCCGTCTGACTGATCCTTTTGTCCTCCTGGTAGCAGCCATTCCCCCACCACTAGAACGAGAAGAGACTCTCAGGCAAAACTTTGTGGTGGCAGTGGGCAGCACTGATTGAGGAAATAATAAATTGAGGAAAGGAAAACCAGAGATTGAAGAGGTGGGAAAGAAGCAGAGAAGAGATGGGGGGAATGAGTATGAGATGAGCACGGAATTTGTTTGCTTGAGGAAATTGGTCCTACCTTATTCACCACCAGCATGAACGGAAATAAAAAAGGAAGCAGTGGAAAAGAGGAAGAGGGCCCAAGGACAAGATGTGGGAGAGGGAGAGCAGCAGGAAAGAGCAAAGCTTAAATATGAAAGGAAGAGAGGTTGATTTAAATAGAATTATATTTTCTGAACAGAGAGGGAAAGACAAGAATAAAATAAAACCTTTAAAAGGGATTGACAGTTATAGAGGACAGGTGTGTGGGGCAGAGGAATGGAAAAACAAAGGGAAAGAAAACACAGAGGGAGAGTCTTTTTCTTTTTAAGCGAAAGTTGGTTTTACTCCCTATTTCGAGCCAATGATTTTGTGATTGGCTGTTTGCAGGGAATAAAAAGAGTGAAACTTTTCTGAACACTTAACTGTGGGTAGGTGCCTTTGACAGTACTGCTTTCTCCACACTTCACCCCATTGGACTCCACATCACTTTCTTTTTGTAAGGTTGCAGGGTTTGTGCTACACACTAGAGCTCCCTACCTCAGTAACCCCCTCTACTCACCTCAATTCTGCCTCTGATTTACTTACTTCCTCCCTCTGACTGTTACAGAATATCCAGTGTTCCAAGGGGTTGAACTTCCATTGTCTACCCTGAGCCTCCAGTGCTGGGAAGATGCATGTACATATTGTTTAACTACTAGGCCTTTGTCCTTCTCCCTCTGCCAGTTAATCTAATATTGGATAAAATAAGGAGAAAGAGGAATCTGGGATTTAGATGGGAAAACTCTGATTTGCCAGTAGTTTGTATTAAGACATTCTCTAAAACAAAACAGATACAAAGGCTTCAGGATCCTATCACATTGCTTTGTGGCTAAACTTTTGGTTTATGAAGGTGATGGGTGTGCAGGCCTTATAGATTTCATCACTGCCTCTTGACACCATCAATGAGTAGAAATGCTTTCTTTTAATGTAAAGCTGCCTAGGAAATGGTGCCTGTTTCACTTACATGTAGACCTAGCCATAATGGAATGATGGAGAAGACACTGTTCAGTCTTGGTCGCTCCTAGGGATACTAGAGTCAGTGGACTATTGATCTGTTCCTATTGTGTGTTCCAGAACATCACACTTTATGCAGCTATGGGACTGAGAAAATAAAGACCTCTTTTATTTTGAAACTGAGACACCACATGCACACAGTCCCAAAGCCACCTTGCCTTCTGGGAAAAAGTCACCATTGGATGGTGGGTTTTTAGTGTAGTGAAGGGATAGCACAGCAGGATTTCTCTCCTCTGACTGAAAATGCAATTATGTGTAGCTTTTCCATGGCACTTTTCTTCTGTAGAGCTCCAAGGGACAGCTTGAACTTCCAGTGTTTCATTTTGATGTGTAAAGATTAAGAAACATTTTTTTTAAATGTTATGAGTATGATTGTTCTTTTTCCAGAGACCAACAGAATGGCATGGTGGAGCCCAGAAACTTTCTGAACCAGGCCTTCTAGATCTGTTTTGATCATGCTCGTACTTGGCCAGTAGGTGAACTACAGTGTGACTGTAGTAGGAACTGTCATTTTTATTCAATAGACCAGAAATTACAGGTTGTAATAGAAAAGATGACATTCTAAAATCTTCACTTGGTATCTGTTTTCTCTTCTGATTTTGCCCCATTCTGCTATTGCTCCCTTTTCTTTATGGGGCTCATTACAAGAATTCTCTCTCTTTCTGAAACTTCCGTCCATTTTCCATTCATAAAGATCAATAAGATGTTAACTGAGTATGATGAGCTGACACTCCAGTACAGTGATACCCTATTTGTGTATCCCTCCCTACACATTAAATGGTTTAAGGTTTTTATTAGTGACTGAAATCTATTATAGACTTTGTTCAATCAGCCCTTTTTGTAAATTGTTCAGTTACTTTCAAGAAGTGCTTGAGGAAAGATAACATCATAGGTGGAGGAAGGAATAAAAGCCTGAATGTCACACTGTCTTGGGCCTTCCAATACGTATAGTGAAAGAAGTGAATAGCTCCTATAGGTATGTGAATTCAGAAAGAAAGAATATTGGGAAACAAAAGAACAAAGAAAATACAATAATCATGGGAGTATCCCAGACTCCTCTCACCAAGCAAATGAACAGGAAAGAGGCTGTGGTCAGCAATGGGCCCTTCTTTAGATCCTTATAGGAAAACTAGGAAATTGCAACGGAGTTGGATAAAAACAAAAATAAGAGCAGCCACATGATTAGCTGTAATGGGCAAATCCTGCTATATATTCCAACAGCAGCTGGATATGTCAAGCAGCAGGCTGATAGGACCGATGTAAAGTGCTAGAAGAGATCCAAAAGCATTTTTAACCTACAATGTCAAAGACAAAAATTATCTTCAAAAAATGTGATCAAGAATCTGGAGAAACAATAGATCAGTATATTGACAAGCTGTGCAAAATGGCTGACTCAATTTTCAAATCCTAAAAAATGAATTAATTCTTGATAGATTAGTAATAGGGGCAAAGATGCAGGAGTTCAAATAAAAATGCTCAAAAAGCCCACACAAACTCAAGCAAGAGCTATAGATGTGCAAAGCTAGTGACCAAGCTTAATTCCTAATGTAGAGAATTGGAGCAGACAAATAATTCACAAAGTACATAATGAAAATACAAGGAAAATCTGCAATAATTCATACAAAAGTGAATACAAATATAAAGCAGAAGAGGCAAAAAAAATAGTCTTGTGGAGAAAACTATGATAATGGAAAATGTTCTTCAGAGGGGGTCATGTGCAATAATTGTGGCAAGAGATGACATTATGCTAAAGCAAAGAAAAAATATATTAAGTAGACAAAAATGAGTCCAGTGATGAGGTTTTGCACTAGTATGACATTCATGCCATACAAAACAGCAAAAATAAATGGTTTTTAAAGCTCAGTCTAGTACCAAGTGCAAAGACAATGCAGCAGCACACAAACAAACAAGGAACTGAATGCAAAATGAACAGTGGGACATCCAGTAAATGTGCTAGGCTATAGAGTTCCTCAACATTATGAAAACAAAATTGCAACCAAGCAAAGCCGAATCAAAATTATACAATGGCATGAGCATAGTAATCATGAGGACAATGTAAACTACAAGTAGGATGCCAAGGAAAAATATAGAGGCTGAAATTCCAAGTAGCACAGACAATACATGAGCCACTGCTTTCAGCTAAAACAAGTGAATTCATGAACATAGACCTAATTCTGTTGATTTTAATGGGAATTAGGCACCCAGATACCTTTGAGAAGCTAGACCCTGCTAATAAATTTCTTTAGCCAAATGATTCACATAGCAAACACAATAAACTGTGGTGTTCATTCAGCAAATGTACTGAAAGATCATTGTGAAGTTTTGGAATGGGTTCCAAGCATATTATATTTAGTAATAGATAAAACAAGTAAACCGCCAATTGCATTAAGAGAAAAAAAATGGAAGTTAATAAAGTCTGTGAGAAAGAGCCAGGAAAGTAAATCTAAAATAAAAACAAGATGAAATTGTAATTAACTGTAGTACCATGCATGGGACACTTGCTCATCTTCTAAGGGCTATCCCCAAAAAGTAAAAACAATACACCTAAAAATATTAAATCAGCTCAGAGACTATTACAATTTGTAAATCATCTGATAGTTTCTTGCAAGCCTCTCAGATATGTGTGTGAACCCCTGAGAAGAGACTACTGAACAATGATGCAGTGTGGATATTATTGCCTCAACACAATGCATACTTATGTATCAAGAGCCTGGTGACAAACTAACCCATCCTGAAATGCTAGGATGTGAATGAACAGTGTGCTGCCAGGGAGATGGGGACAAAGCACCATTCCTTCAAAAGGGACTGATGGTAGCTTTTACATCAAAATCACTATCAATGGAGTAAAAATGAACTCAACTGGAAAGGAAAGCCTTGCAGTAAATGAAAGTTAACATAAGAACAGCCATAGTGGGTTAGACCAATGGTTCATCTAGTCTAATATTCTGTCTTCTAACAATGAACAAAGCCAGGTGCTTCAGAGCAAATGAACAAAATAGACAATCCTTGAGTGATCCACACTCTGACATCCATTCCCAGCTTCTGACAGACAAAGATTAGAGACACCCAGAGTATGAGGTTTGCATCCCTGACCAACTTAGCTAATAGTCATTGATAGACATATCGTCTATGAACTTATCCAGTTCTTCTTTGAATTCCATTATAATTTTTCCCTTCACAACATCCCCTGGCAACAAGTTCCACAGGTTGACTGCATTGTGTGAAGAAGTACTTTGTTTGTTTTAAACTGCTGCCTACTAATTTCATTGAGTGGCACCTGGTTCTTGTATTATGTGAAGGGGTAAAACTGTAAGAAGTAAACTGCTGAGTTGCCAAACAACAATTGGTATAAGAAGGAGTGAATCCCCGCTCTGTGTCTAAGCCAAAGGTAACCCCAATTTGTGGCAGAACATGCACCTTGGTTTTGGACAACTGGGCTAACTGAGTCCCTGCTCTGTGTCCAAACAAGACTTTAGGCAACTGGGCTGAGTTCCTGCTTTGTGTCTAAGCCAAAGGTAATCCTAAAGTCAGGAAGCTACACAGGTGCCTCTGGGCCACAGGCAAACAGGCTGAGTCCCTGCTCTGTGCCTGAACCTGAGGTGATCCTTGTTTCAGTTCATGGCAGAGTAGAAGGACCTTTCCTGATGAACAAAGGATTTTAAAAGGATGTAAGTAAAAGTATATCTGGGTTTGCATGTCAGTAAAGGTGGATGCTTGTGGATTGATTGAAGTTCTCTTCCCCACCCATTCAGCAACTGATCCACACTTGCAGAATGATAGATAATTAAAATTTTTAATGTTAAGCATTAGAGTGAGAAGCCTTGAGCCATATAGTTAATAGCTTGGACTTTGTATTTTGTGTACAATATAGTTCCTACAGTCAATACCTTATTAAACATATTTGTGTTTATATTAAATCATTTTAAACTGCATTGTATCAACACCAATATTAAATAAAAAGATCTTTTTAAAAAATAATTTATCCTCTGAAGTGTCAATCCTTGAATGGAAGGCTGCTGTACCCGTGTCTCCCAGGGGTAACTAAGGTAGGCTAAAGATTTCCCCACGTAAATAGAAACCTCTAAAATTTTCCCTATCAAAGCACACTATCTCAATAAGAAGGTGTAAGACTAATAGAAGCCCTGAAAATGTCATGCAGTAACAGTTCCATTCTTGATATGTTTCCAAACCAATGCAATCTTCCTTGAATCTTCTGTAACAGTCATTTTTTTGCTCAGCTCTTTTCATATCACTTCATTTATTTTCTACAATCTTGAAATTCTAAGCATTGCCCAGAGTTAATTCATTTCTGCAGTCAGTATCTTTTGTTCACCATCTTCTTATCCATCATCCTTCCCTGGTAACAGTATCAGCATGACTTTTGTCTCTGATACACAGATTTTTATTTTTATCTAAATGACTTTAGCCTTCCAGACCCCGCAAAATACTGGCACAGCTAGTTCGATTCTTCTTAGGATGTCATATTCACAATTCCGAATTTTTTATCCTATTTTTCAAAAGGTACGCTCTGTTTTCCACTTGTCCTAGTTCTGTATTCAAAACTCTGACTATGAGCTTTACCTCTTCTCTTGACAAAAATTATGGCAATTGGAAGGCTTTTCTGTACTTACTCTCAATCAGAAATTTCCGCTTTCCTGGTCTACATTGTCAGTAATCGTCTGTAACTGTAGGTGGGGAAGCTATCTCCGGGAAGCTGAGAGATTTTTCATTAGCAGCTCAAGAGGGGTTTCATGTCTTTCAATTTATGCCATATGGGTGAGGGGATCTAGGGCAGGGAATTTTTGCAAACTTTGCCAGGCTGGTCCCTTTCAACAAGGAAGTGATTTGGGGAATTACTTTCACAGCACAGCTCTGAGGCTTGTTTCCTCTCCTCACTTGCCAGGAGGGCAGAGCTGGAAGCAGATTTGCTTTCCCAGGACTTTATAAAACTCCCTTTCCTAGGATAAGAAATGTTCCCAGCTTCCTAGTGAGCATGGGTACCAATCTGTAAATGGCTCTTGTGCTCATTGAGGCTGAGGAGAAATCAATGCCCAGTGCACCCAGGCAGAGTGCCCTAGACTAGGATTAGTGGAAGGAACAAATCATCACAGGACTGCCCACGCTGTCCCTGCATGTCTTCACTCCCACTGTGCAATGAAACCACTAGACTCTGCTCTCAATGCCCTTATCATCCACATGGGCAGTACTGGCCCCTCCTTGGCTTGAAGGGTATTGCGTAAGGCGCCATAGGTGACAGGAGGGGACAAGCTAGTCAGAGAAAGACCCCAGGAGGCTGCTTCGTCACTGACTATTTAGATGCTGGGTCAGGTTCTCTGTAAAACTTCCTCCTGCAAAAACCTGCATCATCCAGGCCTGAGGCTCTGCAGCTACTCAGGGACTGTGCTGGGAGGGTGAAATGGAGATGTAAAGTGGGGTCTCACCCTGCAGTACTGGCTATCCTGGATGAGGAGAGGTTGCTGCACATTCAACAGCCCTGTGTATTTAAAGAGTTACAATACATGCATATTTACAGACAGTTTCCCAGAAAGTTCCTCTGCCTGGGAGTTGGTGGATCCCATGATCCTTTCTGTTCCTCAGCATTCCCAAATGAATCAACCAAGCAGGGGGACACATTCAAGCCTGCTGCAAATCCCCAAAACCTACAAAGAAATGATGAGGCATTTTGGTCTTTTCACAATGCTCGCTTCTCCCTTCTGGATATCTGAGACAAAATGGGCTGTGTTTTAATCAAACCTAGTCTGATTAGTGTGCCAATCCCCTATGCCAGAATGTGACCGGAGCCTCCTAGGATAACCTCCTGGATGTGCAAAAATAAGGGCAAGCTGCAAACCCGGGAGCTAAACTCCCCAAACACTGGTGCATTGTACTTAAACCAGTCTCCCTATCAGTCACAACCAGGCTTCTAGTTCCCCACACCAGGTACCAAGAAGTCTGCCCAAAATAGAAACAGCTCCCTTTATTGCACTCCAGTTCCTCTGGCTCCCACCTAGCCACACGGTCCCTTAAAGAAATAGGTCTCCTGACCCCAAAGGGCCAGCCACATCACAAAGAACAATATAGGTTTAGATCTTACCCAAAATACCACACTGATAGCCAATCCTTTAGTAACTACAACTAAAGGTTTAATATAAAAGAAAAGAAGCAAAATATGAGAGATATTAAAGGGTCAAAGTGAATCACATACATACAAATGATTTAAAGTCCATGTAAAGCAGTTTGCAGGCTTGTTCCTCTGGAGTTTGCAAGCTTGTTCCTCTGGTAAACACCCAGCACCCGGGTGGGCCTCAGTCCTTTGTCCAGTCACAGAGGAATAGTTCCAGAGGTGGGTGTTAGCTGTAGACTGGGGCCTTGAGACAAGATGGAGTCAGGGCTTCTGCCTTTTATCACCTCTGGCCTTCTCCATGCTGTATGCAGTTTTTCCCAATCAAAAATGGAGTTGAGTCACATGGTCAAGTCCTAGTGGCTCAACAGGTTTCTCCCTGGGCCCATTGTACCTGGGAGCTTCCTTAATGGGCCATTAAGGAAACAATGGCTGTAGCCACCCAGTCTGGGGAGTTCCCCAGAATCATACAGGTTGAAATATAGATATAGCAAACATATTCCTAACGTCTAATACAGATGCAATTCCTATACATAAACCATACAATCATTCCCAGCAAATTACTACCTTTCTATTGATACCAAACATGACATAGTTCCTATGGATTATAGCAATCATGAGATATTAATACAAAATAATATCATAAATGGTCTCCTAGATCCAGATAGTGTCACACCAGTTTTCCTACAGGCTTTGACATGGCTATCAAATGACTGCAGGTGCAGCGAGGCATGTGTAAAGGCAACTCTATACTCCAATGTGAGTAAAGCCCACACTGAGCTGCACTTACTTGGGAGTTGGTTTCACTAACGGAGTCAGAGATTTGCCAAACCTTTGGCAGCATATTTGGAGGGGAGGGCAAAGCCTTGCCCTCTGACCCCATGAAGACGTCATAGGAAGGATGATAAATAAGTCATTGAAGCATTTATACATGAACAGCAGTGTTACAAACACAAGAAACTGATGGGGGAATTAGCTTACACTGAAGAACTGATTCAAAGCAACATGAAGCATCTTGTTCAGAGCAATGAAAACCATGCCATGAGCCAATTGTTAACCTGAGCTGCTATGCCAGCATGCTTCAAGGCTCTCTCAACAGACAGATTGTACACCATGCAATGTAACAGTTATATAAATATAATGTAACATCAATTATATAACAACACAACATAACACAAATTCCTTCAGTGTCTAGTAACAAAATAACCAACATCACACTACTGTATACTAGTAGGGGCTGTAAGTGGTGTACCCAGATATTTTTGTCCCAAGATAATTAAGATTATTGGATAAGAATAAAAAGGAAATTGGAAGAAAAGCGTCAAAAGGGGGTTAAATTCTTACAGGCAGCAGTTAAGATGCTAGACATTTGCAGGGTAATGGCAGTTATTAGGAACACTTTTTCATGTAAATAGAGTAGTTAGTGATAAGAAACAGGTAATGTCAATATATGGAGTAATTGATCAATAATTTCACCTCTCCCATACTCTTTTAAGGAGTATCTTTTACACACACACACACACACACACACACACACACACACACACACACACA
>ML685930.1:262412-307133 GCA_007922175.1 Pelusios castaneus | reverse complement strand
AGCAGGAGCTTCGATTATCCGTGCTTTTTGATTATCCGGCTCACGGGTGCCGGTCATTAACCCGGATAATCGAGGTTCTACTGTATTTGGGTAGTTCTGAAAGCAGATGGTAAAACATGGATGTTAATCACTGATTTCAAACCTCTGAACGAAAAAGCTCCAATGACTGCACCAATAGTGGCCAAATATCCTCTATAATGGGAGGAGTGAAATGGTGTACAGTTTTAGATTTAGCAAATGCATTCTTTGCTATACCATTACACCCAGATTCCCGGTACAAGTTCGCATTCACTTTTCAAGGGAGACAATTCTTTTTCTGCTGAGTGCCTCAGGGTTTTCATGCTTCACCCACTATATGCCACATACATGTAATTAAAATGTGGGACAATATGTCTCATAAAGATAGAATAATAGCATATGTAGATGATATATTAATCAGCACAAAAACAAAGGAAGAAAATCTAGAAATCTTGCATCTGGTTTTACAGGAAAAGAAAGGAAACAGTATTTCAGGCTGGCCTTGAAAAATCCCAGATTGTTTGCAACAAGTGAACTATTTTGAGTCACTTTAGGACAAAAAGGACATTCACCAAACAGAAGGTAAAATTTCTGCAGAAACTGTCACTCTCTGCAGATATTTCCACTTTAAGATCATTTTTAGAAATGACAAATTTATCCAGGGATTTTATGGAAAATTATGCAGAAAAGGCTTCTCTATTATATAAGTTAAGAAAAAGTACTAAATGGGAATGGGGTATAGAACAACAAAAAGCGTTTACTCTGTTAAAGCAAGCGCTAGCACTGGCCCCAGCTTTAGCCTATCCAAAAGTAGGGCAAGCTTTTGTGTTTCAATTATCCACCACTAATACTGGGATGAGTGCTGTTCTTAGCCAGGACCATGGTACTGGATTGAGATCAATAGCTTATGCCTCTAGAAGCCTCAATGGAGTGGAACAGAGTTTCATCCCATATGAAAAAGAGGTACTAGCATTAGTATGGGCTCTGCAGCATTGGGAATATCTGGTGAGATTATCCCCAGTGTTGTTAAAGACCTCACACTCCGCTGTAAAATATGTCTTAAGAAAAAAATCTATGATGGCCATGTATGCAATCCTAGGTTAGCTAAACAGAAACTAGCTTTGCTAAATAAAAAAAGAAGGTATGGAAAAAATTCAAACTTTATCTCCAGTCCCACATGGACTCATAATAGAAGGAGAACAGTATGAGTGTTCTTTATGAGAAATCTCTTCAGAAGGCCCTATGTTGTTCCAGAGAGGAACATTATTGTAAGAAAAAAGGTAGATGAGATCTGGTTTGTAGATGTTTCAAGCTATCATAGGAAAGGACAACCTTATACTGGATATGCTGCAATCAGAATTTCTGATGAGATGGTCTTTAAGGGATAATGTCTACCAAACTCAGCTCAAGCAGCTCAAATAGTAGCTCTAATTGTGGTGTTAAGAGAATTTTCTGAAGTATAAGAAGATTGCTATTTTCACAGATTCTGATTGGGTATTAAGAGTCACAGTAGATTGAATGCCACAGTGGTAGAAGAGGGGAATGAAATCAGCAAATAAGCCCATAGTTCATGCTGAAAAATTGTTATATCTATGGAATTTAGGTCAAGGAAGAGTACAACCAGTATTACTGGGAAAAGTGAAGGCACAAAAGAAAAATACAGAAGAAGCCAAGTGGAATAATAAGGCAGATGAACAGGCTAAGAAGCCAAGGAGGGGACTGTATGGGAACCAAAAATACAGTTTCAAATAGCCCTAATAGCTAGTATAAGAAAAGAGCAGGTAGAGCAAATTGATCTAATGGCATTAGAGAAAAAGGATCCTGAAATAAAGAAATTAATAGAAAAAGGCAAGTATCAAGGTTGGAAAATTTGGCAACACGAGGCAGGATTAGTATTGGCAACCAAGAGAGTGGATGACATGCCTGTTTGGGTAGTGCCATCTGACCTTAGAACTGAAATGAAAGCCTTAGTTCATGAAAGATGGTCATTTAGGTATAGATAAGACTCTTGATAGACTTCAAATAGCAGGATGGTGGTCTAGAATGAGAACAGATGTAGAATTATATATAAGTAATTGTTTACGATGTGCAGCCAATAATGCAGATGCTAACATAGTAAAAGGACCATTAGGGCATCAAAGAATTGAAAGTCCTTGGGTCCAGATTACAGATTGATTATGTAGGTCCACTTGCACAAACTGCCAAGGGAAACAAATATTTGGCAATAGTAGATCCTTTTACCTAATGGTATTTCCCACCAAGAATAGCACAGCTTTAACTACTGCAAAAGTATTAATAGATCAAGTTATTTCAAGATGAGGCATTTCTAAAATAGATTCAGATCATGGTCCACATTTCATAGGGGAAATTACAAAAGGGTTATGCCAGGCTTTTGATATTAAACAAAGGTTACAGATAGTAGGGCACCCTCAAAGTTCAAGACAGGTAAAAGAACAAATAGAACAGTGAAAACAGCTTTAAGAAAAGTAGTAAATCAACAGGGTAAAAACTGGGATCAGAAATTGCCCTTTATATTAATGGCCATTAGAGGAACAGTAGCACCTTATGGAGTCATTCCATTTAAGGCTATAACTGGAAGGAATATGAGAATGCCAGAGCAATGGTGGATTGTTGAAAATCCTCCTGATGAGCTGCAACCTAAACTATTAACTGACCAATGGATGCAACAACTTTTAAAATCTGCATCTGAAACATATAAACAAATGGCAATAGCATTAAAGGTAAAGACTCAAAAGATGGATCAAAATTTAGGACCCATTTTTCACACAGAAGAATGGCAGATAGGCAATAGGGTAATGTATAGGCAGCTTAAAGAAAAAGGTCATGTACTGTGTCCCACAATGGAAGGACCAGTGAGGATAGTTGTTAAAGCCAGTCCTACTGTGTATCAGCTGGAAGTTCAGCAAGGGAAAAGAAAGATAGCAAAATGGCCCCATTCTTTGCAAATGAACAAATGGAAAGGAGATTTCACTTAAGAAATACTAACATTTAGCATAGCAATAAATTAAGATGATTAAGAAGAATAGTTTAAGATTAGAAAAATAGTTGAGTAATAAGCAATTTTTCTTATATAGATTTAGGAAGATTGGGTCGAGGAAGTGACATCCATAGAGGATGATGAGATACTACTGATACTAGAGCGAGAACGAGGAGGAATTCCACAAATCGATATTGAGGAATTCCTTAAAGAATGTGATCAATCAGAAATCCTGTCAGACTGGAGAAATAGTTTCTTAGAAGATCCAGTAGAGCAAGAATGCAGATATATATTAAAGCTGACAGAGGAAAAAGCCACCCAAACTGACGATCCAGAGAAAGCTACTCAATATAACTGGCATACTATAACTCCACTATTGAGAGATTGCTTTAACAAACTATTAGTAATGATATATATAAAATTAGATAAAGAAATTGGCCAAGTTTGTTTTATAGATCCAGGATCAGTATACTCAGTTCTGAATGAGAAAATTCTTCCAGAAATTCTCCCATATAAATCATCGGAGAAAATACGAGTGAATGGAATTTAAAGGGAAATTAAAGACAACAATCCCTCTGACTATCAGGATAGGAAATAGAACAATTGAGAATATATGATTTGGTTTAATGGAAATAGAAGGACATCCATATGGAATAATAAGAATAGAAATCTTTAAAGCATTAAAATGCTTTATTGACTTCAAAAAAGGTCTTCTGTTCCAACTGATATAGATATAAGAGAATATAAGGAAAACTGTAGGATAAGGGTTAAGATAGGTTTAAGTTAGATAAATAAGTCAAGTAAGAAATGCACCAAGAACTTTATTTCAATAGGAAAAATGGAAAGTGACAGCAAAGATAGTGGACACAATAGTCCTGAGGAAGAATTATTACAAGGAGAAGTCATCTGATTATTGGAAGACTCTGACCATAGATTGCTTGTTCTAACAACAATTTATATTAGGAGAGATCCAGTAAGAGTATTCTTTACTATAAATACAGGAGCATCAGTCTTTATTCTGAATACAAACAGATTAAACATCGATGACTTGCCCACTGAAGACAATGGGTACACTCAACAAATGGATGGGGTACGGTTCCCGTAAGTCAAACCATGGCAGTATAGATAGCAGAAAGGAAGTTGTGTGAAAGTTTTGGACTGATGGATTTAAGTCCAGGACAATATAGCACCTTAGGAATAGATGCATTGAAAGCCTTACAAGGTAAAATTGACATAGAAGGTAAAACACTCTTCAAGGATAATGAAGATTAGGAATAAAATAAATAAATAGAACTAAGATAAGAAAGATTAATAGGATAAGAAGAGAAGAGTTCGTTAGCATTAATTATCTTACATTTAGCTCAAAACAATGGAAAAGTGGAAGAAAGGCAATATGATAACAGTAAATGAATATAAACCAAAGATTCACGAGATGCTGATATGGAAAGATGAGTTTGATTGTCCATTAGTAGAAGGAATAATATATTCTGAATTAGGTAGATTCCTACATGTTTTTTACAATGGATACTGGAGTAGCTATAACTATTTTAAATACAAAGGATAAGCCACGGATAACTTACTAAGGTCCTTCGAAGATAGTGGACTGAATGGTAGAGAATGACCAACTTCACCTATAATCCTCAAAACAATAAAAAACCAACAAGGAGTTCTCTGGCACTTTTAAAGACTAACAAATTCATTTATCACATGAGTTTTTGTGGGAAAAAATCCCACTTCAACAAACACTTTGAAGATGGGGAACTTACAGAATGGGAGGAAATTAAATGCAGGGAAATGTATGACATGGGATCAGGTCAGGCTGTAACAGCAAATCAAAGGAGATGTTGGGATTCAAACATTGAGGAATAGCATATGGAGGAAGGTGAGGTCAAATTACCTGTTGTAATGAGAAAAAAATCCTTAGTCCCTGTTTAACCCTGAGGCAAGAGAGTTGAATTTATATATATATGTAACCCCTTTGCCAGGCCATGACGGCAGCAGCAAAGGACCAGGTTCTATTTCTAGGGGTGCCCAAGTAATGTCACATCACCAATGGCTCATGCCCCCACCCAGTTTCCTGGGAAATTACACACCAGTCCCTGGGCACACTAGAAGGGCAATACTTCCCCTCTCGCAAGCACGAGTCTGAGTATAGCATACAAGACTTTTAATAAAAGCTAAATAAAGGCAACATCAAAACGCAGCATTGATTTGGATACAGTGCAAAGATTCCCACAAAAACCCAACAGACAAAACTCATTCCACCCGTGTACATAGTGTGTCCTTCACATCTTCTTAGACCCCCCCTCTTCCCCCGTACTGAGCTTTAAAGTTTCACTGTCCACCTCTAAGGAGGGGAAGTGGGGACGGCCCTCAGCCCTCCCCTCCAATTGTCCTCTGTCACCTCAAGGTCTGCTCACACCCACTGACCGCTCACACCCACTATCCACTGGCTCCGCCTGCTGACCCTGCCGCACCGCCTGCTGGCTGCTGGTCATGCCTGCTGTCCACTGGCTCTGCCACACCGCCCACTGGTCACACCTGCCATCCGCTGGCTCCGTCTGCTGTCCGTTGGCTCCGCCACACCACCTGCTGGTCACACCTGCCGGTCACACCTGCCATCCACTGGCTCCGCCGCACCACCCACTGGTCACACCTGCCATCCGCTGGCTCCACTGCACTGCCTGCTGGTCACACCTGCCGTTCCCTGGCTCTGCCTGCTATCCGCTGGCTCTGCCACACCGCCCGGTGGTCACACCTGCTGTCTACTGGCTCCGCCACACCGCCCGCTAGTACCAATCTTCTGCTTGACTTCAGTCAGCTCTTAGTGATTTCAGCTCTCTGGGAAGTTTTCCCTTCCCTGGTGATTTCAGGTCAATCAAAATAACAAAAGAGACTCCACAAGGGATCTTTAGGTCTATCCTTTAACAATGGGTGGGGAGATAGGTGTTTGCTTAAGGCACCGCTCCAGCAGAGATAGTGCTCACACCCTTCCCCACATGGTTTTACAATGCTGAAAACTAGGGTTGCTCACCTTTTTAAGTTCTCTGTTGCTGATGGTGACTTTTCCATCAGCTTCTTTGTCAATAACAGATATACAATCAAAGGGTAGCATATCATGAAAGAGCAATATTTCCTTCCCCCCTTCTGATAAAACACCAGATTCAGAGGATTTGAACCAGTCACACATACCATCTTCCATCATGCCCAGCCTCTGGGTGAAATTATGCTGAGTGTCATGCAAATACAGAGCCCAGGTAAATCAGTTGCCCCCCTCCCTGCTTAGCTGCTAAGCAAGAGAGGCTCTCAGATTCTTAACCTTGCTTACATCTAAATTCCAGTTCTGCAGTTTCTCATTACAATAGGTGATTTGACCTCACCTTCCTCTATATGCTGTTCCCCAGTGTTTGAATCTTAACATCTCCTTTGATTTGCTGTTACAGCCTGATCTGATCCAATGTCATACACTTCTCTGCATTCAATTTCCTCCCGTTCTGTAAGTTCCCCATCTTCAAAGCATCCAACAAAGTGGGATTTTCTCTCACAAAAGCTCATGCAATAAAGGAATTTGTTAGTCTTTATAAGTGCCACAGGATTCCTTATTTGTTTTGCTGAACTAGACTAACACAGCTACCCTTTTGGAACAAGACAATCAAATTACCATGTATGTTCTTACGATATCAAAGTGCCAGCAAGGTCGGGAATTGTAGCCAGAGATTTTTGTCCTAAAATATTTAAGACTATTGGATAAGAATAAAAAGGAAATTGGCAGAAAAGCCTCAAAAGGGGTTTAAATTCTTAAAGGCAGCACTAAAGATGTTAACGATTTACAAATTGATGGCAGTCATTAGGAATACTGTCACGCAAAGAGAGTAGTTAGTGATAAGAAAAGTGTAGAATAGGTAACTTCAACATATGATCAATAATTTCATCCTCCCATACTCTTTTAAGGAGTACCCTACACACACACTTCCCTTGACACTCTTTTGTCACTACATCTCAAAAATCCACCTTAATAAACCTTATATGCCCTACTCCACTGTTCATTAAGTTCCCCTCCCATCCCTAACCGTTCTCCACATCCCCCCCCCCCAATGACATTTCTTTACATTTTCCATCCTCCCCCTTCTTGACATTCTGCCACATTACAGCACCCTCCCCACCTCCTGAGAATATAAAGGCACAGGGCAATGGCCCTGAAATCTGTGGAGCCTGCCCTCGAAGAGCTGAAAGCGAAAGCTTGGAGTGACAACCCCAGGAGGAAAGAATGGAGCAGAGTGCCAGAGACAACCAAGCTGAAACCTCTGCAAGAGCTTCAATGCCAGCAGAAGAAATGGTTACTTACCTGTAACAGGGACTGCAAACAGGGGAGTTTGAGAGGGAAGAAGGAGAAGCCTTGAGAAGGAGGCAAAGGAGAGCCCCTTGCTGAAGAAGCAAGGGAGAGAGCAAACCTTGGGGTGAGTGAATTGCTGACTGTATGTGCTTGTGTCTTTTCCCATAGGTGATTTCTGTGAATTGTCAGTTACTGTGTGACTGGGATTGTGATTGTCTGGGGGCTGTTTGTATCATTGTTCTCTGCTCAGCCCTGATCAGCTTCAATGAGCCTTGTGATCACCCTTCTCCTGTGTGCTTAACGAGGGGCAAGGGCTGACCTAGGCAGCGAAGGCCTTAGAAGCCAGTGGCTGAGCGACCAGGGACTGCAAACGGGAGTTTGTGGAGCGACTATGGTGAAGAAGAGCTGCACCACTTGTGCCAGCACTGCTTCTGTCTCCTCCGCGTGTGCCTGTATCCAGACAGACATACTGATCGTGGATATCTCTACCCAGATCTTGGCGTGGACTTGCAAGGACTGTGGCCTGCATTCCCCACTCACAGACAGTCAGGCTGGGGAGATCATTCAGTGTGACAGGTGTCTTCTGGTGGAATCTCTCAGGAAGCAGGTGGGGGAGTTACAGGAGGAGGTGGCTAGGCTCAGGAGTATCCATGCCCTGGAGAAGTTCCTGGATAGTATCCATGAGGAAACATGCAGGGATGAGGAAACTATCCAGGTGCAAAAGACTGCTGCCACACCCTCGGAGAAGGATGAGATGGCTCAGGCACAGGGTGGACACTAGGAGCTGGTTACTTCTGGCAGCAGACAGTGCTCCACCCCTGCTCCCATCCCACCCTCCGTTGTGGTAAAGAACCACTACATGGCACTACGGACGAGCGATGAGGTGGAAGAGGAGAAGCCATGCACCCCAGAGGTTGGGAGGATCACAACAGTCACACCCAGGAGGAAACATCGGGTTGTGGTGGTTGGGGACTCTCTTCTGAGGGGGACAGAGGCACCTATCTGTTGCCCTGAGAAGGCCTCTCGGGAGGTATGCTGCCTGCCGGGGGCCCGTATCCGAGACGTTATGGAGGGATTCTCGAGAATCATCCATTCCTCTGACTACTACCCCATGCTACTCATCCATGTGGGAACCAATGATACTGCAAGAGGTGACCCTCAGCAGATCAAAGGTGACTACAGGGCTCTGGGAGCACGGGTGAAGGAGTTCGGTACACAGTTGGTGTTCTCCTCGATCCTTCTGGTCAAGGATAGGGGCCCGAGCAGAGACAGATGCATCCTGCAGGTGAATGCCTGGCTGCAAAGATGGTGGGCTTTGGCTTCCTTGACCATGGGGTGCTGTTTCAGGAAGGACTGCTCGGCAGAGATGGACTCCACCTATCCAGGAAGGGGAAGAGCGTATTTGGAAGCAGACTGGCTAACCTAGTGAGGAGGGCTTTAAACTAGGTTTGAAGGGGGAAGGTGACCAAAGCTCACAGGTAAGTGAAACTGAGGGAGACCTGGGGGAAGGGATGGAACTTGGGGGGGTGCTGGGGCTGTAACAGCAGGAATAAAAGAGAAGATAGTTGGAACTGGGGGGGGTGGGAATCAAATAATTGTTTTTATGTCCTAATTAAGTCATAATACCTCAGGCGAGTGGGGAAGGAGGACACCGGGAGAAATTGCAAGGAGGAAGATGCGACAGGAGAGAGAATCAACAGGGCAAAGTATGGCAATCAGCCCGGTATTTTAAGTGTCTGTACACAAATGCGAGGAGCCTGGGAAACAAGCAGAAAGAATTGGTAGTACTGGCACAGACAGGGAACTATGATATAATTGGAATAACAGAAACGTGGTGGGATAACTTGCATGACTGGAGTACTGCCATGGACGGATATAAATTCTTCAGGGAGGACAGGCAGGGAAGAAGGGGGGTAGGAGTAGCGCTATATGTAAAAGAGCTGTATGACTGCTCGGAACTCCACTACAGAAGTGGAAACAAGCCGGTTGAAACTCTGTGGGTTAAGTTTAGAGGAGAATGCAACAAGGGGGATGTCGTGGTGGGTGTCTGCTACAGACCGCTAGACCAGAAGGAGGAGGTGGATGAGGCCTTCTATGGATAACTAACAGAAGTTTCCAGATCGCAGGCCCGGGTTCTTATGTGAGACTTCAATTATCCTGACATCTGCTGGGAGGGCAATACAGCAGTGCACAGGCAATCCAGGAAGTTTTTGGAAAATGTTGAGGACAACTTCCTAGTACAAATTCTGGAGGAACCAACTAGGGGCCTTGCACCTCTAGACCTATTGCTCACAAACAGAGAAGAATCAATCAGGAAAGTAGAAGTAAATGGCAATCTGGGAAGCAGCGACCATAAGATGGTAGAGTTCAGGATCCTGATCAATGGAAGGAAAGAAAGAAGCAGAACACACTCTGGACTTCAGAAAAGCAGATTTTGGCTCCCTTAGGGAGCTGATGGGCAGGATCCCTTGGAAGGCTGATCTGAAGGGGAAAGGTATCCAAGACAGCTGGCTGTATTTTAAAGAAACCCTGTTAAAGGCACAAGAAGATAACATTCCGATGTGCAGAAAGAACAGCAAATGTGGACAGCGCCCAGCATGGCTTAGCAGAGAACTCTGCGATGAGATGAAACATAAAAGGGATGCTTACAAGAAGTGGAAGCTTTGACAGATGACAAGGGAGGTGTATAAAGATATTGCTTGGGACTACAGGGATAAAAATCAGAAAGGCCAAAGGACAATTGGAGTTGCAGCTAGCAAGAGATGTGAAGGATAACAGAAAGGGGTTCTATAAGTATGTCAGCAACAAGAAAAGGATCAGGGGTAGTGTAGGTCCCTTACTGAATGAGGTAGGCAACCTCGTGGAGGATGATGCGGAAAAGGCTGAAGTACTCAATGCTTTTTTTACTTCAGTCTTCACAGGGAGGGCCAGCTCCCAGGCTACTACACGGGGTAAAGCGGAATGGAGAGAAGAGCGGCCCGCGGTGATGGAAAGTCAGGTTAGGGACTACTTAAAGAAATTGGATGTGCACAAGTCCACGGGACCAGATGAACTGCATCCGAGGGTGCTGAGGGAGTTGGCTGAAGTGACTGCAGAGCCACTGGCCATTATCTTTGAGAACTCATGGCGAACGGGGGAGGTACCGGAGGAATGGAAAAAGGCAAATATAGTACCAATCTTCAAAAAAGGGAAAAAGGAGGATCTGGGGAACTACAGCCTCACCTCAATCCCTAGAAAAATCATGGAGCAGGTCCTCAAGGAATCCATCCTGAAACACTTGGAGGAAAATAGAGTGATCAGGAACAGTCAACATGGATTCACCAAGGGCAAATCGTGCCTGACCAACCTGATTTCCTTCTATGATGAGATGACTGGATTTGAGGATGCGGGAAGAGCCATTGACGTCAAGTATACCTCAACTTTAGTAAGGCTTTTGATACGGTTTCCCACAGCATTCTCGTCGGCAAGTTAAGGAAGTATGGGTTGGATGAGTGGACTGTAAGGCGGATAGAAAACTGGCTAGATCAACGGGCTCAGCGGGTAGGAATCAATGGCTTGATGTCTAGTTGGCAACCGGTAACGAGTGGAGTGCCCCAGGGGTTGGTCCTGGGGCCGGTTCTATTCAACATCTTCATTAATGATCTTGATGATGGGATAGACTGCATGCTTAGTAAATTCGCGGATGACACTAAGCTGGGGGGAATGGTAGATACCCTGAGGGCAGGGACAGGATCCATGGAGACTTGGACAAATTGTAACACTGGGCCAATCCAAGATAGGTGCACGCGTACCGCATGCACGGACTGCTGGAATTTTTTCCTCTAGAGTACCCATAGGGCTGGCTGAGATGCCCCTGGAGTGGTGCCTTGGTGCCGCTCTATATAAGGCTCAGCCAGCCCCACCTCCCCAGTTCCTTCTCCCTTATTCTGAAGCAGGGGAGGAGGGGGGGAATTGGAATGGCCAGGAG
This sequence comes from Pelusios castaneus, assembly GCA_007922175.1. Classification (NCBI taxonomy): domain Eukaryota; kingdom Metazoa; phylum Chordata; order Testudines; family Pelomedusidae; genus Pelusios; species Pelusios castaneus. The sequence goes on along the minus strand of ML685930.1, from coordinate 295,817 downwards.
CAACACATCTCGCTAGTTACAGGTAAGTAACCATTTCTTCTTCTTCGAGTGATTGTTCCTGTCCATTCCAAGATAGGTAATTCCCAAGCCTTACCTTAGGAGGAAGGTCGGAAGTTATAGACTCACTGAGTGCAGGACCACTCTGCCAACTGCTGCGTCCTCTCTTGATTGCTGGACGATAGCATAGTGTGCAGCAAAGGTGTGGACGGACGACCACGTGGCTGCTTTACAAATGTCCACCAGCGGCACATGGGCCAGGAATGCAGTTGACGACATTCGTGCCCTTCTTGAGTGCACCTTAATCTCAGGCGGCCATACTCCAACCAGGCTGTAGCATTCATGGATGCATACCACAATCCAGGATGAGAGGTGCTGGGTAGAAATTGGCTCACCTCTCATTCTGTCCGCCGCAGCAACAAACAGCTGGGAAGTCTTGCAGAAGGGCTCTGTCCTATCCAAATAAAAGGCCAGAGCTCTTCGCACATCTAGTGTGTGCAACCTGTGCTCCCTCTCTGAAGCATGGGGCCTGGGGTAGAAAACCAGTAGGAAGATGTCTTGGCTAGTGTGGAACTGTGAGATGACCTTTGACCAGAAGGAAGGGTGCAGATGCAGACTAACCTTGTCCTTGAAGAAGACGGTGTATGGTGGTTCCGTTGCCTATGCCCAGATTTCCAGCACCCTCCTGGCCGACGTAATGGCCACCAGAAATGCGTCTTTCCAGGACAGGTAAAGTAGTGAACATGAAGCTAGTGGTTCGAAAGGTGGGCCGGACAATCTGGAAAGGACAAGATTCAGGTCCCACTGAGCCATCGGCTAACGGGAGGCTGGAAACAGCTTATCCAGGCCCTTCATAAAGCGCTTTACCATCACCACGCAGGAGATTGGGATCTGTTCGACTCCCATGTGGAACACCGAAATCGCTGGTAGGTAGACCTTAACTGAGGCAGTAGAGAGACCCCCGACCTTTAATTCCCAGAGGTAGTCCAGCACCCTCGGGACCAGAGCCGACTCCGGGGTGAGCCCTTCTCCCGCGGCCCAAGTCACGAACCTTGCCCACTTCGCCTTGTAAGTGGCCCTAGTAGAAGACTTTCTACAATTCAATAGCACTCTTTGCACCCCCACCGAGCATTGCAATTTTCCTGGAACTAGCCACGGAGGTTCCATGCCTTGAGGTGCAGCAATTTGAGGTTTGGATGCAGGTGTTTGCCCCCCTCTTGTGAGAGGAGGTCCGGTATGAGCAGGAGCCCCAAGGGGTCCTCGACTGAAAGGTCCAGCAGCGTTGAAAACCAGTGTTGCCTCGGCCATGCCAGTGCCACCAGGATGATTGAGGCCCTGTCCCTCTTGTCCTTCAGCAACACCTTGTGAACTAGTGGCATGGGGGGAAAAGTATAGCCCCTCCACCCTGATCATCGGAGGGCAAAGGCATCCCCCAGGGAACCCGGGCTGCGTCCCTTGAATGAGCAGAAGAGGTGCACTTCTTATTGCTCTGAGGTGAACAGGTCTATCTGGGGACATCCCCACCTTTGGAACACGCCTGATAGAACCTCTGACTTCAGGGACCATTCATGTGTCATAAACCTCCTGCTCCGATTGTCGGCCAACAAAGTCTGGAAGCCCGGGAGGTACGATGCTACCGGGTGGATCGCATGATGGACACAAAACTCCCACAGGGCAAGGACTTCCCAGCATAGGGGAGAAGAGCGAGCACCACCCTGTTTGTTCAAATAGAACATTGCGGCCGTGTTGTCCGTCTGCACCGTCACCACCTTGTCCACCAACTGGTCCTGAAAGGTCTGGCAGGGCAGTCACACAGCTCTGACATTTATGTGCATCTGAGCCTCCTTTTGGTCCCAAAGGACCCCACCGCAGATCAGAAGCGTCCGTCACCAGTGTCACTACAGGATCAGGCTCTTGAAAGGGGAGACCTCTGCAGACATTGTCTCTGCAGCACACCACTCCAGCTGATTTAAAATCTGCACCGGAACAGTCACTACACTGTCCACGTCGTCACTTGCGGGATAGACCAAAGCCAGCCACACCTGCAGCGTACATGTACATATGTACATGTCACTAGGTGGCCCAATAGCCTCAGACACGACCTCGTGGTAGTGAGCGGGTGGCCCTGAAATCCCCGTATCATGTCTCTTATGACAAAGAAATGGGAGCCAGGGAGGTACACCCTTACTTCTCTCGAGTCCAGGACTTCCCCTATAAACTCTATTCTCTGCAATGGGGAGAGCGTGGACTTCTGGCAATTGACAAGGAGCCCCAATGATCAAAAGTGTCCTGAATTCTTTTTAAACTGTTCGCTACTTCTTTGTTGGAGCGACCTCCTACCAGCCAGTCGTCCAGATATGGGAACACCTGGATCTTCTGATGCCTGAGAAAAGCCGCCATGAAAACCCAAGGGTGAAAACCCTTGGTGCCGCTGCTAGGCCAGAAGGAAGGACCCTAAACTGCAGGTGCCTGCCCACCACCACAAATCGCAGGAACCTTCTGTGTGGAGGTGCTATAATGATGTGGAAGTAGGCGTCCTGCAGGTCGAGGGTGGCATACTAGCCTCCTGGATCCAGGGAGGAAATTATTGAGGCTAAGGAGATCATCCGAAAATGCACCTTGCATAGAAAGTGGTTGAGACCTTGGAGATCTAGCATGGGGCGGAAACCCCCTTTGGCTTTGGGGATTAGGAAATAATGGGAATAAAACCCCTTCCCCCTCTGGTCCTGGGGCACTTCCTCCACTGCCGCCTTGTCCAAGAGGGATGTACCTCCTGGCATAGTACTTGTTTGTGAGAGGGGTTCCTGAAGAGGGACTGGGGGAGGGTGGTGGGAAGGGGGTGAAGAAGAGAACTGGAGTGAGTAGCCCAGCTGCACCGATGTAATTTGCGACCAAGCATGGTGGAACCAGGATAGTCTGTTGGAAAAGGGTGAAATGTGAGGATCCATGGGAGAATCTGGTATGGAGGCCCTCGAGCGTAGCCTCTAAAGGTCTTCTTGGAGCCTGGGGTCTGGCACGAATTGCCCTGCCCCTGCCCAGAGGGGCGGCTGTTGTTTCTCCGCCCACTTTTTGGCCCCATCTACGGTCCGAGTCCTGTCTGCGCTGGTAGGGGCAAGGTGGAGGCTGGGGCCTGAAAGTCTGTCTCTGTGAGGCCGGGATCGGGGTGTGTAACCCAAGAGACCTCAAAATGGCCCAAGAGTCCTTCAAAGTCTGCAGCCTCAAGTCCGTTTGTGCAGAAAAGAGCTCTGGCCCCTCATAGGGAAGGTTCTGAATGGTCGATTGCATCTCCTGGGGGAGGCCAGAGGCCTGTAGCCAGGATCTTCTCCACATCATAATCCCAGAGGCCATGACCCGAAATGCTGCATCAGCCGCGTCAAGGGCTGACTGGAGGAAGGTTCGGGAGACCACCTTGCCCTCCTTGAGCATGACCATGAATTTGTGCCTTAACTGCTGGTCCACCTTATCTGTGAATTTCTCCAGGGACACCCAAGAGTTGTATGCATATCTGCTGAGAATCATCTGTTGATTGGTGATCCTCAGTTGAAGTCGTGCGGTGGACTAAACCATTCTTCCAAACTCCTCCAGCTTTTTCACGTCTTTGGACTTAGGCGTAGGCCCTTGGTGACCTTGGCTTTCTCTCTCATTAGCCGCCACTACTACCAGAGAACTTGGCATGGGGTAGGAATAAAAATGTTCGTGCCCCTTAGCTGGCACAAAATACTTTTTCTCCACCCTCTTGGCCATGGGTGGAATTGAGGCTTAGGTGTGCCACAGGGCCCTGGTGGTGTTCTGGATGGTTTTGATGAGGGGCAGGGTGACCCTGGCCAGCCCCTCTGGCACCAGGATGTCCACCATTGGATCTGCCTTGTCCATGATCTCCTCCACTTGGAGACCCATATTTCAGGCGACCGTTCTGAGCAGCTCCTGATGCGCCCTACTGTCATCGGGGATGGTGGCGGGTTGGGACCCAGCGACAACCTCATCACGGGGTGAGGAGGATGATTCCCCAGTTGGGGAATGTGTGCATGAAGTGCCGCCTCATTGGGTTGATGGAGGAGAAATTCAATGGGGTTAGAGATGCAGGTGAAAACTCTCATTGAGTTTACAAGGGGTTTCAAACAACTGATGGAGCAGACAGGTGAGGTTTTAAGAGAAATGCCAGACCTGCAGATGGAAGCAAGACCATCAAACTGTGAGGGCAGAATACCAGGAGATAAAAGTGGCCGGTGGAAGCACGTGACTGTGAGAAGTTGGCAGAAGAAAAGACGGGCTAGCAAAGGAGAAATAGAGCTCAGAAACAGGTTTGCTGGGTTAGCAAATGAAGGAGCAGAGCATGTAGTGATTGATGTTGGGAGTGCAAGGAAAAAGAGAAGAGGGAATGAGCCAATGGAGATTCCTCCCAGTAAGAGCACTAGAAGGACTCAGGAGCAGATGCAAACAATTGCAGAGAAAAACAGGACGACTGAGGACTTGTGACCAGAACAAAGTGGGGATAGGCTAGTGAATAGCACTGGTGCCAGGAAAAGGCAAGTATATGTGATTGGGGACTCCCTGTTGAGAAGAACAGATAGGCTTATAACCAGAGCTGATCCCGAGAACAGAAGGGTAGGCTGCTTGCCAGGTGCAAAGGCATGGGATGTTGATATGAGGCTGAAGAGGTTCTTAACAGAAGCTGGAAAGAATCCTCTGATTGTCCTTCATGTGGGTACAAATGATGTAGGTAGATTCTCACTGGAACGTATCAAAGGTGACTATGCCAGGCTGGGGAGGAGTCTCAAGGAAATCGAAGCTCAGGTAATCTTTAGTGGGATTCTGCCTTTCCCTAGAAGAGGAGAACAAAGGTGTGAGAAGACCCTGATGATAAACAGATGGCTCAGGCAGTGGTTCTATAAGGTGGGCTTTGGCATGTCTGGTCACTGGGAGGCATTCATGGACAGAAGACTGTTCTCCTGGGATGGACTGCACTTGAGTAGGGAGGGAAACAGACTTCTGGGAGGGAGATTAGCACAACTGATCAAGAGAGCTTTAAACTAGAGAGTTGGGGGAGATGGTTGGGAGTCGCCCGAATAATCTCCGTGCCTGATATTAGTGTTGAGAAGGAGGAAAATGAAATAAGAAAGGACACAGAAATAGGGAGCGGCATGAGGGTTACGAGAAGGAGTAATGTAAATACCAGTCTAGTGAGTGATATTGTCTGTGGAATGACTGTGTCGAAACAGGCAAAGAACATGAGTAAGGCCAAGCAGCATAAACTAAAATGTTTATATACTAATGCGAGAAGCGTGGGTAACAAAATGGAGGAGCTGGAGCTACTGGTAGAGGAAGTGAGCTATTATAGGGATAACTGAAACATGGTGGAATAGTAATCATGACTGGCGTACCGATATTGAAGACTATGTGCTCTTTAGGAAAGACAGATATAAAGGCAAAAGTGGGGGAGTGGCATTGTATGTCAATGAGGAGGTAGACTGCAGGGAATTAACAAGACAGAATCAATCTGGGTAAAAATCATGTTAGGGAAAAAAGCTACTAAAGTTTCTCCTGGTATGGTGCTTGGAGTGTGTTACAGACCGCCAGGATCTGATCTAGACATGGATAGGAACCTCTTTAAGGCCTTTAAGGAAGTTAATACTACTGGGAACTGTGTGATTATGGGAGACTAACTTCCCAGATATAGACTGGAGGACATGTGCTAGTAGTTATAAGAAGGCCCAGTTTTTCCTGGATGTGATAGCTGATGAATTCCTTCTCCAAATGGTTACCGAACCAATGAGAGGGAATGCCATCTTAGATTTAGTACTGGTGAGTAGCGAGGACCTCATAGATGAACTGGTTGTAGGGGACAACTTAGGTTTAAGTGACCATGAGCTAATTCAGTTCAAACTAATTGGAAGGATAAACAAAAATAAATCAGTGACCATGATCTTTGACTTTAAAAAGGCTAACTTTAGAAAATTAAGGGAATTAGTTGGTGAAGTGGACTGGATAGAAGAAGTCAGGAATGTAAATGTAGAAGAGGCTTGGAATCGCTTCAAATCAAAGTTGCAAGAACTATCTGAAGCCTACATGCCGAGGAAAGGGAAAAAATTCATAGGCAAGAGCTGTGGACCAAGCTGGATGTGTAAGCATCTCAGAAAGGCAATTAGGAGGAAGCACAGAGCCTACAAGGAGTGGAAAAGGGGAGCGATCAGCAAGGAAAGGTACCTTTTGGAGGTCAGAACATGTAGAGAGAGAGAGTGAGAAAGGCAAAAAGTCAAGCTGAGCTGGATCTTGCAAAGGGAATTAAAACCAATAGTAAAAGGTTCTTTAGCCATATAAATAGGAAGAAAACAAAGAAAGAAGAAGTGGGACCGTTAAAAACTGAGGATGGGGTGGAGGTCAAGGATAATCTAGGCATGGCTCAATGTCTAAATAAGTACTTTGCATCTGTTTTCAATGACAGTGAAATTGAGCTGAGGGATAGAGGTAAGGAAGCTAATGGGAACGAGGTCATGAAAGTGGAAATTACCATACCTGAGGTAGAAGCCAAACTTGAGCTGCTGGATGTGACTAAACTGGGGGGGGCCCAGACAATCTCCATCCGAGGATACTAAAGGAACTGGCTCATGAAATTGCCAGCCCTTTAATGAGGATTTTTAATGAATCTGTAAACTTGGGGGTTGTACCGTATGACTGAAGAATCACTAATGTAGTTCCTATTTTCAAGAAAGGGAATAAAAATGATCCAGGTAACTACAGGCCTGTTAGTTTGACGTTGGTAGTATGCAAGGTCTTGGAGAAAATTTTGAAGGAGAAAGTACTTAAGGCTATAGAGGATAACAGTAACTGTGATAAAATACAACATGGCTTTACAAAAGGGAGATCATGCCAGACCAACTTGATCTCCTTTTTTGAAAGGATAACAGATTTTTTAGATAAAGGGAATGCGGTGGACCTAATTTACTTAGATTTCAGGAAGGCATTTGATACAGTTCCACATAGAGAGTTATTAGTTAAGTTACAGAAGATGAGGATTAATATGAATATAGTAAGGTGGATAAGGAACTGGTTAAAAGGGAGACTACAGCGGGTCATACTGAATGGTGAACCGTCAAGCTGGAAGGAGGTTACCAGTGGAGTCCCTCAGGAATCTGTCTTGGGACAGATGTTGTTCAACCTTTTTGTTATTGACCTTGGAACAAAAAGCGGGAATGTGCTAATAAAGTTTGCGGATGACACCAAGTTGGGAGGTATTGCCAATACAGAGAAGGCTTGGGATACCATACAGAAAGATCTGGATGACCTTGTAAACTGGAGTATCAGGAATAGGATGAAATTTAATAATGGGAAGTGCAAGGTCATGCATTTCGGAACAAATAACAAGCATTTTTCCTATAAGTTGGGGACGCATCAGTTGGAGCAGACTGAGGAGGAGAAGGATCTGGGAGTAATGGTTGATCATAGGATGACTATGAGCCGCCAATGTGATGTGGCCATGAAAAAAGCTAATGCGGTTCTAGGATGTATCAGGAGAGGTATTTCAAGTAGAAACAGGGAGCTGTTAGTGCCACTGTACAAGGCACTGGTGAGACCCCATCTGGAATACTGTGTGCAGTTCTGGTTCCCCATGTTTAAAAAGGATGAATTCAAATTGGAACAGGTGCAGAGAAGGACTACAAGGATCGTCTGTGGAGTGGAAAACCTGCCCTATGAGTGGAGACTCAAGAAGCTTGGCTTGTTTAGCTTAACCAAAAGAAGGTTGAGGGGGGATACGATTGCTCTCTATAAATATATCAGAGGGATTAATATCAGGGAGGGAGAGGAATTATCTGAGTATTGCACCAATGTGGACACCAGAACAAATGGTTATAAACTGTCCATCAAGAAATTTAGGCTTGAAATTAGACACAAGTTTCTAACTATTAGAGGAGTAAAGTTCTGGAATAACCTTCCAAGGGGAGTTGTGGGGGCAAAAACCATAACTGCTTTCAAAACTGAGCTTGATAAATTTATGGAGAGGATGGTATGATTAGCCTATTTTGGAAATTGACTGATATTTGGCTACATGTGGTGAATATACAAGTGGTCTAAGAGGGGAGAGTACATGGGGTGGGTTCTGAGTTATTACAAAGAATTGTTTCTTGGGTAGCAGGAGGCTGTTGAGACTTGCCCATGTGCTCAGGGTTTAACTAATCGCCATATTTGGGGTTGGGAAGGAATTTTCCCCCAGGGCTGATTGACCTGGGCTCTGGGGGGTTTTCGCCTTCCTCTGTAGCACAGGGCATGGTTCACCTACTGGTGAATTCTCTGTATCTTAAAATCCTTAAATCATGATTTAAGGAGGTAAATAACTCAGACATAGGTCGATGGCCTATTGCTGGAGTGGGTGGGTGAGGTCTTGAGGCCTGCATTTTGCAGGAAGTCAGACTAGATGATCGTACTGGTCCCTTTTGACCTTAAAGTCTATCCAGGGGGCAGCTCTCTGCCGCACTGGGTGTGCAAACAGATGGCTCTGCCCGTGTTAAAGTTCTGCTGTCTCCCTCAATCGAATCGACCTCCGATCCCTTCTCCCCTGCAGGTTGGATACTGGTCACGTAGGAGAGCTGGGGGTGCTAGCTTTCAGCCAAATAGAACCTGGCCCCACTAGGTCCTTGGGCCTGGTGATATGCCCTTGGGGTCCAGAATGGCCACTGCTGTGGCATGTGCCATTGAGGGGGCCCTGGGGATGATGAAGGGCCCTTTCTGCTCCGCCTGGGCCGATGACTTCGGCCTGAGGCTAAAGACACATCCTCCGAGCCAGAGTAATAGCCACTCTGAGGAGACCAGGGTGGTGCAGTGGCCTGTGGTACCAGGGAGCATGATCTGGTGTTGTCTTTGCGCGCTATCCCATATGGTACCGCGGAAGCTCAGTGCCGTGACGTAGCCTCCTCCGTGCTGTGCCTCTAGGACCAGTACCGTGGGGCCCCTGCTACCACTATGATGGCTGGTGGTACCGGGTACTGGTGCTGGCCCCACGGCACCAGTGCCGCAGTTGTCTGCTCCCCCCTTAGGCTTGCTGGCCTATCTCTTGCCAGTGCCAGGTGCATCTCTGGTGATCAGCGACAAGATTCTGGTTGTGCCAGCTGTGGCTTGCCTCTCGACTGCCCCAGGGTCACGGGTGTCGGAGCCGGTGAGCGTTCTTGAGCTGGCGGGGCCATCTCCTCAATTACCTCCCTCACAGCTTCAAAGGTCTCAGGAGTCAAGGGGATATTGAGGTCTTCTTCTAATATATCTCTCGTCAGGGAGGACACAGACACCGGACTCAACAGCACCTTCCTCGGTGCCAGAGTTGATGGTGCCGGAGCATGCGGCGACGGTTCAGGGCGGCCCAACTCGGGTCTTGCCAACTGAGCTGTCTTGGCTGTCTTAGCTGGTGAGCGGCCTTTCTCCATCCTCTCCTTTTTTCTTGTGGGCTGGGGGAGAGCGAATGGTGCCAATGGAGCAGTGCCACGGCCTTCAGTGCCGAGGGGTGCTGGTGCCAGGAGTCTTTAGACAGCTTTGGCGCCTCTCTAACTCACCCCGACACCGCAGACAACAGGTGTGGGTCATCCAGGGGCATAGGTTTCCGGCAGGACTTACACACCTTGAAGCCAGGCATGCTCTGGCACCAAGCCCGGGGCAGGCGATTCCCACCCTACCGGAGGGCTTCCAACAGTCAGCTAACTAAGTAAAATGGTCACTCAGCACACTAAACTAACTACGGGGATAGCTGCTAGCTAGACGAAGAGATGTTCCAGCGACAGTCAGGGCGGTAAGAAGGAACTGGGGAGGTGGGTGCGGCTGAGCCTTATATAGAGCAGTGCCAAGGCGCCGCTCCAGGGGGCGCCTCAGCTGACCCTAGGGGTACTCTAGGGGAAAAAATTCCGGCAGTCCATGCACCCAGCGTGCGCACACCTATCTTGGAATGGACAGGAGCAATCACTTGAAGAAGCAGCAGCCAGCGGCTGAACAGCAGAAAGCAGATATATCAGAGAAAAGACCCAATCTATCGGTAAAGCACTGGTGCACTTAAGTAGTGGACAATCTAGCTAACTGAGTCCTAGTTCTGTGTCCAGAACCAAAAAAGCAATCCAACTGCATATGACAGATCAGAAGGACCCTGAATGACCCCCCCCCCCCCCCAAAAGAATTTGTAAGGTGGTGTAAGTAAAGAGTATTTGAGGTCTGCCTGCCATTAAAGCTGAATGAATGTGTGACTGGGAAGGGATTCATCTCCCCCCATTCCACAAATGACTGATCACTATTTGTTGAATGTTATAGATTATTAAGGTTTTTATTGTTTTAAGATATATACTGTAGACTGTTAAGTAAATATTTGTTTATTGTATTTTAAAGTATTGTGTGTCACATAAGAGCAGTGTTCCACCTGTCAGCTGGTGCTACACTCACTGTGATAGAATAATTTCTGTTGTAAAATATTTTCAGCTCAAATTTCATTGTATTAATGTAAAAGCCAATAAATATTAGCAGTTGTTTTCAAAGAATTTTCTGTTCTGTGTCTTTTTTGGTCGATGAGCTGTAGTTCTATTTCCCGGGGTTGATTAACCATTGGGTAAGTGGACCACATAGATTTTTACCTCAGTGATTTAGTGGCCTTATTAGACAAGCAAAACTGCCTAACAGCCAAATGATTCGAGTTTCTGAGGTAGGAGTGGTGGTACTCTATATCGGGTGATCAACCATGTGTGTGATGTAGGCAGCAATTCCTTACTTAGAACTTTAAAATTATACATACATAATCATCCAGCTTTATCATCTTATACAAGCCCATTCACATCTTATGACTCATCATGCTTACTTCCTGCAATCTTCCTTTCCTTTGACTCACCAAAGGTCCTTCTGTTCTATCACCACCCCCGCTCCCTTCCACCATTTGTCTTCAGGAATTTCAAGCTCTCTGGCGATTTCAGTTCTTTGGTCTTATTTCTAGTGATTTCACTTCTTTTCATCTCCCCAGCTTCTGCTGACTCTCTCTGTTTGCATTCCACACTCTTGACTGTTCTGACCCACTATTACAAACCTGCCAGCTGGCTGCCTTATGTACAGATTTTGACCTTTTCTGATTGGTTGCTCTTTCAATCCTAGTATTAACATACCCATTCTAGCAATCAGCTTTAGGCTTTTCTGATTGGTTGCTTTTATAAACCAATCACAGCTGCTAAACTCATATGTCAATCAAGCCCGACCTATTTGACAACCTGTGCTTTTTGCCTGACTGATCTCAGGTTTTGGAGTGACATTTTACTCCATCCTGCCTGGTCACAACTGGCCCAACTATTCTAAAGCTACCATTTTGGTTTTCTCACCTGTAATTACCTGCACCTGCCATCTTGAATTTCTGTAATCACTCAAAACTATTTTTATTAATTATTAAAGCCCTTTTAAAATAAAATAATTTGTATTATGGTTCATTATCACTACTCTAATTATGCTAATTAGAACAAGTTAATTTCACAATCTTTTCCCCTGCTTCAGTTGTCCTTGGTAGTGAATTCCTTATGCAGGATAGAGGAGCTGAAAAATCTTACATCACAAAAATAGAAACTAGGATGAGAGCAATCAACACACTCATGACCTAGCCTAGGACCAGGCCTTCAGAGTCTTGTGTGCTAGTCACCCTATTACAGTCTCTTAGTCACCTATTACAGCCACTGCACTGTATCCAGGTTTCCAATGGAGTGAATGATGCACAAGACTATACAATATCCTCCCAAAGTCACTGTGAACCTGCCCAGATATGAATCCTCATTGCTCCCTCTTTTGTTTCAATCACCAGACCAAGCTGGTCCGAATGAGAAACGACAATGTAATAAATTATATTTCTCAGTCAAAGGCAACACAAAAAAATTACATGTCACCTTCTGACACAAATAGATAAAAACCCAAAACATGAATGTTGTCAGGATGACAGCCTCCCAGCTGTGGTTACAATATTCAATTCACAACGCTATCATCATCAGCATACTGCTGATATTCACAGTTGTGAATGATCCAGTTCAAATCTATTTCCTCAATATCTTCTTTATTTATTTTCTTCTTTTGTGGCTATATTTGTCTTCATCTCTGAAACAGAAAAAAAGCTATTATATCTGAGGTCTTGTTAGGATCTCAGCACTTAACAAATCACACCAAAACTGCTTGATTGACTGAACTTTCACTGATGAGTCTGAACAGTAGAAGCCTGAAGTCTAAAATTATCCTTTAAATGTTTAAATCTAAGCACTTCCTTCAAAATCTCTTCAATTTCTTCCCTTTGAGGGTTAATTTCCAGTGAGCTTCACAATCCTAAACTCTTCAATGTACATTGTAAAAATGCCCACTTTGAAATAAGCAGCCACTCCAGCCTATGCAGCAGTATATGGTCAAACCACTGGTGGTTTTGTGAGCTCATACACACTTGCTAACAAATGTGCTATACAATATCTCCCATGTATGCTATAAACCAACAGAAAGTCACGAAGAGAGTCCAGAAGCCTGAGAGAAAAGTGTTTTAAATAAGCTCCCCAAACCACACTGGGACCCATAACCTGAGCTGGGATCTGCTGGCACAAGCACCTGAACAAGTCCCAGATCCCAGTGAATTTTATGAGACTTCAACTCTGGACTATGGGTGTGAGAATCCGCATTAATAGATCCCATTGCAGGATTTGGGCCTTCGTTATTGCTTTGCTTTTAGTATTAAAACCTTTTAAGTTTTCTGCTTCTGCAATGGTGCTGGTCTCATTCATTGTGGCCAATTTTGTTCTGAAGCTCAGGAAAGCTTTCAGTTTCGAAAAAAAGAATCAGACATTCTATCATGACCTGTAAGTGAAGCTAATAGCAGAGCTGGCAATCAATCTAACTGGTAGATCCTCATGTCAACTCCTGAGAAGTATGTATTAAAATTTACTAAATGTATGCTGAGTGACTAACACAAGTAGAGTGTTGGCAATGAAGTGGCACTCTGTCCTTTGGGTCAGATGTGAGCCAATGCTCCAGCATTCTGTTAGTGTAAGTCACTGCTGGAGGAGCCAAGAAGCAGTTGCTCACTTGGAACTAGTGTTCTTCGAGATGTGTTGCTCCTGGCCATTCCATGCACCGCGTTCCCGGATCGCCGGAATTTTTCCCCTAGAGATCCCATAGGGTCGGCTACGGCGCCCACTGGAGTGGCACCGCCATGGCGCTCTATATTAGGCAAAGCCAACCCTACTCATCCCAGTTCCTTCTAGCCCCAATTCCAAGTGGAGTAGGAGGGGGGGAAATGGAATGGCCAGGAGAAACACATCTTGAAGAACACTAGTTACAAGTAAGTAACCGTTTCTTCTTTGAGTGATTGCTCCTATCCATTCCATGATAGGTGAATCCGTAGCCTTACCTCAGGAGGCACGTTGGAATCATAGCCTCGCAGACTGGAGAACTGCACTGCCAACTGCTGCGTCCTCCCTTGACTGCTGAGTGATGGCGAAGTGCGTTACAAAGGTGTGGACCGAGGACCAAGTGGCCACTTTACAAATGTCCACTAACGGCACGTGTGCCAACGAGGCCGCCGATGCTACTTGCACCCTCGTCGAGTGAGCCTTAAGCAGGGGAAGGGGAACCCCAGCCAGACTGTAACACTCTCAGGTGCATGCCACAATCCAGGAGGATATGCGCTGTGATCAAACCAGTTCACTCCTCATCCTTTCTGCTACCGCTACAAACAATTGAGAAGTCTTGCAGAAGGGCTTTGTTCTGTCGATGTAGAACACCATGGCTCTGCGAACGTCCAGCGTATGCAGCCTGCATTCTCTATCTGAGGAATGTGGCTTCGGATAAAACACTGGTAAGAAAATGTCCTGACTAGTGTGGATCTGTGATATTACTTTGGGATGGAATTCTGGGTGCAGACATAACTGGACTTTATTCTTAAAAAAGATGGTATATGGAGGCTCCGATGCTAAGGCCTGTAATTCGACACTCTCCTAGCTGACGTGATGGCCACAAGAAAGGCCACCTTCCAAGAGAGATATAGCAACGAGCAGGACACCAGCGGCTCAAAGGGCGGCCCAGTGAGCCTCTGGAGCACCAGATTCAAGTCCCACTGTGCTACTAGGGGACGCATCGATGGAGACAGCTTTTCAAAGCCCTTGAGGAAGCCCTTAGCCATAGAGGCTGAGAAGATTGTCCCTCGACTCAGTCCCTCATGGGAGGCCGAAATGGCAACCAAATGGACCTTTACCGAGGATGTAGCAAGCCCACAGGTCTTTAGGTGCCACAAGTAGTCCAAAATAATGGGGATTGGGGCTGACTCCAGGGTAAGCCCTTTCTCCGACGCCCAGGACGCAAACTTTGTCCACTTGGCCATATAAGTGGCCCTAGTGGAGGGTTTCCTACTATTGAGAAGCACCCTCTGCACCTCCTCCAAGTAGCGCAACTCCCCTGGCATTAGCCATGGAGGTTCCAGGCCTTTAGGTGGAGGAACTCTAGGTTCCAATGCAGGAGCCGACCTTCGTCTTGCAATAAGAGGTCCGGTACCAGAGGGAGATCTATCAGGTCCCTGGTAGACATCACCCACAGGGTCGTGAACCAGTGTTGCCGCAGCCAAGCTGGGGCTATTAGGATGACCGCGGCCCTGTCCCGTCTGATCTTTAACAACACCCTGTACACTAACTGAGTCAGGGGATAGGCGTAGCTCTTCCACCCCGACCACTGGATCGCAAAGGCATCCGCCAGCGAGGCTGGTCTGCACCCCCTGAAAGAGCAGAAGATGTTGCATTTCTTGTTGATCTCTGATGCGAACAGGTCTATCTGGGGATAGCCCCACTTCCAGAAAACCTCCCTTAAGAACTCCAGCTTTAGGGACCACTTGTGGGTCATGAATTTTCTGCTGAGATCATCAGTTGGCAAGTTCTGGGATCCCGACAAGTATGATACCACTGGGTGGACTGCATGGCTGGTGCAAAAATCCCACAGTTTGAAGGCTTCTCAGCACAGGGGAGAAGAGCGAGCTCCACCCTGTTTGTAGATTTAATACATCACTGATGTATTGTCCGTCTGCACCGAGACCACTTTGCCCACTAGCTGTTTCCGGAATGCCTGACAAGCTAGCCGGACTGCTCTGAGCTCCTTCACATTTATATGGAGCTGGGCCTCTTTTGTCTCCCCACAAGCCCTGGGTTCTGAGCTGGCCCAGGTGAGCACCCCACCCTAGATCCGAAGCATCCGTGACCAGATGTACCGAGGGCCGGGGAGCCCAGAATGGGAAGCCTCCGCAAATACTCTGCTCTTCACACCACCAGTCCAGATCCCTCAGGATCCATGCTGGGAGGGTCACCACCGTGTCCAGATTGTCACGGGCAGGGCAATACACAGTTGCCAGCCATGCCTGTAGAGCAGGAGTGCACAACGTTTTTTGGCTAAGGGCCAAATTGCATTTTCTAAGACCACTCAAGGGCCACAAATGCAATGTGTGGGGTGGCAGGGGGTCACGTCATGTGATCCCCACGCTTGCTCTGCTCCCAGGGGGCCACACAACATGCTCGCAGGCCGCATGGGGCCCGGAGGCCACAGGTTGTGCACCTCTGCTGTAGAGGGCACAGATGGAGTCACGCATACCTGACTATGTGTGTGCATGCTGCCATATGGCCTAACAGCCTTGGGCAGGTCCTTGCTGTAGTGAGGGGGTACCTCTGCAAGCCCTGTATGAGATCTCTGATGGTGAGGAAGCGAGAGTGCAGGAGAGACGCTTTCGCTGTTCTCGAGTGCAAGACCACCCCTATACATTCAATTCTCTGAGAAGTGGTCAGTACAGATTTTTTTACTTTGACCAAGAGACCTAGACAATCGAAGGTGGCTTGAATTGTGACCAAATGACTAGCCACCTCCTTGCTGGAGTGCCCACACACCAGCCAATCGTCCAGGTATGAGTATACATGAATTTGTTTCCTTCTAAGAAACGCCGCCACCACTGACAGGCACTTGGTAAAAACTCAGGGTGCGGACGCTAGGCCGAAGGGAAGGACTGTAAATTGAAGGTGCTTGCCTGCCACCACAAAGTGCAAGAACCTCCTGTGATGAGGGGCTATCGAGATGTGGAAGTAGGCGTCCTTGAGATCGAGGGCGGCATACCAGTCCTGCGGATCCAGAGAGGGTATGACGGTAGCTAGGGACACCATTTGGCTGCAAGTCTTGCGAAGGAACCAGTTCAACCACCGAAGGTCAAGAATGGGGCCCAAGCCGCCCTTCGCCTTGGGAATCAGGAAATAGCGGGAGTAAAACCCCTTCCCCACAAGTCTTGGGGCACCTCCTCCACTGCGCCTTTGTCCAAGAGGGTCTGAACGTCTTGGACCAACACTTGATCATGAGAAGGATCCCTGAGAAGGGAGGGTGGGGTAGAGAAAAACTGAAGCGAGTATCCATGTCGCACCATGTGAAGCACCCACTGGTCTGATGTAATTAGCGCTCATGCATGGTGGAACCGGGATAGTCTGTTGGTGAAAGGAGGGTGGGGTGGATCCGTGGTCCGATCTGGGATGTCGCCCTCGAGCACACCCTCAAAAGGTCTTTTTTGAGGTTAGATAGGCAACGACTGTTTCTCTGTCCGTTGCGGCCCCTCCTACAATCGGGGTCCTGCTGCCGCTGGTATGGGCGAGGTGCGGGCTGCAGCTTGAAGGGCTTCCTCCAAGTCGCTGGCGTGTGAAGGCCCAGGGACTTCAAGATAGCCCTCGAGTCCTTCAGCATTTGTAACTTTGCGTCCATCTGCAAGAAGAGCTCTGGCCCTTCAAAGGGCAAGTCTTGAATTGTAGACAACCTCCTGTGGGAGGCCGGAAGCCTGCAGCCATGAGTTCCTCCGCATGGTGACGCCTGATGCCATGACCCGTGTTGCAGCACTCGCCGCATCGAGGGCAGACTGGAGGAGGGTGCGAGAGACCACCTTGCCCTCCTTGATCGTGGCTGAAAATTCAGTCTTGATTCCTGGCTCAGCCTTTCCGAAAATTTTTCCAAGGATGCCCATGAGTTACAAGGGTATCTACTAAGGATCGCCTGCTATTTGGTGATCCTAAGCTGGAGCCCTCCAGTGGAATAGACTTTACACCCAAAAAGCTCCAGCTTTTTCACGTCCTTAGATTTTGGTATGGGGCCTTGATGCCCCTGCCTCTCCTTCTCATTGGCTGCAGCAACCACCAACGAGCCTGGAGTGGGGTGGGAATAAAAGTGTACATGGCCTTTTGCCGGCACAAAGTATTTTTTCTCCACGGTCTTGGCTGTCGGCAGGATGGAGGCTGGGTGTTCCATATTGTCTTGGTGATGTTTTCGATTGTCTTTATCAGTGGTTGCGCCACCCTCGACAGGACCTCGGGTAGCAAAACGTCAATCATGGGGTCCACCTCTTCCTCTTCCTGCAGGCTCATGTTACGTGCCACCCTTCTGAGCAGTTCTTGATGGGTTCTGCTGTTGTCGGGAATGGCCTCTGGGCTCCCGCCACAGCCTCGTCTGGGGGTGAAGAAGAGGATTCTCCTGAGGGATCAAGGGGACGAGGTTCCGTGCCCCTGTGGACCTGAGGATCAGCTTCTGAGAGGCCTGCATCCCTACGAACACTAGCCCTTTCAATCACCGACCCTTCCCTTGTGTCAGGCAACGCAGTTGTTGTACTGGAGGGTTGTGCTCTTGAGGAGGTGGTTGAATAAGGTCTGTCTGATCTGGGGCCTTGGTCCTGATGGTAAGCCCATGGGGTCCAGAATGGCCATTGGTGCAGCATCTGCCATTGGGAGGGTGAGGGCCATCTCCTCTGTGCCATGACGGCTTAGTTTGGCATTTGTCCATTTTTACTAGTAGTGATAGCTATTCCAGTGACCTGGGAAGGGGCATTAGATGGGGTGGGTTCTGAGTTATTACAGAGAACTTTTTCTTGACTGGCTGTTGTGACTTGCCCACATGCTCAGGGTTTAAATGATCGCCATATTTGGGGTCAGGAAGGAATTTTCCCCCAGGGCAGATTGGCTTGGGCACTGGGGGTTTTTTGCCTTCCTCTGTAGCATTGGGCATGGCTCACTCGCTGGTTGATTCTCTGTATTTTAAAGTCTTTAAATCATGGTCTGAGGACTTTAACAATTCAGTCATAGGTTAGAGGTTCATTACAGGAGTGAGTTGGTGAGGTTTTGTGGCCTGCATTGTGCAGGAGGTCAGACTAGATGATCATATTGTTCTCTTCTGACCTTAGAGTCTATGAATGGCTCCTGCTCCGCCTAGATGATACTGAGTCCTCCTCCAAGTCGAATCTGCTCTTAGGAGACTGAGGGGTGCGGTACGGGAGGGAGCCGAGGAGTGGTACCTCGATTCGTCTTCCTTAGCACGGGTGCCGCTCACTGCCACGGTCTGTCGGTGCTGTGAGGCTCGTTCTCCTGCCCTTGGTGGTGAACGGTACCGAAGGGCCCCTGCCGCCTCCACGATTGCTGGCAGTACCGGAGAGCAGTGCTGGCTCGATGACACCCTCGTCAGAGCCACCAACTCTCTAGCCTTCTTGGGTCAGGGCGACCACCTAAGATTGTCCTGCACTGGTGAAGCTTGCAGTGACCGGTGCTGTGGTGACCGGTGCCGAGGAGACCCTGGACAGATCAGTGCTGACTTGCCTCTCGAAAGCCGCAGTCTGTTGGGTGCCGGAGTCGGCAAGCATTCTGGAGCGGGCAGTGCCGTCCACTCTATCAGCTCCTGTGCTGCCTTGAAGGTTTCCGGCGTCGATGGGAGCTGCAGATCCTCTTCTAAGATGGCCCTGGTTGGGGACGTTACGGTCACCAGACTCAACAGTGCCCTTACTGGGTCCAGAATCAACGGTGCTGAGGTCTGAGGTGCCGGGAGGGAGTGGCCCAACTGCAGTGCCGCTTCTCCCCATGCTTTGTCTGGCTTAGCTGGGGATCGGCCTCTGTCCACCCTCTTCTTTTTGTATGCAGAGCCGGGCGAGAGTGATCGGTGCCGATACGGTGCCCAGGTCTTCAGTGCCAATGATGACTGCTGGTACTGAGGCTCTTTTACTGAGTCCTTAGGCCTCGGTGTTTCTCTCGCGACCGGAACACTCCGCACTGATGGTGCCGTGCTAGATTCCAGGTCTCCCAAACTCACCGAGTGAAGAGTTTCCTCCATTAGGAGGAGCTTGAGTCTATGCTCCCTGTCCTTTTGTGTTCTTAGACAGAAGCTCCTACAGATCTTGCACATCTCGTGCAAGTGTGACTCACCCAAGCACCTTAGGCAGGACTGGTGTGGGACGTCCAGGGGCATGGACTTTCAGCACGACTCACACGCCTTAAAGCCCAGCATGCCCCAGCCCCGAGCCTGGGGCGGGAAACCGCTCCCTAATAGAGAACAGTCCACCTACTCCAACACTAACTACGAACTCGTAAGGGATCTAGCTAAGTCTAAGCTAACGGGGAAGCTGCTAGCAAGAGCAAGCAGATGTTCCAACAACCATCAGGGCGGAGAGAAGGAACTGGGGTGAGTAGGATCGGCTCCGCCTAATATAGAGTGCCATGGCGATGCCACTCCAGGCAGTGCTGTAGCTGACCATACAGGATCTCTAGGTGGAAAATTCCAGCAATCCATGCACGTGGCACATGCACACCTATCATGGAATGGACAGGAGCAATCACTCGAAGAAGATCTATTGGATGCATGATGAAACCCTGAAATCTGGATCACCTGTAGCTTTTTAAAGATCCCACAGCAAATTCTGCTTAAACAGGGGATCAGCCTGGCTGATCTGGGTTATTATTATACGTCTCTGAATTCTTCTGCATTTCCACTTGGATTGAGTATTTCATTCCTGCACTAAACTCTGATGCACTGTTGCATTTCACTGGTGACTATCATCTTGGACTGACACAGGTAAACAAAGTGCTTAGAATAATACTTGCCTCTCTCTTTTTCTCCTGGAGTCCCTGTCTTTGCCTCTCTCTCGACTTCTTTTTTGTTTATCTGGACTTCTGCTGGGATCTCTCCTGTGTCTAGATCGATCAATGTCCTTAGAGCTTCCACAAGACTGTCGAGAGTCCACTGATGCTGAGCGCCTCTCTTCCCTTCTGAAAGAAAGTCACTGGTTTTGTTTAATAAGCATAATCATCGTAAACATCATAGTTATTAGAAACACTTTTTATCTCCATCTGTATGCCTCTGGTAAGCAATGAAAAGGGACAGAATTCCATTTTGTAGGAGCATTTTCTTACTTCTGTTTGTGATAATAAAAATTTGGAAAGAAGACACTTTTAGCACTAATTTTGGATTGTTTCATTTGAGCACCAATTTCTTCTCCCAGTTCTACACATATAAAGGCTGAAAAATCTCATTTGTTTATTTCAACTATGAAAATCAGGAAATAAAAAAGAAAGCATTGCACAGTGACAGACACACTTCCATGTCACACACATAATAAAGTTGACCCTGGTTTTCTTTTTCAATACTCAAGTGAAGTATTACTGTTGTTGTTTTGTGTATATATAAAACACATTATTAAAGCTGCCTTGCGTTGCTAGTGTATGAGAACCTTGAAGGGAACACTGTTAACTTGAGATCTAGGAGTTAAAAAATAATTTCTAATCCTACACCTGGCCCCATATCTCCCAGCCAATTCCTGTCTTTTAACAATCACATTTTCCAAGTTTTTTCTTTCCCCAGCCACTTTGGGACAGTTTGGGAGATCTGTGGTTACAGCATTGTACTAGGATTCAAGAAAGCTGTATTCATGTCCTGGTTCTGCCACAAAATGCCTGTGTGACCTTAGGGAAAAAACTTAATTTCTCCATCTGCCAAACAAGGATAACACTTTTCTCCTAGCCTTTGTCCTGTCTATGTAAGCCATAAGCTCCTCAGAGCAAGCACTATCTTATTACAGGTTTGTTCTGTCTAGAACAAAGGGGCTGTATCTCACTCGGGCTTCTACATGCTACTAGAAGACAATAGGTCATTATGGATTGGTGGTTCCCGGCGTCCCCACATAAAGAAAGCACTGGATTGAGTGCTGTGAGGTTTTTGTTAATACCTTCCTGAAGACTTTGCTGAAATGGAAGATTTTCCTCCTTCACATATCTCTGCATTTTCTGGTTTACTTTCCTCTTGCCAATGGCTGCTGAGTTCTTCCATGTGCACACCAATCACATCCCGGATCACCTGGGAAGAGATTAAAACAAAAGAAAGCTTGAAGCTAAATAGATAATGGTCTAGACCAGAAAATACCCAGGCGAAAAATGAGGTCTAAAAATTCACTAGATATTTGTACAGAAAAGCATTTGTTTGCTGAAATAAGAACTCTAAAAAGCACCCTAAAGGGACACTATTAACCTGTAAGTTGCTGGAATTTTCACATACAAAACTCAATATTAAAAGCAGCTGCAATAATATATTTAATAACTTGCAATGCAAAAAGATTTTTTATTTGCATCTGAAAATATTTCTCTGAAGTTTTTGCAACCCTAAATAGCTAAGCCACAATGAACTGATGCTGAAGTTGAGCAGTCTAGCCTCACTATACATGAATGAAGTAAAAAAAAAAAAATTAAAATTCTTTCATTTTTAACTCTAGTCTCTATTGCCGGGGTGTAGCCAGCCCCTGATTTCTGGCTGGCCCCTTGAAAGTACAGGGTGGACTCGGCCAAGGGCAGCTTCCAGTCACATGATCGGAAGCTGGACACACACACACACACACACACACACCCCCGACAGGGAGGCAGAGAGGCTCAGTGCTCAGGAGCAGTGTGAACTTTGCTGGCGGCTGGACAGCCCCATGGCAGAGAAATTCACACCACTGCCAGGCGCTAAGGTGGGCGGACCTCATGACAAAGTGGAGGGGTCCTGGCCCACCTATGGCTACGCCCCTGCTCAATTGTCCATAACATAATTGGGGTAAGGAAAAAAGCATTTAAAATATCTATCTTTTTAACCTCGCAGTACTCCTTTAAATAATTTATGCAGCTTTCAAACTGACGGAAGCACAAACTACAGAAGAGCCACAAAGTGATCTCAGGAAACACTGAAAAATAACCAGAAGAGAAAATACAGTTTACACCATTAATATTATTTTCGAGATGGATAAAATTGCTAACACATTTACTAATCTACATCTTCAGATATGGTCAGAAAATTTCATTTAAGATTTTTTGCTTAGGCAGCATAGTTAAAACTGTTTTTACTAATCTGAACAGAGCATGTGAGAGTGTATACTATGAAAAACATTAGCATTTTAATGCCCACAAGGGCTTGTAGTCTGTACAAATCCATTTGATATTCACCTCAGTGTAAGACTTCTTTGTTATATGAACATTCTTAGCTCTGTACGACTGCCGTCGTCTTTTATAGTCGCGCATTTCTGCCAGGATTTCAAGATGAGACTTTGGACCTTTTTGACCATCCTCTAATACAAATTAAAGATAAAATGTGATTAAACAACCTAAAAGCAAAATTTCAAAGCTAACATTTCAGCACTTGAAAGTACATCATCAGGTTGTCTCAGGGTGCTGTTTACATCACTAAAGGTAAGTTTGTGTCAAGTTCTTTTAACAGAAATTTTTCCAGTTTTTCATTTATAGCATGAAACTCTCTAGGGAACTTGGGGAGCAAGCTGGAAGTGATCTGTTTACACAATAAAGACCAAAGCTAAAACAAAATAACCACAACACACTCCAAAAATCCAAGCAACTATTCAACATTATTACTTGAACACTAAGACACTGAAATAAGACCAACATAGTATTTCAAGATCAATGTCTTGAAGTAAGATTTAAAAACCAAAAACAAAAAACATTTCCTAAATACTCTTTTACAAGTCACATTTTCAAAACCCATATTATTGAACTGCTGAAGTCTGGCAAACAGAAGAACTAATCCCGCAAATATAGATGTCTATGACCATGCAGATCCCTTAGCAGGATCAGACTCCAGAAAGACTTTTTTCCCTTGCATGCTTATCATACATTTTACAGAACAGAAACATACACTGACATGACCCATTAGTAACTGGAAGAGTGCTCATCTGCCTTGCTAAGTTACATGTTTCTCAAGAATTTTCTTTGTACCAAAAGATGATGATGTGTCTCTTATTACATTTCTACTGTTAGTGTTGATGGTCCATTCCCAGCAGAAATCTTACAGAATTTTACATTCAGTTGAGAGCCAAAGAAGTGCAAGCCAGCTACAGCTGAAAACGAAGGATCCTCTCCTCTTGCTGACATGCAGGCAATAGATACAGTGAGAGAAAAGCAGAACTGTTTGGACAGGAAGCTAGCATAATGAAAGAAGGAAAGACGAAAAGTACAAAAGGTAGCAAATAAAGGACACCATGTTACAGGATCTGAAGGTATCTTACCTGTGTCCTGAATTGTAGATGTTTATTTATTTATTTATTTTGAAAGAGTATTTGCCATCTTTTCTCTAAGGTAGTTTGCATCATTTTTGCCCTTTACCTAGAATCCACAATTTTGTTTACATTTCATTAATTCAAACCTTAATAGACGTTAAACCAAATCCCCCTAACTGTATAAAGGTGACTACATTTGAAGACACAAATACTGCCATTTCAAGTTGCAAAACTCCAGAACTGGAATATTTCTCAAACCTTGTGTGACTTTAGCTGCCAAATCTACAAAGAGATCATTGTCATTTTCAGTGGTCTGGGATCTGGATCTCTGTTTCTTTGTTTCTTCAAGGACATAATCATAGATGGCTAGACGATCAGCTTGAGTCAGGTCACAGATGACGCGTTTGTGATTTTGGGGAACTTCAACGGGCAGTGAAGAATAGGCACCTAAAGCTTATGAACAAATGAACATTATTACTATTGAAATTCCAGAGGGGTAGCTATGTTAGTCTGTATGTAGCAAAAACAAGAGTCCTGTGGCACCTTAAACACTAACAATTTCTTTAGGCATAAGCTTTTGTGGGCTTCAATTCATTTTGTCAGATGCATTTTCATGAAACCCATGAAAGCTTACACCCAAAGAAATGTGTTAGTCTTTAAGGTGCCACAGGACTTTCATTGAATTTTTTTTATAATTACTACTATAAAATGACAATATGCTACACAAAGAAACACTGTGGAGAGGAACAAGCATACTGACACTAGGAACTTGGACGTGCAGACACAAGTGGAAAGTAAGACAGACTGTTTTATCTTTCCTGGATTGTGATAGTTTAAAAAGTGCTTAATTGACCTAATTATAGGGAGCCACTGAAGTCTGTTCCATGAAATGAGGACTATGTAACAGACTATCACCAAATGGCCTCTATGTTTCTATTTCACTAGCCTTCCTGAAATACGCACCTAGGAAACTAGGAGTTTTAGCATCTCCTGAAGGGAATATGTGGTCTGTTTTGGAGGAATGAGAGAGAATGCCCATTAGAACCATGTGGCCCACAACACAATTTCCTGTACTATGTTATTAGTGACAGCCCATTAGTCTGCAAAAGAATTTTTTTGCACGAGTTCAGTAGTACACATCTGGGGAAATGCTAGAGCCTTTTCCTGCTGCCTCTCCACTGACACAGCCTTTCCTTGCAGAGAAGGAAGACTCCGGCAGAGGAGCACTATACTGTTAAAAATATCAGTGTAGATGTGAGACACACTACTTGGGCATATTGACAGCATATAGAGTACATACCCTAAAGTACCCTAAAGATCAGGTACGTTATTCACGATGGAGTTGTAGCACACAGCAATTAACACTGGAAGAAAAAGGGAAAAGCTAGAACTCACTCTATTTTAGGGGTCTCAAACATATGGCCTGCATTTACCTCCTGTGACAAGACCTGGAATTCAGGGATTCCCAACCCCTGGCCAGATTTTCAAGTGGCCTACGCCCCCACTGGCTGGGAACTCCTGCTGCCAACTGAGCTCAGCTCAGTGCTATTGGCAATGCTTCCAGGCCACGCCCCCCTTCCCCGAAGGGCCTCAGCAGCCACTGCCAGGCAGCTGGAGAGGAGCCAACCGCCGCATGGGAGCCATGCTGTGCCGCTCACCAGGCAGAGCCCCGCCCCGACCTGCAGCGGCAGAGGAGCGTGGCGATCCAGGCGACCGGAGCGGGTGGACTCAGCGCCTGGCGCCAGGGTCAGGGCTCAGGTGCGCTGACGGGAGGTGGGGACTGGGGGTGTGGGAAGAGTTCCCATGGGGGCTCTGTGCTGGGGGAGGCTCCATGGGGTTCCTATGGGGAGCTCTGCCCGGCCTGCCACCTGCCTGGTCCCGGCATGCAGCTGGGGGCTGGGCTATGGCAGCTTGCCTCCCCTCCGGGCTTGGGGATGCATGCAGTTCTTTCTTTTTAAAAAAAACCACTTTAAAACATTTTGTTTTAATTAAAAACCTTTCTAAAAATTAAGTTTCAATTAAAAATTCATTCAAATTCAATTAATTAAACCAAATTAATTTTATTTACAATCACTTTGAATTCAATTAATTATTTTTAATTTAATTTTAATTAAATAGACTGATGGCCCTTCAGGGTTTTAAAAACCGTTGTATGTAAAGGTTTCAGTGATGCAGCCCTTGGGCCAATATCCTAGTCCTCATGGTGATTTGAGTTTGAGACCTCTGCTCTATTCAGATGAACTGACCCAGAGTGTGATACAGATTAAGAACCCCTGAAAGATTACCTATTTTCAGTTACATTTGTAACAACTTACTAGGAACTGCACCTATTCAAATAAAAGTAGTTTTGTTTACGTGAAAGTCTGCTCAACCATAACCCTCTTTTAAACAGGCCCAGGAAACTGAAGGCAAAATTAGCATTAAAAGATGTTACAGATGAGGTTTTAAAATGCAGAAGATTAAACTTCTGATTCCTATAGGAACCTTAATTTGACAGTGATGCACATAAAACTTGACACTTCTTGATGACTGTGTATTAAAACCATGGACTACAATTCTGCGTTAGTGGAGAGTTTTGCATATACATCAATGTAGTATATGTTATTTCTGCAATGCAACCTTCTGAAAGAATGCCATGAAATTCATTACAAACAGAAGGAAAAACAAAGTTAACAGAAGACTATCATTGCTTAATATTGTAGAGGTCATATGCTTTGTGAGTAGAAAACATGATTATAACCATGTTTGTTCCCTAAGCATGTACCTTATTCTTATTCAATTTTGATACATTTTACTTCTCATGCATTTTTTACGTGTAATTTCCCTTGTTGGATGCAATTTTGCTTTGTCTATATTGTTATTTTCTATTAAAAATCTGTAATAAACCCCTTGAAACAAATATTCCAAGTCATGGGGAAAAGAATTTAAGGGCTCACCAACTAAAACCTGATAATAGATTAGGAAGTTATTAGGTGAATGCAGGCAGTTTGGGCAACTCTGGTTCTTTCTTGAAATTACTACTAAAAGTGCAAGAGCACAATGTTAAAATATGATTAGGAGAAGCAACAGTGACACTTACTGGCTCAAAAATGTATTTTGACAATACAGCACATGGTACATGTTTTGGTACACATTTATTTTCTTTGAAAGTTGTCCTGTGCTTCTGAACAGCCAACTTCCAGTGCATTCAGGTCAGATTAAGATTTTAAAATTGTGGTAACATTAATTTATTAAACTAGGAACTAGGAGGGGTAGCGGGGGAGACTTCACATGTTCAAAATATATTAATTCTATGATAAATCCCAGGTGTCTCGTTTCCAAAAGGACCATTTTAAGGCTTTTCATTTCTATACTAGAGAAACAAAAACAGAGCAGGAAAGTCTGTCCATCAATACTGCTGTACTCAGCTGCCAAGTTATCAAGTCAGAAGAGTAGAATGAGCATGTACTCTTCTTCCTATGTGAATTTTAAAATGACAGAATCAGTACCTTAATGCAGTATCATTCAGATGATACAATCACTCCCACAGCATACACTGTTGCTCTGCCATCTGTGCATGCAGGCAGAGTCTGTCAAGAGTCTGCCTTGATTTCATCTTTCATTCTCTTGAGAAAGATATTTCTACCTTTTCTTGGGCTCTAGCCTGGTTTTTGTGTTCTCTGGTGATCAGTGAAAAACACTATGTAGGGATTTAAATGTATGGGTGGACCCAATACACATTCTACCTATGGAGGAGCAGGCCCATCTGCCTAAAATACTAATTCTTCTGAGGAGGGTTTGCAATAAGCCACTGTAAAAATGGGAACTGAAGGCTCATGTATCTTGGGGTAACAAAAGACAGTTACATATCACATGCCCAATAAAACAGATGTTAGTTTGGGGAATCAGACGTGGAAATAAAAACAAGAGGGAAGGTTTCTTGCCCAAGAAAAGGATTCCCAGCAGTGCAAGTTGGGAGCAGGGCCAGGGAAGATCTGAGGGGTTTCTGGGCTGTGGAAGGCAGAAGAAGTGACAACTCAAAGAGCTAGGCTTGAGGGGATTTGTAGGGGAAGGGGTTTAAGTAATGGGCTTATGGAGGAAGCATGGGACTAGAATTCCAGGAACCTCCTGTCTTTGCATGGCTGGATTTCAAGTCCTGAAAAGAGTTTTTGAGTTGAACACGGAGGACTCCAACCCTTCCCAGGCGAAGGAGAACACAGCTGTGGGGACCAGAGTAAGTAAGGGAGCAAATGACTATCATATGACAGTGAACACACAAATAAGATCAGAAAAGACTGGGAAGGAGGACTCTTGTGTGATCATGAATGGGAGGAGAAGTTGGAGAATCCCAGATTACTTTGTTTAGTCCAATTACCTTCACTGTAGCTTCCACCTTCTTTTGCACTTAAAGATTTCGCTTGTTGAATAATATTAAACTGCAGATCCTTATCTGAAGAAAAGGAAAATAAGATTTACAGAGCTCCTGCACTGGTGTACAAGTCCTCCCTGAGGTATGTGCTAGATCTGTACTCTTAGCTGGCAAGGTTTAATTGGACATGTAGGCAGTGCTCATCATACAGAAAGAATATAGTGTTTTGAATCCTAACACCTATTTTGATTTGTTGTTACAGCCTGACCTGATGCTATGTCATACACTCCCCTGCATTTTATTTCCTCCCACTCTGTAACTTTCCTATCTTCAAAGCGTCTGACGAAGTGGGATTTTCTCCCACGAAAGCTCATGCGATTAATAAATCTGTTAGTCTTTAAAAGTGCCACAAGACTCTGTTGGCTTTCTACAATAGACTAACACGGCTACCCCTTTGGAATTTGAATTACTGATGTTCAACAAAAGCCCATCAGAAACTCAGGAATTTTCTGAATGTAACAGAAAAATTTTAACCATATATATTCTGGCTTTTTAAAAAAATTGTTTTTACATCTATTACATTATATTAGTACAGAAAACCAAACCAAAACCAGTTAATAAGATTTATGAATATTCTACAATTGCATAAAAATATCAAGTTACTCCCTCCTCTGGGTCTGCCAATGTGTCCCATCTCCTTGGTGGCTGTTTTTCAGGTTCTCATCTCCTCAAAACACAGCCTGAGACAGTGTTGTTTTATTATTATTATTATTATTATTATTATTATAACTGGACTGAGCAAATTTTTCAAACACTTGATAAAAACACGTGTTAATTATAATTCTGCAACTTAAAGAGGGAGAAGTGATTGAAGATCATATGCCTTAAAAATGCTTTATAACCTTGGTGAGAATGCCCTCTAAATTTCAGAGCTAAATTTATTTAGAAGCTAAAGGCCATCAGAAACTCAGGAATTCTTTGAATTCACCTAACCAGGAACTATTTCACATTAAGCTTTCCACAAGTTTAAGTAGAACTGCTTTGAAAACAGTGTCCAATATCCCTTCAGTAGCTCTACTGCAGCAGCTGCTAAACACTATTCTCTGAACTGGGTCAAACTGTTGAGATGGGGGATGACATATACATGTGACCTACTGATATCACAGAGGAGTCCAGCACAAACAAGAAGTAACAAAGCAATGGGAATTTGCAAGCTCTGTTAAGAGATATGAAAAAAAAAAATCAATCTGCCAAAAATATGCTGATAAATAAGCAGGAGTTAAATTATATCCTCTCTGAACTTTGAAAATGAGGAGGAAAAACACAGGTGAGGAAAAAAGGTGTGCTGCAAAGCTTTGCAGAATGAAGGTAAGGTGCTACAAGACAAATTTATTTAAAAAAAAATCTAGATGGCAAGAGTAAAGAAGCTGCTTTTACACTGGACCAACTGAAGTAACATCTTCACCTTTAGTGTCAGCATTCCTCTGTACAACCATTGCCAAATTTACACTTACCCATAACAATGGTGGGTATCTTTGTTTTCTCGTAGTAAAACGCAGAGTCATACATTTCAGCCTAAAAACCAAAGGACATTCATTACACCATTCCACTACTTAAAGCGAAGCCTGAGTGTCCTCATCACCACAGTGCAGGGGCACACAACCGGGCCTTTATACGGAAAGAATTCAGCTGGCCTGGCACAGATCTCCTTGTGGGACCAGGATGGTGGGACCTTCCCACATACAATTCCACTGGGCCAACTGGTCTGACCCAAGCCGACCGTCCCAGGATCCCAGGGCCAAACTATTTCCCTTCATAAAGAAAACCAAGGTGTTTATCCCCCGTTCCCTCCCCCAGCCCCCGGAACAACAGTGTGGGCCCGGGCTCCCTACCTGCTCCTCTGGGGAGTACTGCAGCCGCCTCAGCCGGCAGGACGCCACGTGCTTGGCCAGGGAGGCTTTGGGCATTTGGTGACCGGCATCGTAGGGACACACGGCTCTCTCCTCCTGCCGGACAACAGCGCACGGTCACTCGGCGTTGCTAGGGCTAAGGCGCGGGAAGGCGGTACCGATGGGGGCGGGGAGCTCGCCGAGCCTGGGCTCAGGGGGACAGCGGGATGTAATGGGGGGCGATGCGCTGCCGCAGGCGCGGAGGGGCGAACTGGGCCAACGCCGCCCAGGACCGCGGCTCGCGGGGGGAGACAAAGGCGCCGTAGCGGCAGCCTCGGGCCCGGCCCGCCGGGAAGCCCCGTCCCTATGGGCCCGATCCCGCCTCAACGGTGATGGGGGGGTGTTGTTGAGGGAAGCGGCTTCCATCGACCCGCGGAGACTCTTGCCTGGTCCCCGAACCACATCGCGCAGAGGGCGGCCATCTCCGCTACGGGCAGCCGCCTGGCTTCGAAGTTACCCCCTTGAAACAAAGGGAGGGAAGCCACCGCCGGCGGCCATGTTTACTAGGGGCAATTGGGGCCGGGCGCCAACCAACCCAACGTCACTGCCGGGCAAAGGCGGGGGCGGGGAAAAGGCGTCCGTGTCACCAGGGCAACCCGGCCTCACGGTTACTGTAACCGCGGGTCCGCGATACCAGTTTTACTGTTCTCTGTTGTTCCTCGCGCTCGACCCTTGAAAGAGGCGGGACTGCCGGGTGCGGCGCGCGCAAGCTCCAGCCCTTTGTGACCTGACTCAGTAGAATTTAAAGCACGTAAAGCCCCGCGGGTCCGTCAGACGGCCTCGAGCCATCCAACGGTCATTTGTGAACAGGCGGCTGCCAAGCCAGCCCTGGAGAGGTCCTAGGCCGCTGCCCTCTGGTCCTGCAGAACCATAGAGCAGAGAAGTGTGTCCAGAGCAGTCCCAATGAGAGCCCTGCTGCAGAAAAGAGCCACAGAGCGGGAAGGCGTAGGAGGGCTGCCCCTAGTGGTGGGCTGGGGCATAGCAGCTCAGCCAGCGCTGCAGGATGGTCATAGGAGGAGGAGGAGGGACTTGCCCTGGCTGGCTTTAGCCCTGATACTAGGGTTCGCTTCTGTTCAGCCTCCCTGGCCCCATCTGGTGACAGGGCTGCACGTCATGTTTGGGGGGTGGGCACGTGTGTGACTGAATTAGGATGATCAGACAGCAAGTGTGAAAAATTGGAATGGGGACGGCGTGGAAAGAAATAGGCACCTATATACGCCAAAGCCCCAAATATCAGGACTGTACCTATAAAATCAGGGCATCTGGTCACCCTAGACCAAACTGATGTTACTGGGCATACGCAGCAGCAGAGCCATGCAATGGAGTCCACGAAGCCAAGCTCTCCATGGGGCACAGGCCCCTAGCACCTTAGAGAAAATGATGTCTTTGATTGGGCCAGTGTCTGTTGGTGGGAGAGCCACACATTCCAGGCACACACAGCTCTCCTCTGGCAACCATGAAGCATGAGTGAGCCACATACACATGCCCATAGTGAGGCAGCTATGAGCTAATCTAGGGCAGCCCCCTGAAGGGGAAGGAGGGCTGGGAGAGCCACCCAGAGAGCAGCGTGGTCTCTCCAGTGTAGTTAGTGCTCAGGAAAGCGGATCAGCAGCCTCAAAGCAGGGGGGGTAGGCTTCACGAAGTGGGAGCAGCTTCAGAAACTGTTTCCAGCTAGCAGTAGCAGGGGAAAGAGCAAGCTGAACAGAGAGGTCCGAGGGAGCTGGGCAGTGTCAGATAGAGTGAGAAACTGCAGCCAAAGTGAACCAGCCAAGGTACCACAGTAGGAACAGTTCCCCAGTCTCCTTGAAGGGCCAATAGCACAGAGGACGAACAGGGAAAAGCTGTTTGGCTCTTGAAAAGACAAGTCCTCTGCTTAAGAGCTATATCCAGAGTTTCTAAACCTGGGCATCCGCAGACTCCTAAATCCATTTTAGGGCACCTAAACAGCAGTGTCCTGACCTTCAAAGATACTGAGTACTTCCAGTTCCCCATTGACTTTAATGGGAGCTGAGATTATTCTGCATTTAGTAAAAGTAAAAATACTTCTGTTTTGGTGCCTAATTTAGGAGCCTAACCAAGGAACTGAGGATGGAAAATTTTGACCTGTAGACAGGGGCATTGCTGGATAGCAAAATGTTCCTGGGCTGTGGCACCCCTAGCCCACAACCTGCGAGCCCCCCCCCCTGAGCTAGGCCCCCCCCCCTGGCCAAGCCACTAGGCCCCTCCCCCAGTTCACAACCCCACACACACTCAAACAAACCCACACCCCTGGAGGCAGGCTCGGCTGGGGTTGGCCCCCCAGCATGGAGGCCCCTAAGGAACTCTCCCCACATCCCCAGGCCACCTTAGTGCCCCTAAAGCCGAGTCCTGTCCAGGCTCGGGCACAGCCCGACCTTCCTGTTCCCCACCCGGCCTCCTGTTCCTGCTCGGCCTCCCGCCCGGCCCCCAGCTCGGCCCCCAGCTCGGCCTTCTGCCCGGCTCCCAGCTCGGCCCCCCGCCCGGGCTCCCAGCTCGGCCCCCCACCTGGCCCCCAGCTCGGCCCCTTGCCCGGCCTCCCGCCCAGTGCCCAGCTCAGGCCCCTGCCTGGCCTCCCAGCCCAGCTCCCAGCTCGGGCCCCTGCCTGGCTCCCAGCTCGGGCTCCCAGCTCGGGGCCCCCGCCCAGCTCCCAGCTCGGGCCCCCCGCCCGGCCTCCTACCCAGCTCCCAGCTCGGGCTCCCGCCTGGCTCCCAGCCTGGGCCCCTGCCCGGCTCCCAGCTCGGCTTCCAACTCGGCCCCTCACCCGGCCTCCCGCCCGGCTCCCAGCTTGGGCTCCTCGCTCGGGCTTCCACCTGGCTCCCAGCCTGGGCCCCCTCCCGGCTCCCAGCTCGGCTCCCAGCTCAGGCCCCTCGCCCGGCCCCTCGCCCAGCCTCCCGCCTGGCTCCCAGCTCAGGCTCCCCCGCTTGGGCTCCCACCCGGCTCCCCGCCCGGCCTCCCAGCCCGGCCTCCCAGCTTGGGCCCCTGCTTGGCCCCCCACCCAGCTCCCCGCCAGCTTTCTAAACTATCCCCCTTACCTGGCCAGAGCTGCAAGGGTGTCCAGTCGTTGCTTGGCCAAGCCTCTCCCGCCCTGAACACGCTCTGTCTGAGCATGCTCAGGGCGGGAGATTTGAAACTCCCCAGCCTGGCCCCACCCGGCCGCTGCTCCCAGTTGACCGGCCAGCGGCAGGGCAAGGCGGAACTGTGTTCCGCCGGAGTTTTCTCCTTTTCTGGGCCCTGGAACGCTGGTCCGGCAAATTTGTGGGCCCTGGAATGCCCGTTCCGGGGCGTTCCAGCATACTTTAACCCCTGCTCCCCTGCAAACAGGCTATCTGCACATGTGCCTGCTGGGAAAAATAGATCCGGGGCTCAGGCTAATCTACCCGGGGCCGACGCCCTGCCAGCCCAACAGCAACTGACGCCTCATCGGCCCTGCCAGCCCAACGGCAACGACGCCTCTGCCTGTAGATCTACTCCTGCACCACTGAAGTCAGCAGAGCTTTTTTATTGATTTAAATGGAGCGGGTCCAGTTATACTTAGGGAATACAGCACAGACAGCCTGGAGAGAACTATAGGCCAAGGATGAGGCATAGTGAACATATTTGTGGGAGGAATTTCACACAGGGGACACTGGGTACAGTATACCTACATATGTACCTGCAATCAGGGATGCTCTGTAGTCTGCTCATACAGGGGAAAAAGTTGGGAAGCAAAAGAATGAATTGCTAATGCAGTTATACTCCTGCACACCCACCTGGCAACTCTCAGGACACCAGAAACAGGGCCA
>ML685930.1:199300-262402 GCA_007922175.1 Pelusios castaneus | reverse complement strand
TCCTGCACACCCACCTGGCAACTCTCAGGACACCAGAAACAGGGCCAAATCCTGCACACCCACCTGGCAACTCTCAGGACACCAGAAACAGGGCCAAATCCAAGCCTATTTATGAACATCTCCCTTCCAGAGAGGTATGGAGTTGAAGACAAAGCAGGGAACCAAGAATAGCTCCGTGCTGCCTCCTCCTTGACTTTCTCCCAAGTGCCTAAGTAGAGAATTACTGTGTACTTTCTGTAACTACAAGTAGGTCACCTTAGTTGATTCTTTCCTGCCAATCCTAAGAAACAATTTACTACTAGATTTATCTTTGTGTATTGGGAACTCATCAAAGCTTAAATGAATACAGCTTTGTGTTGGGAGGAGCCCGTTCCTATTCATATCTTGCTCCCTGATACTATGTAATTTGGAGCAAATCAATTAAAGGCTCTGTCTCTCAATTTCCCTATCTGTAATATGAGCTTAATACGACCCTTACCCAGTTTTGAAAAGCAATATAGTATCTTGAGATAAAAATTGCTATACAGATACAAAGTATTATTATTCTTTATTACAGATTGGGTTTTAAATGAAGGACACTGGGCAGTGCTTTTTTTGTTTTAAAAAAAAAAAAGTGCCAGTAATCAGCCAGGGACCTGTGGCTGCTGGCAGCAGCAGCAGGAACTGGGGCCGCATTGCTGTGAAAAAAAGGTGCCGGTACTCAGTACTCCTGAGTACCATCACAAAAAAAGCCCTGCAGCTGGGAGGTATCTGGCCTGCACTTCTTGTATCTTCTGAATGCACATACAACATCACTTTCAGCAACAATACTGACTGCTCCTGGTGCTGCTACAGGGAAGTCTGCAGTGGTGTCACCTCATTTTCATTTATATCTGAGACCCAACAATTACATCTTTGAGCAATGCAGTCTTTAGGCAGCGGCAGCAGGCAGTGCTGTGTGTGACCTAGTGCCTGAGGGTCTGAGACCCAGTACTGGGTCTTGACCCTATGTTTGAAAACCACTGCAATGCAGCATATCATCAGGGAGGAGAAATTGGTGTTGAGAAAAGGACATGAAGTCAGCCCTTGGGTAAACATTCAGGTCTTGTACACACTACAAAGTTATCACGCAATAACAAGGATAGCATCCACACACAAATCCATGTTGTTGCGCGGTAACAGCCATCTTACTGCGCAACATGTAAACCACCAAAACGAAGGTGCTAGCAGCTACTGTGGAACAGCTGTTTCGCGATAGTTCGTGTGTGTACGGTTGCCATGCAATATGAAGCCTCTGGAAATGTCCCAGAATTCTAATTCCATCCCTTCTGAACTTCCTCCTGCACTCTGTGGCTGTGACGTGACTGTACCCGCCCCCCCATCATTCCCAGGAATTTTTGAATTGTTCGCTCTTC
Source organism: Pelusios castaneus (assembly GCA_007922175.1). Classification (NCBI taxonomy): domain Eukaryota; kingdom Metazoa; phylum Chordata; order Testudines; family Pelomedusidae; genus Pelusios; species Pelusios castaneus. The sequence goes on along the minus strand of ML685930.1, from coordinate 261,008 downwards.
CTGTTTGTTCCGCGTGGAGTGCAGCTGTGTTCTCCAAGAGCAATGGCGGCTCAACGCAACAAACATGCTCCAGTGTGGACCACAGCCAAGGTGCTTGATCTCATAGGCATCTGGGAAGAGTCTGCTGTGCAGGCACAGTTACATGGCAGCAGGCAAAATTTCAACATTTTTGGACAGATTTCTCGGGCCATGGCAGAGAAGGGGTACGAGAGAGACACCCTTCAGTGCAGGTCGAAAGTGAAGGAGTTGCGGATTACGTACCACAGAGCCAGAGAGGCAAACCGGCACTCCGGCTCAGCGCCGGTTACATGCCGATTTTACAAGGAGCTAGAAGCAATCCTGAGCGGAGATCCCACAACCACCCCAAAAGCTCCTGTGGACACGTCAGCACATTCCCTCCCCCCCACCCCCCATGAAAAGGATACCAGAGCAGATGGTGACAAGCAATTCGTCGACGAGGAATTATATATAGGATATAGGTTCTCCTGACCCCAAAGGGCCAGCCACATCACACAGAACAATATAGGTTTGGATCTTACCCAAAATACCACACTGGTAGCCAATCCTTTAGCAACTGCAACTAAAGGTTTAATATAAGAAGAAAAGAAGCAAAATATGAGAGATATTAAAGGGTCAAAGCGAATCACATACATACAAATGATTTAAAGTTCATGAAAAGCAGTTTGCAGGCTTGTTCCTCTGGTAAACACCCAGCACCAGGGTGGGCCTCAATCCTTTGTTCAGTCTCAGAGGAATAGTTCCAGAGATGGGTGTTGGCTGTAGACTGGGGACTTGAGAGCAAGATGGACTTGGGGCTGCTGCCTTCTATCACCTCTGGCCTTCTCCATGCTGTGTGCAGTTCTTTCCAATCAAAATGGAGTTGAGTCACATGTTCAAGTCCTAGTGGCTCAACAGGCTTCTCCTTCCGCCCACTGTACTGGGGAGCTTCCTTAATGGGCCATTAAGGGGACAATGGCTGGGTAGACATTCAGTCTGGGGAATTTCCCCAGACTCACACAAGTTAAAATATAACAATCATATTCCTAACTTCTAATGTGAATACAAATCCTACACATAAACTATATAATCATTCCCCACAAATTACTACCTTTCTATTGATACCAAACATGGCATAGTTCCTATGGATTATAACAATTATAAAATATTAATACAAAATAATATCATAAATGGTTTCCTAAATCCAGACAGCATCACAGGGGAGCTCTGGAAGTTTCATCGGAAGTGGCTTCTGTGCTTGCTGGATAAGCTTTCCAGGCAAATAAAGAGCAGGTGGGAGATCGGCATTTTTTTTTTGGATGGGGGGGGTCTACCCCACATTACACCAGCAGTGCATCAATGCATGTGTAATTCTCAAGAAATCCTCTCCGTTGAGCTCACTGAAGGTCTCCTCGATCTACTTCCACAGCCTCCTACTTAAATTCAATGGGAGAGCAACTGTGTTCCCTCCCCCATAGAGGGATACTCTCCCTCGCCAGTTGCAAAGCACGGCAGTGGGAACCATGGCTGCACACAAGCCTGCTGCGTACAGCTCTGGCTTATATCCAGTGACATGCAGGATATGCATTCTGGCTTGCAGGGGCATTCTAAGCAGCAAGATATCGACTTCCATGGCTGTGCTATGTGTGAACTAATTACCCAAAGCACTAGAAATAGTTCACGGAGCTGTGTGTCTTGTCTTGGCAATCCAAACCTCCCTTTGCAAAAGCCCTTTCAGTCCCCGGCAATGCCCTGTCCTGCGGGCACTGCAGAATGTGGCGGCAGAGCATATTACTGGCTCTTTAACCAAAGTGAGAACATTAGCACTACTTATGATGTTTCATTTTTCCTTAGAAACGACCTTCGCCGGTCGGTGGTCTGCACCAGCTGACCAGCTGAGACAGATAAGGTGGAGGCCTCGCAGGAGCAAGGGGAATATCTTCCAAGAGCTGATGCAGTCCAATGAGGTAGCAGCAGGGGAGACTAAACTATGGAGGCAGGAGTGCCGGCAGGAGTGCAAGGAAAACAATTTGAGGGGGCAGAAGCAGAAGGATGCCCTCATAAGCATCCTGCAGGAGCAAACCCAACTGCTGAAGACCATGGTTGGTCTGCAGACCCAGCTGCTCTAGGCTCACCCCCCCGGCAACACTTTCTGTCCCCACCACCCCATTCTCCCTCAAAGCAGTTCTTTGAAGTCCAGGGACCCTCCTGGTACAATGTTACATCCACTCCTGCACAAAGCTATGGCACTGAGCCACGCACCTACACGCATCTATAGCCCCTGGTGCAGGCACTGCTTACTGTAATTATTTAATGTTTTCTAATAATAAAATTGAATCACTTGAACTGTGCACAGTGTCTTTATTGATACACAATAATTGTTAGTTGTTGCATGTTTACTATTCACTCATTCAAGCATAGTACAGTACACGCCCCCCCCCCCCATCCCTCCTGTAATCAGCACCCAGTAGTGTGCAGGTACACTACTGACCAGTGATGCAATGCGTCCTATGAGTCCCCATGACTAAAATGCTCCCTAAGTGCCTCCCTTATGCGGATGGTTCTCAGCTGTGCCCCCCTGATACTCCTAGTGGCTGGCTGCTGGAAGGCAAACTCTAGCCGCTCAGCCTCCACGTCCCATGAAGGGGGAAATTTCTCTCCCCTATTTTCACAGAGGTTATGCAGGACACAGCACGCTGCAATGATGGCTGGAATGTTGTCCTCATTCAAGTCTAGCCTCCCATACAAACAGTGCCAGCAGTCTTTTAAGCGCCCAACGGCGCACTCCACGGTCATTCGGCACCGGCTTAACCTGTAATTGAAGCGCTCCTTGCTTGGATCCAAATTGCCAGTATAGGGCTTCATGAGCCAAGGCATCTGTGGGTAGACTGGGTCTCCTATGATTACTATGGGCATCTCCACATCCCCAACAGTAATTTTATCATCAGGGAAGAAGGTCCCTGTCTGCAACTTCCAGTACAGACCCGTGTTTCAGAAAATGTGAGCATCATGCACCTTACCCGACCACCCCGCATTTATGTCCATGAAACGCCTCCTGTGATCCACGAGTGCCTGAAGCACCATGGAGAAGTAGCCCTTCCTATTAATATATTCAGTCGCAAGATGCTCTGGAGCCAGAATAGGGATGTGTGTGCCGTCTATTGCCCCTCCACAGTTCGGGAATCCCATGGCTGCAAATCCATCAACGATCTCCCGCACATTGCCCAACGTCACTGTCCTCTGGAGCAGAACACATTTAATGGCTCTGCACACTTGTGAAAGGGCTAACCCGATGGTTGACCTGCTGACTCCAAACTGATTCGTGACCGACCAGTAGCAGTCTGGAGTCGCCATTTTCCACAGTGCGATTGCGACATGCTTCTCCACGGTGAGGGCGGCTCTCATTTTGGTTACCTTGCATCACAGGGCAGGGGCTAGCTCCTCACACAGTTCCATGAATGTGGCTTTCCGCATTCGAAAGTTCTGTAGCCACTGCTCATCATCCCACACCTGCAAAATGATGTGGTCCCACCACTCGGTGCTTGTCTCTCGTGACCGGAACCAGCAGTGCACCATGTGCAGATGCTCTGTGAAGGAGCTCAGCAATGCGGTACTGTTGTTCTGCATGGCAGTCACCAGTCCAGGGTCATCCAAATCCTGGTCTGATTCAGAGCTGAACGCATACTGTGCCACCAGCTGAAATGTATTCATTATGCTGAAGGCGACAGTCGAGATCAGAGCTGGATCCATGTTGCTGCAAAAAGGAGTTCCGGGAAGCAACGTGGTACTGTTGAAAATGGGCGCGAGTTGCTAGTAGCAACTCTCGTGACGCAAGGGGAACAGAATGCACCATGGGAAACCAAGACTTTACCCATGGTGCTCAGTGCTACTCTCCTACCCAAGATTCTTAGCGCCGAATCAGGATGGATGGAACTGTAGTATAGGTTCCCACAATTCAATTGGGTTTCTTGTGAAATCGCAAATTGCAGGGGCGGGGGGGAAGGACATCACTCTTAAGAAAGAAGAAAGGTGATCATTTAAAAAGCAGGGCATGCATTTAGAAGTCCAGGGCTTCGTCTAATCTACACAATTAAGTCAACATATGTAGGCTAATTTACAGCTATTCAAGTAATTATTACAGTTTTCAATGCCCACATGCCCTCCTTCCATGGTCACCAGGAGCCCTTCCACTGATGTAAGTGGGGCAGTGTGCAGGGGGGGAGGGTTCTGACAGTCCAGGCTGTCAGCTCTGCGTGGAGGTCCCAGCTGGGAGCTCAGCTATCCGGAGCTGACAGCCCAGGCTCTCAGTGCTGGGCAGTTGAGTCTCCTGGTGCTGAGAGGTGATGTAAGTAATGCAGCGTCTCCACAGACACGACATTGCCCTATGTGCTGCGTTTCTTGTGGCGATGGAATTCTGAGGTTAGCGTTGTGGGGGACTTACATTGGCAGGAGTAACATGGTAGTGTAGACACTTACAGAGTTAGATTGATGTCGGGCACCCTACATTGACCTATCTGTTGGGTAGATCTGGCCTAAGGAGTTAGTGCTCCTTTGGTATTTTGATTAGTTAATTAGATAGGACTTACAGGACTCCTGAGCCTGCTTCTCTTTGTTGGGAGTATCATGAAGCGGAGAATGTAAGCACGCACAATGGATGTAAACAGCAGTTAGGTATTGGAAAAGCTGCTGTAAAGTCAAGTAAACAAGACATAACAGACATGCTTGGTCAGCTCACACCCAGTTCCAGAGAGCTCTCTGCTCTGCTCTGCGGAGTCCTACAGTCAGGGCTCACTTGAGGATTCGCAGGGCCCCATGCTACTGTAGGCCTCACAAACTGAGAGACCTGACTGTGGAGCTCCCCAAAGCCTCTCCTTCCAGTTTTCCTGGGGAAAGAGAGGTTGTTAGCAGTTTCTTTCACATGAACAAAGAGTGCCCCTGCAGCTCTGTTGCCAAGAAGGCATTTAGGAGGGCATTTTCCCCACTGTGTGGGTTAAGACAGACTGATGGTGGTAGGGATTTTCCTCTCTGGGGGGCACCAGGAGCAAAGCAGCAGATGGGAACAACCTACATTTGTTATGCAGAAAATATGCTGTAGCTCTTGCACCTCATTGCTTTGCCTGAGTCCAGCTTTAACTGAATTTGATTCCTCACTGCAGACCTTGGCCCCCTTGGCCAATCCTTGGCCCCCTGCAGGATGGGCATGCTATGTGGGGATGGGGGAGCTGAAGCCCTGGGATGACAGTAAATACTTTACTTTACTCTGAAGAGAATCCTGTCCAGTTCTCTCTGGGCAGTTGGATGGGGACTGTGAAATGCTCCCTCCAGCATAGAGGACATGAAGTGATCAATAGTAGAGGGCTTATGAGGACTCTGGCAAAGCCAAAGGATTCTGGAATTGGGAGCTAGGGAAGAACAATGGCTCTAGGGAACAAATTTACCATGACTGACATTCGTGCTTTCTGGCTTCCTCTTCTCTGATACATGCTCTGATGACTAAGAGGAAAAGTCAATTTAATATGAAAAAAAGAGTGAGAGATACAGCTGGCAGAATGACTCTCATGCATCTGCTTTGGTTAATAGATGGGAGGCTCTGCTCCTTGCACAGTGAATATGAATCCAAGCTGGGATTTCAGACCTCTGAGTGAAGATTTTCTGACTCTATCTGAGCTTGCCAGGGGATCTTTGTCTCATCCTGTCTCCTGTTATGTTCTGTGAAAAACACTTTACTTTGCAGATGAAAATGTAGCATTGTCTGTGCGGACTTCCTGTGGAGTGCAGGGGGTGGCACCGACACATTTTCAGAAGGGTGAAGAGTACAGGTGGTTGGAAATTTTCTAATGGAAGAAGGAAAGAAGGCTTTAAGTGCGCATGTCTGTATGTTGTATTTGGGTGTGGGCAGGCTGGCCTGTGGAGGTGAGAAGAATTCATTTTATTGAGCCATTCTCTCAAACAGCTCTTCTGCCAAAAGATCAGCTTCCCTGAAAGATTGACGGTGTGGGAAGGTTGAAGAGGGGGATCTCTCTGAAGGCCTCATTGAATAACCTTGTTTTATTTAAAGGTATTTGTTCTGGTTTCTCCAGGAAGTAGGTTATTGCCCACTATCTTGGAGGAGATTGTCTACTTGCTGCGCCTTCCATCTCACCCCCACCTCCTCCTTGATTGGCGTAGGGGCTTTTCAATGTGCGGTTTTTTCACCCTCTTCTGGGACAAATGTCTTTGCCTTTTTTATTCTGCAGACTGCAAAATTCTCACTACTGAGCACTGCTGAAGCAATTGCTTAGTTGCAACTCATTGCCTCTGCTGCAACTGCTGCCACTAAAGTGTCATCACACCCCTATGGCCCCACTGGCTATGTCTACACTTGCTAAAATTAGTTCGAACTAGCTAATTCGAACTAATTTTAGTTAGTTCAAATTAACTTAATTCGAATTAAGCAAGTGCCATTAATGGCACTTGCTTAGTTCAAATTAGCGATCCCCATTCATTTCAATAGCCGGTTAGTTCGAACTAAGAAATTAGTTCGAATTAACATGGCCACATTGGCTAATTCAAACTAGTTAGTTCGAATTAAAGCCTTACTTCTGAAGCCCTATTCAAACTTATTAGTTCGAATTAAAGAAGCCCTTAATTCGAACTAACTAAAGCCTAGTGTAGCCATGGCTTTAGTTAGTTCGAATTAAGCCTCCTTAATTCGAACTAACTTGCCAGTGTAGATATAGCCATTGATGCAAGCTTACTTCCTCCTCCTTGTGTATATGCATTATGGCCCATTCTGGAACTACGTGATCATATGCTGTTTTTTCTACAGGAACCCTGCCTCATTTGTTGCAGAATTTGGGAGGTCCATATTGCATGAGGCAGGGGTTCCAGGAAGAGAAACAAAGATCTCACAGTTAAGGCAAATTAACGATGCTCTGGAGAACTGGATTCTGTCCCTGTCTCTGCCACAGTGTTCCTATGTGATGGTGGGCAAGTCACTTAAACTTTTCACAGGTGTTCACCAGCTGTGTGAGCCTCATTTTCAGGGTGCTTGCCAGGGCCTAACATGCGGGAGTGCTAAGCACTCATTAGTGCACGTGAAGCAAACTGGATCTGTGCTCGGAACACAGCATTTCTGTTGCATTTCGTAAGTATTCTGGAAAATCAGGGCTTAAGTGTCTCAGATTGAGCACCCAAAATTAGTGAACATTATGACGATTTTGAGGTTAAGCTCTTTGTGGCTTAATCTGCTGCTGGCTTAATACTGCATCCTTAATGCTGGCATTTCCTAACTTTTTTAGTGTGTTTGACTTTGCAACCTTAATGTTCTTTGATCTTAATTTTTATTTGTGACTACCTTAGGTTTCAGAAAAACAAACTGAAAATAAAACAAAAATAAATTGCATCATTGGGGCACCCACATGGTTCAGAAGTAAGGTTGAAACCTTTACCTCCAACACACAGACCTCTGCCACGTGAGGTAATGGAGTAACCGGTGGCAGTAGTAGCTTGTCATTATTTGTGTAGATTGGCACTAGAGGAGGATGCAGTATTGACAACCCCAAGAGATCAAAAATCAAAAGAGACACCAAATACTATATGAACTTTTTTGAATAATCTCATGATTTTTAATGAAAGGCTATATTGTGGTTTTGGGTTTTACTATCTGTCTGTCTTTTGATTTCTGAACACCCCCTGCCTATCCCCAGTGTATGTGTGACCCTGTAAGTGTTGCCTGCCCACCCAAATGTATTGGGGCACACAGTTTTGGCCCTGCTGTGGGAGCCCACATCCCACATCTGCCCAGGCCATGCCCAGCAAGTAATTCTACCCCCAACTCCAAATCAGTCTGGTTTATCCAGCTCCTTCAGTTCAGACACCCCAGCCTCACCTTTGCTCCTCACACCCCACTCCCAGGCTGGGGGGGTTATAGCAGGGCCCCTTTTAGCCAGATATTGTGGGGAAGAGGAAAAGGGAGCTGCCCTAGACTCCTACGCTCCCGCTCCACTCTCATCAGAATGGCTTTGTATTTCTAGGAAAGGAGTAGGGCAGAGAGCTCTTCCTGTCTCAGCCCCAGGAGGCAAGCAATAAGGGAAGGCAGGTAATCAGAAGGGCTTTTCATGCTATGCAGGTTCACTAGAGCAGAGGTGCTCAACCTTTTCAGGGTGACAACACAGCTGGGAGAGTTCTCAGCCATTCATGACATACCAAGGCTCCCCCACCCCCGCAGCAGTCCCTCATCTCTTTCCCCTCCCCCCAGCAGCTTGCAATCCCCAAATTTGTTCCTCCACAGCCCCCTGGCCTTGGCTTTAGCTATACTGTCCTGTCCCCGCAACCCCTCCACTCTGGCCCTCCTCCTGTTTCTCCGGCCCCCTCCCAACCCAGCAGCCCTGCCCCATAGCTGCCGAGAAACCTGTTGCCCCACCCTGGGCTCCGCAGGCAGCGCAGATTTTAAAATGCCCTGCCCCCACCTCCAGCTCCTAGGCTGGATGAGCCAGCAGTCTGCCTGAGTCACACAGACAGACTGCCAGTATTAACAGCTAGCAGCTTGCCAGCCATGTGGGGGGCTTAGCCTGTGGTGACACACTTGCCTCTGTGCTGCGACACATTTTTGAGTTGTGACACAGCGATAGAGAACCACTGCACTAGAGGGTTGGTGAGTCTCAGTGATCTGTGTAGACTGAACTCCAGCCCTCCCCACCCTGCCCACACATAGGTCATTGCAGGTTCCCAGCTGTGTGTGTGCAGCAGAGGATCGGTGAGACTCATTAACCCACTTGAGGTTCAGGAGGAGTATGTGCTTCAGGGGCTATAAACCCTTCTCCCTCTTTCCACAGCTTGGCTATTTCCCCTCTGCTCCTACCACCCTCTCAGCATCTTATTGCTTCCAGCCTAGCCCTGTTTCCAGGGGATGCTCATATGGGCAGATTCCTCACTGGCCTTTTGGAAGGGGAATCAGTGGGGTCTCCAAAATGTTTTCTGTGCTGGCTGGCAAAAGGTTAGGGCTGCTCCTGCCTGTCCCCTCCACCCCACTCTCCCTTCAGTCCTCTGCATCTGCATTAGTCAGGCTTATTCCTCCTCCTTTCTGCCAGTGCTGGAACACTGGGAGCACAGAAAAGTAAGACAGTATCCAGCAGCTTGGAGGCACAATCTGTCAGGAAGCAGGGCCTGTGGCAGAGTCTGTCTCTAGGCAACCAAATGAACACAGCTGGCTGGTTACATGATTGGTGAGGAGAGTCAGTAGCCCAGCTGTGAACCGAGTAGCAGCAGTTTAGTGGCTGCTCAAAGCATTTGCTCTATGCTGTCAAATTCCAAAGGGGTAGCCGTGTTAGCCTCTGCCTTACTGCACTCTAGGTAATCCAGGTCTGATCCTCAGTTTTACTTCATGGCTTCTGACTACAGCTCTGACTGATCTTTGGCTTGGGCATCTGGCTGCTGACTCTTGCTTCAACCACTGGGCATGACTGCTCACGTGCTGTTCTCTGACACAGATCCAGGGAACATTCTGCTCTGCCCATTGTAGTGCCAGGTTGGAGTGTGCTCAGTTGTAGTGTAGAGAGAGAGGCTGATTGGGTTGATTGGTATGTATAAACTGCATGGAGATTGGGCATGCTCAGAGAAAATGCAATCAAGAGTATAATACAGCCAGCCTCTCACACACCTCTACTGAGTATGTAAGAACTGCTTTTCAGAGGCTTATGTTTGGGGCTTATTTTTGTACAGACAGCAAAAATGTACATTGCTGACTTGCGGGTTATTCCCCTGCTAAATTTTAAATCTGTGCTCTAAGGCATGGAGGTACTAAAGAGTCTTAATGAAATAGCAATAAAACATTTTTTTAAGCATATGGGCAAAACAATTCTTTTTTAACCTCATTTTTGGGTGTATCTGAATTGTTTTAACTGAAACTTAAAAAAAAAAAGGGCCTCGGCAGACACTTGGCATAGAAAACTTCAGCCCAAACAGCTAAAGTAATAAGCACCTGAAAACAGTGTCTTATAATGGAAAGTGTTGGGAAACCTTAACTGTAGGTGGTGCTGACAGCTCTCCTTTTATGGTAGATTTTGGATGATGTAAAATTCAGCTTTAAACAGAAACCCCATTGCATCTTGAACTGTGGAGCAATGACTGCTGTCTCATAATGAATGAACAGCTGCTTATGGAAGGAAAGACTAAAAATACAGAGTACTGAGCAATCTGAGAAGAATATCAAATGTAACTAATCTTTTTAAAGTTGTTTTTCACACAGTCAGTCTAAGAGCTTGTCTCCATGCCAACCTTTATCATTCTGATGTAAAGTGGGGTTTTAAATTTGATTTAATTAGGCCGGTGCAAAAGGTTGTGTAGACACTAATTTCAGTTTAAGGCAGGCTTATTTTTGTTTGATTTATGTTGATTAGGAACAGATTTAAGCTAATGCCAAATAAAGGACTCAGACTGTGTACAGGGGTTTGCACTGCTGTATCTAAACAGGTGCAAGTTTGTATATCATCCTATAAAGTCTAAATCCTCATTCTCCAATTCCCCTTTCTCCAGATCAGTCAATTCTCATGAAATTTGGGTCTGGGCAGATGTAACAGAGAACAGACTTTGTCCCACAGAAACTATTGCTGGGAATCATCCATGAGCCAGTAAATACACAGCTTGACTCTTAGATCCCTGGCTGAGTTCGCAGGGCTGGTAGATAGAAAAGACATCATTTTATCTGCAAATTGAACAAATCTCTGCTGGATTCTGCAGAGTCTCACACTGTTACTTTTACAAAGTCGCCTCCCCCATCACAATAGAAATGTGTTAGTCTAGCAAAATTCCATATAGGAGATATTTTGGGGAGAGCAGTAGATAAACTGATGGTTCACACACTGTAGCCTTTTTTGCCTTGCCCACATGGTGTGCTACCAGCACCTCCCCCTTGCTTACTGCTGGAGCCTGGATGGCTCTACTCAATGAACATATCAGCAGCCACTAGAGGCTGCAGCAAGATTTGGGAACTAGCCAGCCAGTCACCAGAGGGCCTTGGAACCACCCCCGCGACTGCAGCAATGCTCGTGCTAGATGCTGGACTGGGCTCCCTCTTGACCCGCCTGCCGTGCTCCAAGCTCTGGTCCTAACTGGCTTTGCCACATGGCCTGGATCCTGCACAGGCTGCCAGTTTCATTCTCCCTATTCTCTTTGTCCTCTTCTTGGTTTATTTTCTTTGTGGTCTCCAAACCATCCTGGATAGGGAGATATTCTCTCTGAAATAAAATGATAAATCCTTTCAGTTGGGGGTCTGGTTCTGGAATTGTGTGGAAATCCTTTGGACTGACAGAGCTCCATGGCTCACATGAGTTTGAGAGCTTGTTATGTTTCCCCCTGCAATCTGGACTGGTATATGGCTATGTTACCCCGATCCCTCACTCCTGGTCTCTGACTCATTCTGCTTTGCTGTGTGGACCACCCATTCCTGGGTTGGTTCATGCCCAGCCTCCCATGAATAATCGGTCCCTGACATAGTGAAGGAGCACTTTTCACCAGCTGCTCATGGGTTTGACCACCAGTAAGCACCCGCAGTCCCAGGTGCAACCCTGGGAATTGCCGTCTTCTAGGGTTCAGTGCTGTACACTGCACCCTACAAGTTCATTACATTTGTCAATTAGTTTATCAGAGAAATTGATAGGCACCAGCTGTCACTCTAAGTGTAGTCTACACACACACAATCCTCACGCACTCTTTCAGATAAAACAAAGTTTACTGACTACAGCAAGATTTTGAGTGATTATAGGTCAGATTAATATGAATCAAGGATTTGATCACAATTAACTAAAAGTGGGCAAGGCAAAAAAGGCTGTAGTGTGTGAACCCTCAGCTTATCTACTGCTCTCCCCAAAATATCTTCTATATGGAATTCTTTTAGATGCATTCTAGTCACATTCTAACCTAAGCTCAATATTTCACAAGCTTTTCAGTCTGTGATGTTAGCTTACCTACAAGCTGGCTGAGATGACTCTTGCAGCCAGGCCTCACAAGAATCAGTCATGTTCTTGATGTTGCGTTGCAGATGGATTCCAAGGGGATAGCTCCAGAGACAAAGATGCCTCTGCCTTTAAAAAGTTTCCTCATCACTCTCCTGGGTCAGGTGATTGGCCACGTCCAGCAATGGGCATGATTTCCTTAACTTTAGTCAAATGAGCGTTACCTTATCAGGGGGTCAGACCAATCCATTGTTCCTGTAGACATGCCTTTGCAAGGCATGAAGCCTCATTTTGCTTGGTGTTTGCCTGGATCTATTCAAGTCACGTGAGATACATCTTTGGAAATATTACATAGCAGAGTTTCATATTTGTACATGTGTGACATTGCAGGAAACATGCTACCATAACAGTGATGTTCGGTATGTTATGAGCATTCCAAAACCCCCTTTTATGACATACTTTATATTAGACCATACACAGTTACTCTGTAAGGGTGAACATGAGTGGTTCACAAATCACACCATAAGGATGTACCTGGAATACAGCGTATCACAAAGCTCATGGCTTTGCAGCATCTTGGCCTTGTCTATCCTAAAAAAATTTACCAAAGCATCCCACAGACCAGGCTCCTGTGGCTGGACTTGTTTTTACAACCGAGCAAGTTGACCTGCTGCATTCAAGATTAATCTGTTTCATTTGGTGATGCTTACACTGGTCCAGCTCAATCAATGGGAATTTTCTGTAAAATTCCTTTTTGTTAATAAAGCCAGTGGCAGAAGCCTCCTTTGCTTCCTTTGTGGTAGTGGCACAGATCTGTAGACTTAGATACAAAGAATTTCCTTTTTTGACAGCAATTTCCACCCCTCGTTCTCAGATTTCTTAGTTCTTTCTTCTTCTGCCACAGATCATTCCTGAGCCACGGTGATCTCTGTGAGCACGTGGTATGATGGGGTACATTGGTGCCAGTGCCTGCAGCAGTACTCAGTATTCCTTGGTGAGGAGCAACCTGGCCTCATTCACTGTGCACTGGTGACTGGCTGCTGTGTCTTATTGCTTTCTGGCCTACTGTACTTACAGCTACTGCTCATAGCTTGTGCACACACAACGCTGCACTAGACACTGCAAAATAGATTTAGAAATGATTGATATTATAGTATATTGTAGTAATATACTAGTATAGTGTGTGAGTGTGGAGAGAGAGTATAGTATAGTAATATTGTAATAACTGATATAATCTTTGATTTTTTTTATCTGCTCCTTCCTTTCTTCTTAATCTTTTGTTGGGTTTCTCTGATAGGGTGATATCTGCTGACTGTTCAGAGTTGAGGTGTCCTGATTGCCTTTTTTTCCTCATGAATTGTTCATGCTGGCAGGGCCTGGCTGTTTTCAGTACATTATCACCTGTTTAATACCTGTTTTATTTTGTGATAATAGCATTGACAACGTCAATGATTTGTTAAAGATTGTGGGAAAATGAGTACATTGGCGGGGGGGATGCTAAAAATAGAGCATTTTGTATTTTAAGTATCAGAGAGATGGAAACTGACTACGGAAGAGGGTATTTGAGACATAGTAATCTTGTCTGTTAACAGCTTTTTTAGTCTTGTGATTTACCATTTCTTCCCTGTTCATTTAATCCAATGTCCCATATGGTTTCTTCAAGTTTTAATCTATTCCTATAATTATGGTGAGGTTGCACCTTTGGTCTGAAGAATGGATCAAAGTGGGTAGTTTTCTTTAGAAACTGCACAAATACTGTGCATATCAATTTTCTCTCTGTGACCCACAATAGTTTAGTCTGAAGGCAGTAACACTTTGCTGTAATTCTATTTGTAGGCTTGGTGTGGAGGTAGCTAGGTAGTATTCTGTGGCTGTAACATACAGCAGGCGAGACTGATGATCTGGTGGTCCCTGGCCTTACAGTCTCTGACTCTTTCCAATAAAAGAATGGAGAGAAGTAAAACAATTTATTTACTTACTCTTTCTTTATAGTGATTTTTCTTGGGAAAGACATACAACTCAATACTTTTCAATTTAGGCAACATAACGTAATGATTATAGTGCAGAACTCAGGATATGTTTTGACCGCAAAATTAAGTCGACTGTATAACTCAAGTTAATTCCTCTCGAGAGAGAGAGGCCACCCTGAAATAACACTCAACTTGCAGAGAGTGGTTGTGTTAGCAACAGATGAGTTGTATTAATTTAAAATGTAACCCATACCCCATCACTGGCCAGCAACTCAAGTTAGAAGTGCCACTTCAGTCAAGATAAGGGTTTTTGTATGTGGATGGGACTCTAGTTGGGGGATATTCAAGTTATAACTTGAGTTAACTCTGCAGTGAAGACAAGCCATCAGCGTAAATTCCATAGATAAACTTTTTAAAATTTGGGTGCCCAAAGTTATATAAAAGTGACCTGTTTTTCAGAGATACTGCTTTTCAATTGTTTTATAGGTAGCTATGGGTGCTCAGCATCTCTAAAATCAGGTTGTGGGTGTTTCCCCTCAGGCAGCCAAAATGAAGGCACTGATAATTTGTGAACACTTCTGAAAATGTTGGCTTTGCCATCTCTCTGTCTCAGTTTCCCAGTTGGTAATGCTTGTCTGTCTCAGAGAGATGTGGCAAGATTTAATGACTTCATATTTGTAAAGCAATCTGTGCTCTATGGCAGTGGTTTTCAGCTTGTGGTCTGCAGACCTGTATCTAAGATTTCCAAAGAGATCCACCCTGCCATTCAAAAATTTTTAAGGGTCTACAAATGAAGAAAGATTGAAAATCACTGCTCTAGGTTCTATACAAATGAGGAGTATATTGCATTTCCTTCCTTAATAATGTAGCAATAGAGCTTTCTGCAAGGGCTCGCCTCTTTTTTTTTTTTTTTTTGTATCACTGATATATTTGCCTGACAGGCATTAGTAGTTAGTATTATTTCCTGTACAACAATTGTCTTTGCAGGGAACCTGAACAGCTAATTACCTGGCAAAGATCAGTGTGGGTGCTTGATCCCATAGCTCGCTGCGCAGTTCCTTCTTATAGGGATGTGTGTGAAAGAATTTTCCAGTGAGGGAAGGTGTTCATGACCTTTAACAAGGCTTCCCTGCCATTTACAGCACTTATGCCATCCTGATGAAGCAATGCAACTGCTTTGTGCCACATTACAGCCTACCTTTGACATATAGTTTAAGTGCAAATTTTCAATTGCTTAAACAGCCAAAACTAGTTGGTAAAAATACTAATTAAGCTATATACCAGATGCACAATATCCATTGGAATTGTGCCAGGGCCGAGTCCCCACAGTGCAGATGTCCTTTCACTCCACTAGCCACAGGGGCACTACAGTAAATGAAACCACTTGTTAAATTTTCAATAGGCTTCTACGCCTAGGTATGCGTCTCTTACATGTGCGCCTATTTGTAGGCCCCCAACAAATTAAGGCAATCCCAGTGCAGTAGAACCTCACAGTTATGAACACGAAAGTTACAAACTGACTGGTCAACGACACACCTTATTTGGAACTGGAAGTACACAGTCAGGCAGAAGCAGAGACAAAAAACCAAATACAGTACAGTGCTGAGTTAAAGATAAACTACTAAAATAAAGGGGAAAGCAGCATTTTTCTTCTGCATAGTAAAGTTTCAAAGCTGTATTAAGACAATGTTCAGTTGTACACTTTTGAAAGAACAATCATAAATAAAATGGCTTTAAAACTTCAGCAAAAGTTAATGGGGGAGGGGAGAAGTCTTCTGAAACCATCCAAAGACTCTATTACTATTGTGATTGGTAAAAGATAAGGAAATTGGAAAATTATGAACCGGAATTGGTGTATTGGAATTTAGGCCTAATCAGTGGACAAAATAATGATGAGATGGGCTATTCTGCCCATAATTCCTTTATGGAATCCTTACAAAAGGAGACCTTGAGGGGATCAAAATGGTGAATATGGATGAACTGGAAGGAGCAAGATTTACCATCATGGCTTCTACTCTCAACATCTCCTGGGATCCAAAGATCCACCATGTTGCCCTTGGATCTTCACCATCTTGATCCTGAGCGATGCTTTCAAGAGACTCAGGTGACGTTGCTACCTCCAGTGATTCCATCTAAATTCTGGAACACCTGGAATGTAATTTTTCAGTTACTGCTGTCACCCAACTCTTACATGTGCCATTTGCCTTCCCCACCTTAATTCTTCTTTCCCTTCTCTTTCTTTTTTGCTTTCTGTTTAACAAGAGTCTGGCTAAACTATTCTGTTTCACAGCATTGGTGTGAGCCCATGAACAGAGCTACAAGTTTGCCATCACAATGTCCTCAAAAGTTTGCCAGGACTGTTGTGCACAGTGAGGCAGTGAGTCACAGAGCCCAAGTCAATTGACTCAGGTTTTCAGGACTCACATGTGGTGCTAAAAATAGTAGTGTAGATATTTGGGGTTGGACTGAAATCTGGCAATGGTGGAGTGTTTCAAAGCCCAGGCTCCAGCCTGAGTCTGCATCTGCACTATTTTTAGCTTGCAGATCCCCCTGGAGCTTGCATCAATTGACCAAGGTTTTGAGACTTGCTGCTGTGGGGTCTCTTCATTTGCTGTTGACATGTACCCCTGGTGTCTGATTCAACTATGTGCTCTGCCAGAGTTAGTGGAACTTGAATCTATGGAGCCCATGTTTGCAAGCCCACGGCTCAAGCATCCACATGACATATTGATCCTTTGTTTAAGGGGAAGGGCAAAGAACTGACACTCTGGGCATAAGGCACAAAAATATAGGATGTCTGTATAGACCTTGGGCCAAGAAAACTGAGCTAGAATTCAAGCTAACATCTTCTCCCCTGCAAGGTGTCCCACGTACGGTATTGTATGCACCAACCACATAGCCTTCCTCTGATAAGGTTGGGATACCAAAAGCTGATTTTGGACTTCCTCTGTCTGCCAGTCCTTCTCAAGATGATGTATATCATTGGCCTGAATTTTAAAGTTCAGCTTAACAAGATTTGATTATTTCCCTATTTACCACCATCACTTGCAGGTGTTCTCAGCTCAGTGTATCATCCATCCATTGTTTTTGAGCGAAGTTGGAGAACTGGGTAAGGATCTTTGACTCAGATAAGGGAGTGGCTTCCCCTTTGGGTTGAGGGTCCTGCCCTGTTGGATTGTCTATGGCTTGTTGGATGTCCCCTTGCCATGAGCAGTGAAATCCTCCACACCTGCAAAGTTCACTGGTTTAGACGGAACTGACACCGAAGCTAGGGAGACTGTCGTATCCAGCTAGGGTTCTGAAACTTCCTTCAATAAATCCCCCAAATAGTCCCAGTCTTGACCAACAATAATGGAACTGTGGCCAAGCTAACTATAGTGTTGTGTGAATTGGGAGACATGCCATACAGGTGATCTAAAATGGCTGCTCCCAGCTGCACACCTGGGAATTACTCCTGTCTGTGTTAATAAAGTTCTATTCTTCACTCATTTAATAGTGTAGTCTTTAATGGACCCTCAAGATTATTACATGGTGTCAGGGGTGGTGAATGAGTTTGGAAACTAAAAATACTTGAAGAAAAACTCCCCTGTTTGCAGCTGAAAACAGACAAACACAGGGGATCTCTGAAAACAAAGAAAAAAAAAGGAAGCCTTCAGTAAGTAAGTGAAAGCTCTAAGAATGGGTGTTTTATAAGTTCCTTCCCCTCTGAAAATGTCTGGAAAAGTTTCAGAGAACTAGATAAAGTTTAAGCAATGATTTCTGTTGTATTTGTCTGCCATCGCATGCAAAAACTGGTTAATACCATAGAGCAGTATGTCACAAAATTAAGGAAACTCAGTAAAAGCTGTAACTTTGGTGGCTTGACAGAGGCTCTGATCAAAAAACTGGTTAATACCATAGAGCAGTATGTCACAAAATTAAGGAAACTCAGTAAAAGCTGTAACTTTGGTGGCTTGACAGAGGCTCTGATCAAAGACAGACTCATTTGTGGCATTATAGACAATGAGTTAAGAGAAAGACTGCTCAGAGCGGGGAAGATATCTTTGAATGAAGCTCTCCAAATATGTAGGGCTACTGAAAGGGTAAAAACACAAGTAAAAGAACTGAATTCACCAAAAGGAATCATGGGAAGGTTTAAAACAACACTTGATACAAGAACCAGTATTGAAGTTTTATGCTCCAGAAAGGCCTATAAAGATTTCAGCGGATGCATCACAGTCTGGGTTGGATGCAGTGATTTTAAAAAAACATGAGGATTGTTGGCAACCCATAGCATATACATCCAAATCACTGACTGATGCAGAGACTAGGTATGCATAGATTGAGAAGGAGCTTTTAGGAATCTTGTTTGCCTGTAGGAGAGTCAATCAGTATATATATGGACAGACAGTGGAAGTTGAAACAGGTCACAAGCCCTTGATTGCATTATTTAGCAAACCGCTAAATGTCTGTACCTTAAGGATTCAAAGAATGATGATAAAGTTGCAGAAATATAATTTGTTGGTGACCTACACGCCTGATAAATTTATGTTTGCAGCAGATGTACTTTCCAGAGCAGTAGTGTCTATGGCACTTGAGAAGACACTAGAGATGGAAGTGCAAGCCTACATAGATATGATTGAGAGATCAATTCCCATACCTAACAGGAGACTGCAACAAATAAGAGAAGAGATGGAGAAAGATGAATTGTTGGGAATCCTTAAAGAAGTGATAATTAAAGTGTGGCCTGAAATAATAAGCAGTTGCTGTCTAAGTATAAGAGAATATTGGAACTGCAGATATGAACTGACTGTGGTAGATGGGATGATTTTCAAGGATGGTAAGGTCGTAATTCCACTGAGTCTCCAAAAAGAAATGCTACAGAAGATCCATGAAGGTCATTTAGGAATTGAGAAGTGCAAAGAACGAGTGTGAGAGATGTTATATTGGCCCCGGATCAATCATGACATCACCAATGTGGTAAGAAGCTACTTCTTATGCTTGAAATACAAGCCATACCAACAGGCAGAGACACTGAGACCCCATCCTGTTCCACAGAGGCCTTATGAGAAGGTAGGTGTAGATTTATTTACCTTGCATTCAAAAGATTACTTAATAGTCACTGATAATTACTTTCTATATCCAAAAATTTGCACCTGCACAGTACTAATAGTAATTCAGTGATCACTGGCATGAAAGGAATTTTTTCCAGACGTGGAATTCTTGATGAGGTCTTCAGTGATAATTGGGCACAATTTTCAAGTGCAGAGTTTAAGCAATTTGCCTCAGATTAGGATTTTCATCATGAAACCTCTAGTCCAAATTACTCACAATCAAATGGAGAGTTGGAAAAGTCTATACAGACAGTAAAGAACCTGATGAAAAGGCTTTTGAAAGTGGGGGTGATCTGTCTAAAGTGTTGCTGGTCTACCAAAGTACACCCTTGGAGAATGGCTTTTCTACAGCTCAACTGTTAATGAGAAGAAGGCTCAGATCTAATTTACCAATTACTGATAACTTTGCTGTGATCTCAGAACAATGCTACCATTTGGAGGATGAAAGTAAATCAGAAGTGGAAGCAGAAATATTATTTTGACAGAATGGCCCGTGATCTCCCATCTCTTAACCCAGGTGATAGAATGTGCCTGAAGAATCACACCTTTAATACTTGGGGCTAAAGAAGTGCCGTTAAAAAACAGATGCATCCACGGTCTTATGTGGTCCAGACAGACCAAGGGGACATATTTCAACATAATGGACGGGTTCTACGATTTATCCCATAGAGTTCCAACAATGTGAAAGTTGGGATAGATTATGACATATGTCCTCTGACTCATCCGGTATCCTCAACACATGATCAAGAAACTGTCAGGGAACAAGAGAACTCAGACTTGAATGAAAGACTCGTACTGAAAAGATCTAATCAAGTGATTAAAAGTCCAGCAAGACTCATAGGGCACATCTACAGTGGCGCCTTAGGTCGACCTAAGGTTGCTTAATTTGACCTACATAACTCTGCGTCCACATTGGGTGCTTGTTAAGTCAACTTAAGCACTTCCTTAAGTCAACTTAATAACACCACCTCTGAAGGTCAACTTAAAGCTTAAGTTGACCTTATTAAGTCAACTTAAGTCAACTTTAAGCCAGTATAGACATGTATATCTACACTACAAGCTCTGTTAAGTTGACTTAACAAGGTCGACTTTAAGTCAACTTAAAGTTGACTTTGTTAAGTCAACTTAACAGAGTCGACTTAACAAGTGTGGACATAGCCATAGAGACTTGCTAGGATATGTGAGGAAAGTGGGTGGTAAAGACTCTCTTGAGAGTGATGTGCTAGTAACTGTTGGATAGGCGAGCTGCCACCACCCTTCTCTCCCTACTCACCTTCTTCCCTGCCACTCCCCCTTTTTTTCTCTCCACTTATTTCAAAGATTGTTTTGTATTTCTGTTTGTTTGTCCCCCTCCCTTGTGCCCACAATGTGTGAGAAAGTGTAGATAAGTTACTATTTAGTATAAATGGAGGAAACTGCAAGGCTTGTAAAAACCCAGCTGCCTGTTGCTGTGAGAATACTTTGAGAATCTACTGATTAAAAAGTATAAAGTTACCAGACTTGCAGAGCATCGCTGTCTGGGACAGCCAGTCACAGAAAGCACAAGCTGCCTCGGGCAGTGAGCCCAAGCACCGGCCTTGAGAAGGAAGTTTTCTGCTTTGAGACTTTTTTACCTGGTAGCTATAACGTTTTGCCTGTCCAAGGACCCAGAGTAATCCACCTCAACTGCGACATCCCGAGACCCCCCCGCCTCTGGAGTCTGGATCCTGCGCACCTGCTCCTGTGTCCACCTCAGCCTCAGCTCCATTGATGTCATGCTCGCAGTGAGGCATTTACCTTTGAGTGGACCTATGGCAGTAATGGATTGCCCATATAGTACACCCAGCCAGAGACAAAAGTGCAACTATCACTGCTAGGGTTGGGATAAATCTAGGCAGCACAGATAATGGTTGTTCTGTGCTCCTACATTATGGACTGGCATAGAGCCATGCAAGAAGAATAGTGTGTTTATTCATGTTTGTACAATCTTCACAGTAAATGAGGTACTGTCACATCATGCAATGAAATGTGTGCACATTGGATGTGGGGATTGATGTGCATTGTAGTTATGAAAGACCTGACCACTAGTGCACAAGCAAGAGCTGAATTTTCAGAGTGGCTTGTTGCAGAGAAATAGTCTTTGCATACAACTTCCCAGCTGGCCCCTATCATGTGCTTTTCTTTATTATTTGAAATACATATATGATGTCATGCAGTGATAGCAGTAACATTTCTTAATAAAATTACAACAGAGTCCTGTGGCACTTTTAAAGACTAACAGATTTATTTATCGCATGAGCTTCCGTGGGAGAAAATCCCACTTCATCAGATGCTTTGAAGATAGGAAACTTACAGATTGGGAGGAAATTAAATGCAGGGGAGTGTATGACATAGCATCAGGTCAGGCTGTAACAGCAAATCAAAATAGGTGTTAGGATTCAAACACTGGGGAACAGCACATAGAGGAGGGGGAGGTCAAATCACTTGTAATGCGAGAAAAATCCATAGTCCCTGTTTAACCCCAAGACAACTGAGTCAAATTTGCATATAAGTTCGAGTTCTGCAGTCTCTCTTTGAAGCTGTGATTTGTTATTCATCTGTTTCAACACAGCTATTAACAAGTCGTCAAGGGAGTGAGCAGGGAGATTGAAGTGTTCCCCTATTGGTTTTGTAGTGTTGCAATTTCTGATGTCAGATTTATGTCCATTTATTCTTTGGCGCAGAGACTGTCCTGTCTGTCCAATATATAAGGCAGAGGGGCATTTCCAGCACATGATGGCATAAATCACATTGGTGGATGAGCAGGTGAACGAGCCCTTGATGGAGTAGGTGGCTTGATTAGGCCCTGTGATGATGTCATCAGTGTAGATATGAGGGCAAAGTTGGCAGCGTGGTCTGTTGCAGGGCTGTGTTCCTGCTTTAGTGTTTCTGTTGTGTGATCTGTAGTTGCTGGTAAGTATCCTTTTAAGGTTAGGGGGCTGTCTGAAAGCAAGGAGAGGTCTGTCTCCTAAGGCTTGAGAGAGTGAGGGATCATCTTGTAAAATAGGCTGTAGATCTTTGATGATGTGATGAAGAGGTCTGGCTTGGGGGTTGTAGGTGGTGACCAGTGGCGTTCTGTTGCTGTTTTTCATGGGCTTCTCCTGCAGTAGTTGACTTCTGGGTACCCTAGAGCCAGCCACGAAAGCTCATGCGATAAATAAATCTGTTAGTCTTTAAAAGTGCCACAGGACTCTGTTGTCTTTCTACAATAGACTAACACGGCTACCCCTTTGGAATTTAATAAAATTAGAATCACAGAAATGTAGGACTGGAAAGGACCTCAAAAGTCATCTACTTCAGTCCCCTGCACTGAGGCAGGACTAAGTATTATCTATGCCATCTCTGACAGGTATTTGTCTAACCTGTTCTTAAAAACCTTCAGTGATGGAGATTTCACACCCTCCTTAGGTAATTTATTGCAGTGCTTAACTACCCATATAGTTAGGAAGATTTTCCTAATGTCTAACTTCAATCTGCCTTGTTTCAATTTTAAGCCCATTACTTCTTGTCGTGTCCTCAGTGGCTAAGGAGAACAATTTATCATCCTTCTCCTCTTTAGAAGACCTTTTAACATTCTTGAAGACTGTTATCATTTCTTCCTTCAGTCTTCTCTTCTCCAGGTAAAACAAACACAGTTTTTTCAATCGTTCATCACAGCTCATGTTTTCTATATCTTTTAATAATGATTGTTGCTCTCCTCTGAACTTCCAGTTTATCTACATCTTTCCTGAGGTGTAGTGCCCAGACTGGACACAATACTCCAACTGAGGCTTTATCAGTGCTGAATAGAAGAATTACATCTCACATCTTGCTTACAGCATGCCTGCTAATACAACACAAAATGTTTGCTTTTTTGCAACAGCATTACATTAGTCACTCATATTTAGTTTGTGATCCATTATAAACCCCAGATGCTTTTCTGCAATACCTCTTTCTAGGCAGTCATTTACCATTATGTATTTGTGCAATTGATTGTTCCTTCTTAAATGTTGTGTTTTGCATTTGTCGTAATTGAATTTCATCCTAGTTATTTCAGCCCATTTTTTGTCTCTGTCAAGATCATTTTGAATTCTAATCTTGTTCTCAAAATTGGTTGCAACCTCTCCCAGCTTTACCAAAATAATTTATGAAGATATTGAATAGAACTGAACTCAGACACTGATGAGCGTGGAAGCCAGCTCAATATGTCCTTCCTATTAGACTGTTAGCCACTGATAACTATTCTGAGTAATATTTTCCAACCAGTTGTGCATACACCTTATACTAGGTTTGTCTAAACTGCATTTCCTTAGTGTGCTTATGAGAAGGTCATGTAAGAGTATCAAAAGCCTTACTAAAGCTGAGATATCACACCTACTACTTTCTCCAGATCCACAAACCTTGTTACCCTGTCAAAGGATATTAGGTTGATTTGACATAATTTGTTCTTGACAAATCCTTGTTGACTGTTACTTAACACATCATCTTGCAGGGGCTTACAAATTGATTGAATATTTGATTATTTACTCTATTAATTTTCTGGGTACCGAAGTAAAACTGACTAGTTTATCAATTCCCTGAGTTGTCCTTATCCCCCTTTTATAGATAGACACCATTTACACTACAGAATTAGGTCAATGTAAGGTAGCTTATGTCAATCTAATTATGTCCACCTTGTCCCATCCTACTACACAGACATACTAGCTCCACCTCCAAGAGAGGCTTAGAGCTCATGTCGGTGTGGTTAGGGCAACACAGTTCTGTATAGACACTGCATTACTTATATCATCTGTTGGCTATCATTCTTGTCATTCCTGTTGGAGCTGTGAAATTGATATACTAGCTGGGGTAGGGTAGTAGCTCCAGCTAGAGTCTGGCTGTCTCCTGGCTTCCTGCTCCTGCACAGAGGCTCCTGGGTCCCCACACTGCCCTCTTAGTTTGGTGGAAGCACTCCTGAGGTATGTCTACATTGGAGGCTCTGTTAAGTCAACCTAACAAGGTCAACTTTAAGTCAACTTAAAGTCGACCTTGTTAGGTTGACTTAGAGAATCCAAATTGAAAACTCCTGTCGAATGCCTGCGTCCACACTGGCAAGTGCTAGGTCGATGGAGGAGTGGTAAGATGTGGGTAGCTGGGAGGGGGTCTGGAGGTCAATTAGGTCGACTTAAGCCAGTGTAAATGGGGAAATCCCTTAAGTCAACTTAATAAATTTGACTTAAGCGTTAAATCGACCATAAGAGGTGGTGTTATTAAGTCGACTTAAGGAAGTGCTTAAGTCAACTTAATAAAAGCCCAATGTGGATACAGGAGTCTGTATGTCGACTTAACCTTCCTTAAGTCGACCTAAGGCTCCAGTGTAGACGTACCCCTGATGAGGACACACAGATGGGATAGTGCAGACATGAGCCCCTGCAGTAATTATTGTGGTGGCTATAAGTCAACCTAACATAGGTTGACTCAAGTTTGTAGTGTACCTATACCTGGTATTTGCCCTTTTTCAATCTCATGGGGTCTCTCCTATCTTCCAAGAGTTCTCAAAGAGAATTGCTAATAACTCAGAGCTCTCATCAGCCCGTTCAGTTATATTCTAGGTTGTATTTCATCAGTTCCTACTGACATGTAGACATCTAACTTGTTTAAGTAATTCTTAAGTTGTTCTTTCCCTATTTTAATCTCAACTTCTAAACCATTTACAATGATGTTTACTATATTAATCATCTGATCACTTCTAAGCTTGGCCATAAAGAAATATCTGTAAGCTTTGCTTTATAACTTTGAAATTATTTGCTCTGAACTTGTGAACTAAGATTGGAAGAGTGTTTCCATCCTATGCTCCCAGAAGGGCTATTAAGAAATATTGCAATACAAAGAATTGATGAATGGCCATATCACACCTTACAAACTATGTGCAAGGAAGCTTGTGCTAGGGACATGGAGGCTGAATGAAGGAAATAAACCAGACATATGATTTTTTCCATCTTATTATTGTTTGAACTCTCACAGGTCTAGCGAGTCTAAACTGAGGCCGACATCCCCAGGATTTAAACTGGGGTCTGCCTTGAAAGACATCTTGAATTGACAGATTACCACATCTCTGTCATCTTTAAGAATCATAGATGGTAACTCATTTGTGTGTATAGAGTTGCTTGCTTTAACCCGTAAATAACTCATTTCTTTTTCCTAATTAATAAACCTTTAGATAGTCAAATCCTATCATAAACTACAAGCATTTTTTTTGGTGTAAAATCTAGGGTTCCAGCTGATCTGAGGTAAGTGACTGGTTCTTTTGGGGCTGGAAGCAGTCTGAATCTTCTATGATTTTTGATGTAAGTGACCATTTATCATCAGAAGCCCAGCTTGCCTGCGTGGCAAAATAGACTCGAAAATCTAAGAGGACTGTCTGGAATTCCATGGTAAGACTTTCAGTGATCTAGGAGTTCACATTTGTCACTGGTGTGGTGAAATCTAATTATGTAACATACCACCAGTTTGGGATGTCCAATCTGTTAGTCTTTAAAAGTGCCAGAAGACTCTGTTGTTTTTGACAGTCTATCTGGTAGTAGGCATTCATGGTCGTGAGCCACTCCAGAAAAAAGCTTTTGTTATGATACAATCGGTGAATCATCATGTCTGGATGCCATTTGGGTAGGTCAGTGAGCTCTTGCCAGATCTGCAGGCAGTAAACACTTGCATGTACAAGTTTAGCAGTCACTATGAAAATGTGGTTCTTTATGACTAGTGCTGTTACTACAGACTGTCTCTATTCTTTTTATAAGGAGAGTGATACAAGGAACAGTTATTGTTAAACCAGTGTAACCTTTTAAAGGAAACCGAGGGAAGGAGAAAGTTACTCATCCACAACAATTTCTCCAGTTAGTCAGCAGGAACAATGACAGGCCAGGTTTTATAACAAGATTAATACATGTGGATTCACATATGCTGCCTGCAACTCTCCTTCGTGAACAAGGATTAACACAGTGGATTACAGTTTGCCTTCAAGGACACTGGCATCTGCTCAGCTGCTCACACTGCCTTTCTAAACAAACATCAACCATAGAGGAGAGAGGAATGGCAATACCCTCTTAAAAATGGACATTGGACACTGTGGTTTTAACTCATATTTACTCATCTTATTCAAAATCACTGTATTAGATGATTCAATAGGGTTGGGATCTGAAGAATGTTAGGTAAGTTGAAAGCTTGTCTTTCTCATCAGCAGAGCTTATTATTTAACAACTAGCTCAACAGTCGGCTATAGCAATCATTTGCCATATGCTCTATTCCTGTGTGGCTGCAAGGGCTTGATGGGCCAAGAGTCTAGTACTGGAACAATCTTGATGCACTCATGTAATAGGGGGTCTGCCTCTATGTTGCTCCACCCCTCGGTCAGTGGAGTTTTATCTTGAATGTTTCAAATCACCCAGAGAACAGTATTCACTGGAACATTTTGCGGCATTCTGGCGACATGTATGGAAAGTCTAAGAGGCTACCTGTGGACAGTGGCTCCCAGAATTTGGAGACTGGAATGACCATAAATGTTGCATTATGAATGAAGTTATTCCACTTTATGCCCTATATACAACATTGGCATTTTGTGTGGAAAGCCTCCAGCTTTTCCCCGTGTGAGTAGCGTAGTATCCATGTTTCCCAACCATACAGCAGTATGGAGAGGATCTATTTCATATACATCGAGAACTTCGTTGTCATGCTGAGATGATGTTGATTCCATATTCACTGCAAATGGAGTGTTAGGGGTAGGGATGCATCATCTGATGCCACATGGAATGTGTCCTCTGATGTCACTACTCCACCTAGTGCAAAGGGAAGTGAACCCAAGTTTGTTGAACCTGTAGCATCAGTGTAGAAAAGCCTTTTTATGGCTTTAACTCAAGTTGCTAACCCAGTGAGTAGATCTGCTTTGTCTTCAGTGCTATTTTAACATGAATTAGACTTTGTCTCTACGGGAGGTGGCACATAAAGTATTTGTAGCTACATGCTTCAGTAAACAGCAGATTGTGTCCACACTGTGGTATGCAGCTAAATGGGTCAGAGAATGTCTCTGGCAGAGAGGAGGCAGTGAGACACTTCATGGCTAAAAATAGCAGTGTAGACATGGGAGGCACTGCTTTGGCCTTTGGAGAGTGGCTGAGGGCACAGACCCTAAGGCTTCAGACGTGTACAGCCCGCCACTCTACTTGCCAAAGTGGTATCTCACTGTCTGCATTGCTATTTATACCAGTGCTAGCTGAACAAGCAGTGTCTGGGCTTAAGACTCTGCCCTAAGTGTAGACCTATCCTTAGCAAATCAAAGTTAGCTGACTTGATTTTAAAAATACCTCTTTTGTGACACAGACAGACACTCAGTCTCCTTCAAACACAATATGTTTTATTGCCCCACCTGGGGGAGGGAGGCAGGAACATCCATCATCCATCAACATACTAAATGACAAATAAAATGATATAAACAACATCTAAATTCACTTCTACATAAAATGTTTTACAATATACAATTATTTCAATATTTAATCCAGGGTTTTTACTTTAATTTAAGATGGTGAGATCTGGGATTAATTATTGAAATGAACCTTAAATTCTGCCTCCCGTGACTCCAGTCTGTGTACTGAATGAGCCAGAATGTGGGGAGAAACAAGAGTACATGATCATGTAATTACAGATCATAATGCATAGGCACAAGAGTTTATGGTTTCATGGCCAACTGTAAATCTGACATTTCCTAATTTAGCAGTGCTTGACTTCATGATAAAAGAACATTAAAGTTGCACCTTTTTGTTGATAATTGCCTAGTTTTTTAAATAACGGTTGCTCTGCATTTTCAGACGGATTTCACCCCCAAACTTGCAGGATCACAGCACAGACTATTACTTGAATACAGAGCTATACTTATGTAATCTTGGGCTAGAGTTTACCTAATTGCCCTTTTCCAGAACCTTAAAAGAAAGAAACCCAACTCCTATGGAGAAGCAGCTAGAGATCCAGGATTCAGTCTGTAAAGGACTCTCAGCTAAGATTGTTCAGAATTACCCTCCCCACATTCAAGTGCTAATGAAAACAAAAGTAATGAGCTTTATTAATTGTTAACTTTATAAACCTCATGATAAAAAAAAAAACAATTGCTACATATTTATAACAGGATGTGGCTATTTTGTAAACCCACATTCACAGCTTTCTTTCCCGCAAATCACAAACAAGAAAACTAATTGAATTTAAACAGAGCAATCCCCACAGAAATACTGTGAGATGAAATGTAAGAGTTCCCAAAGTTTAGGCATAGTTCACCTGAGTCTCAGCTATAGTCTCTGTTCCCCAAGTCCAAAGGCTTGAATTGAAAGAAGTAGCTATCATCTTCTTTGGCTGCAGGAATCTTCAGCAGAAATCCATGTTGATTCTTCTTCCTCTGCTGGAACCAGCACCACCCAGTCTGCTTACTGATTAACCAGCACTCAGTCACATATACATATGAATACATTCTGCTACAAAATACTCCAGAGTAGGGGGAAAACATCTTGCTGTCTGCTCCTGTCTCAGCGTCTCCCCTGTTCACACTGAGCACATCAGGCTCTTCTCAGTGCAACTACCCTGGCTGCTGGTCTCCTAGTATCTCTCCCTAGCAGCAGCAGGGAACCTTGTGGAGCACACCCAATTTCAGAAACTTCTGGATCTAGGCAGCTAAATATGCCTAGAAACAGTGACCCATCAGTATCTCTTAAAGAGATATTTCTCTGTTAGGCACATGGTTTACACTTACTCACAGCAGAAGGCTATTATCACAGAAGGAGCATGAGAATATTCAGGTGCTAGGTTTTAAGCACTGGTGTCAGGGTAGCTCCAGTCTTGCTCTCTCTCTACCACACCTGGAAACTGGGGAAGCTACAGCCTCATGTGATGTCCCACAGGGTGTGCTGGGGCCAGGCCAGGCCAGGCCAGATGCCAAGTTTGGGGACAAAGCCCATTTCAGCTGTGCCTCTCCAGCTATTAGAGATACATGGTGGGTCTGGCAGCTCCTAGGTACTCCCTGTACCATGTGTGCTGCTAAATTGAATGCTTAGGAATGTTTGTGTGCTTAAGTATTATTCTGGCCAGCTGGCTGTATAAACTCTTGCATACTCACTAAGGGAAGCAGACGTGACTCCAAATGCCAACAGGAAGCAGCTGAGTTAAGACTGTTCCATTTTACCTTGTCACTTTTCAGAGCAGAATCATGCTTCACATTGCACATGAGGCCCCAGGTTGGTGTTTTTAAATGAAAATATACATTTCAAATATAGAATTTACTGTGTATTTTTCAACAGCCAGAACACAGTGTTGAACAAAAAAGAAGGTGCTTTCTCTTCTTCTTTGAGCCTTTCTGAAGGAGCCAGATGCCAGTTATTTACCTGGATATGTTAGCTATCTGTGTCAGCTCCACAAAATTGCCAAATACTTGACATGTCAGCTGTCAGTGGCAAAACTCCCCTTGCTTTCATAATGACACACATTAGGTCCTGGAGAGAGTCCCATCAGTGAGTGCTTAAAGAGGAGTTGAGTCATCTTCCTCCAATTACACTTCACCAGCTGCCAGGAAAATATTATAAACCATTGAAGGAGAAGAAAGCTGGGCTGAAATGTACTTCCTTCAAGCCTGGAAAGACAGGAGACAAGGTGTACCTGTGCCTTAAGCAATGTGGGAAACATTTAGCTTTGTAACTTTCCTTTGACAGCAGGTGGAGCTAAATGAAAGGAAAGGAAAGCATGCAGCACTTGCTTGTGGTATCTCCTCAGCCAAAGGTATTCTCTATTCTCAATCAAAACATCCATTATGTTTTCAAAATATTCTGGTTCTTTTTCAATTCAACATTAATTCTGGCTGCTTATATGGTATCCCTGGCCAACAGGCTGGGGGATGATATATTCTTCCTGAATACAGAATGTCCTGAAATAGGACATACAGCAGCCACAATATGTTAGTAATAAGGAGTAGCTGCTCTTTCTTAGTGCCCCATACAGGACTAACTAGAAAGGAGGGGGCTATTCTAAAGCACAGCTGAGCAACACATTATTTAAAAAGTTTGACTTGAACAGTGAAAGCCAATTGTTTTCCTTATCAGGCAGAGAATGACTAGAAGAAACACAAATAGACTGCAGTGAAAAAGCAGTCACTGCAACGGGGATGTACTAGCTGACTTAAATGTCTTTTTAAATCTCCAGTTTCTGTGATTTTATTAATTGGGAAATTCATCTTTCTTAGTTCAAATAGCACAGAACTGAGATGGTAGATAAGAACTAAGGACTAGGTTCACTCGTCAACACTGAGAGTTGTAATACCCAACTGTTAGGTGGCCTGTTGAATGCACAGCTTAAAGTAAGGCTCCCATGCTTCCCACACAAGTCATGGGGAGAGAAAGGTGCCTAAAATGGATTTTAAAAGGCCACCATCCCCAACAGGGAGCCCCTAAGCTAGCTGCTAGGAAATGCTGAGGAGAGGCATTAGGCCTAAAAACAGTTATTAGGTGTCTAACTCTAGGCTGGAGGGAGGCACCTATCACTGCCTGGGATTCACAGCTGTGAATCTACTCCTAGAGTCTGGGGCCTAAACTATGTCAATCTTGCCTCAAGAAAAAAAACAAGGAAGAAGAGGTGTCGTGGGCCAGAGTGAGTGCATGAACCAGAGTGATTATAGTCTTGCTGGCACATTCATTGGGAGGCCCAGCTTCCAGTCCTGCTCCAATGAATATTTTATACAAAGTGGAAGAGCATCAGTCAGGAAACCCTAGGGTAGACCCACTCTAGTGTACCCACTGCACAGTGGTTAGCACACTTATGGGGGCAAGGTAGGGTTAAGTCCCTGTTCTACATCAGCTAGTAAGGGGATTTGAACCCCCATCTTCCTCATCCTGGGGGAATGCTCTAACCCTTGCTATTGGGGTACCATCTTGCCCTCCTCCCATGTTTTGTGAGGGGCCCAATTCACTAGGTGTGCTTTTAGGCAGCCTTTGAACATGCCTACCAGATTGGCTCCCTGCAGGAGAGAGGCAGGGAAATGCATAGCTTGTGAATCCTGCCAGGGATTAGAGATGAATTAAGTGCCAAGCTGCTCAGCCATGTCAACAGAGGCAGTTGTGCACCTGCCAAGTGGCAGAAATGTAGAAACCTAGGGGACTTTACTGGTGGAAACTCAGGCACCTGAGGAATTTAGGCCTGCAATGCAAGATGGCAGATGAACAGGGGGTTTGGAGATCTCCATGGCTATGTCTACACTTACTAAAGTTAGTTCGAATTAGTTAATTTGAACTAACTAATTTGAACTAATTTTAGTTAGTTTGAATTAACTTAATTCAAACTAGCAAAATTTAGTTGGAACTAATCAAGTGCCATTCATGGCACTTGCTTACTTCGAATTAGCAAATTGCATTGAGTTCAATGGGCTGGTTAGTTCAAACTAAGCAATTAGTTCGAACTAACATGGCCACATTGGTTAATTCGAACTAACTAGTTCAAATTAACCCTTAGTTTGAATACCCTATTCGAAGTTATTAGTTTGAATTAAGGAAGCCCTTAATTGGAACTAATGAAAGCCTAGTGTGGCCATGGCTTTAGTTAGTTCAAATTAAGCTTCCTTAATTCGAACTAACTTGCCAGTGTAGACATGGCCCATGACATTTAAACATTGAACTTATGAATCTAAAGTGGCAGATAGGTGTCTAAATCCCCCTTGTGAATCTAGACCTCAGTTCATTTCTCATGAGGGTCAGTTATACTACTCATACAATCCAAAGGAGTCAGGATCCACCTGAACATGTCCCCTTTACATTAATTGTGCATGAACAGAGTAACCTTCTGAAGTGGAAATCATTATCATTATCAAAGCTGCTGCCAATAGATAGAGAGACTCAGCAGCTCAGTGCAATACCTGGAGCTTCAATATAAATACCGCCCTAGGTGCAGCTGCTCAATTCTCCATTGTGCCTACTCTGCCATCAGTGGCTGAGTAATGGGGCCACACTCAGTGTACAGCCACACTACAGAAGGATTGCTAAAAATGTTGGACCTGCCAGGTTGCACTGTAATCAACAGGACTGTTTGAGGAAAATGATTCATGAATGTAATCGTTTCTGCAGTAACTTCTCATTCTGTGTAGCCTCCCAAAGGATAGGGTGAATGTAAATACATATTTCAGTTGAACAGTGTTCTCTGTCAACAATCTATCCTGTTACAATGGAGAATCCAGGCTATGCAGTTACTAGAGCTGGTCATAAATTTTCTGATGGAACATTCTTCCATCAGCAAGTGAACATCTGTCAAAATCCTTGGTGGGATCATGTTAGTTTTGTTGAAATTCTGACAGAAACCAGGCAGGGTTCCTCCCAGCTTGCCCACCTGGTTCCTTGGTAGCTGCCTGGAATTCTCCAGGGAGCCAGGAGCCTACAAGCTTTGAGGGCCTCAGCTCTCAGGCTCAGGGCTCCTGAGCAGACTGGGCTCCCAGGATCCCCAGCATCAGGGCAGCTCACCAGGCAGGCAATTGGGGCTGCTGAGGTCTACAGCTCTAAGGCAACTTAGCAAGATGACTGTCCCAGAGCCAAGGCTTCCAGGCTCCCTACTGCCTAGAAACCCTGGGAGTCGTGCACCCAGGCTGTCTGAGCTGCCATACTCCCCACCTTGGGGGGCTGCAGGGGCTCTGAGCAGCTCAGGAACCTCAGAAATGTTTCAAAAAGGTCAAAACAAAATGTCAGCATCTAAACAAATGATCTGAATTCTTGTTTTGCAGGAACATTAGAAATTTCATTTCCCCCTCCATTATGGAATACATTGTTTTTATTTGAAATTGTGGGATTTCCCACTGAATGGGAATGCTAGTTTCCTTCCAAGTCTAGTTATTACTTCGAGATGGAATTTTAAACTAAGAAGAAATGCTTCTTGTTATGACGCCAGATCCCTTCTTACAATGCCAGATTCATTATGGAGAAGTCCTGTAGAATTTAACAAGGAAAAAATCTCTTTTTTGACCATCCTATAGAATGTAATTGATAATTATATCCCAGATAAGGAGTTCCATAGGATGGTACTAAGGACCTACGGGAAGAATCTCACCCTCTATTCAGTTCTCTAGCTTTTTAAAGAAATGTCTATAGAATCATCTAAATTTTGATAAATCCTAGCAATACCATCTCTGTCAAACTCTATAGCACATGGGAAGTTTTTCCATTTCATTGGTAGTAAATAAAACTATAGGTTGGTATTTTATTGCTCCACAGGAAACCTAATTTAAAATGAACTACAGGCCTTGTGTGAATCCAGAGAAGAAGATAAAAGTCAGAAGGTGGATGACAGATGGCCATAAGGTCAAGGAATCCCACTGAGAGGAGCTCAATCTAATTAAGCTACTGGAGGCCTCCAAACAAATATATCAGCCAAATATAGCCACTGCTGAATACTGTTATCAAAGGCACAAATCTTTCTGAAAACAGGCACGAAAAACTTACCAACAAGGGTATCATTATCTCACTATTGAACAAGGAATGGCACAAAAGTCAAGAAGGAGCAAAATATATAAAAATGAACTACAGATTTGAAATTATTATAAATTATTATTTAAAGTGTTGGTTCTGCTCTAAATAGCGACCAGGTGAAAACGATACCTCCCTACTCAATAGATCTATATGCTTGTCTGTACTAGGAATGTAAAAATTAGTTTAATCAAGCCTCTGTTTAAATGGTCTAAAAATAGAATGTTTACCTGGTTAAATGCTGTGGTGGGGAGAGGGGAGTGGAAGCGGTGTGGGGCTATGCTCCTTGCTGCCAAGTGAGAGCTACCTAACTGCTGTGGTAGTGGGGTACCTCTTAGTAGCTGGGAGCTGAGTTGAGCCCAATTGCAGCTCCCCCGTCTCCCTGCTGAGCCAAGCTGAGTGGAGCCCAGTTGTGGCTCACTGCCACCATCCTCCATGAGGATGCCTCCCAACACTCATGGGGAAATTCATGGGGAGCTAAGCCCAGCTCTAGCTCCCCCCACCCCCCTGCACTGGGCTGTGTCCCCATATGCCCTATGGCTTGCACCCCTCTTCCTTCCCCACAGCTCGTTTTCCCCCCCCCACCAAGCCAAGCCCAGCTGAAGCTTGCCCCCAGCCACAGCTCTGTGCCTCCTCACTGAGCAGAGTCGAGCCCAATTGCCCCCGTGCTTGGCTCCTCATCTCTCCGCCAGCAAGAGCTACACAGCTGCTGCTCCCTCCTCCCCCCCTGCCCAGTTTAAACAGTAATCAGATGTTTAAAATGTTTAAACAGCCAATTAACGTTTAAACGATTAACCTTTTACATCCCCAATCTGTGCTCAGAAACTCATAGACTCATAGACTTTAAGGTCAGAAGGGACCAGTACGATCATCTAGTCTGACCTCCTACAAAATGCAGGCCTCAAGACCTCACCCACCCACTCCAGCAATAGGCCACCAACCTATGTCTGAGTTCCCTTTACTGGTTCCCTTTAGTGCCAAGAGCAGGATTTTATGACATTTACTTCTGTTAGCCGTGCAGAGTCAGTACAGCATGAGAGTAGGCAGGAGTGTACTGTTGCTCATGCATTGTCAATAGAATTAGTAACTACTTTCTACTCAGTAAAGACTCCCAAAACAACAAAAATCCATGACAGCGAATCTGCGAACCCAGGTCACTGACTCAGGCCCAGAAGTTCTGCACTATGGAGTTAAAAATAGCAGGATTGGGTTGGAGACGGGGCTCCAAGACCTTTCCCCTTCCCTGAGTTTCAAAGCCTGACCCTGAAACGGAATGTCTACATTGCTGTTTTTAGCTCTGTAGTGCAAGCCTGAGCCAGTTGATCTGGACTCTGAGATGTGCTGTGGACTCTGAGACAACATTGTTTTTGCTGTGCGGATGTATGCTAAGGGCTTGATCCAGCAAAGCACTTAAGGATATGCTTAACTTTAAGTACCACTGACTTCCAGTCAAAGAGAAAATTCCTATCTTTAAAGTACATGCTTAAGGGTTTTCCTGGATAAATCATAAATGACACTTGTGTAAATCTTTCTGTGAAAATAGGGTTGCACAAGTAACTGAGGACAGAATTTGGCTTCCGAATCTTTATTACTAGTCATTATGCAGAAGCCTGAAACACACAATTCCTCTGTTCCAGAACAATTACTTTAAATTAAAAAATAAAACATTACTGACAAATATATAGTCAAAACTGAGGACTCTTGACTTTTTAAAATTGCATGGTCAATTTTTCACTAACTTGCAAAAATCCAAAATTGTCCAAAGAGTGTATTCATTGTTGCAAGTCTAGGGAGGTTCTACATTGTATATAGTACTATAATACCATTAACACATTCTCCTGTAGAGCAACCAGGGGTTCAGCACCAGTTTAACTAGCTTGTGTCAGCAAAAGGTATTTTTTGTAATGCAGACAAGGCTCAACATACTACATTTTTGCATATAAGGTTGTAGAGGAAAATACAATTATTCTGTACTGTATAATTTAAGCAGCTGTCTGGGACCTCAATTCTCACACACATGCTGATCTGAATTACTTCTAAATGCCTCAAGTGTATGTTTATGATTTTAGAAAAAACTGTGCATGCTAATATTGTGTTATTTGAGCAACAATATGTGACCAAGTCATACAACACTAAATCATACACAAAAGAAGATGGAGTTAAAAATGTACATACATCTGGGCAGTTGTTCAAGGACAGTCTTGAGTCTGGATTGGAAATTTGCAATGTACTTTTATTTAACAGATCATATGGCTGGGGAGGCTATTTGTGTTTCTCCTGTTAGCTGCTTATCGTTCTTTTAAATGCTTAAGGTTTATTAACTGTAACATTTGTAGGTGTGTACATATCAGTGTGAATGTTAATTAGCAACCCTGCCTTAAAAGTAATTGAGTATTTTGTCTATTAAAAGATTAGCGGTTCATGTGGAATAATTTTTACTCTTGTTTAATTTTCTACAACTGATGTGAACAATTTAAAAAAAAATGCTCTAGGAGTGGATAAAAACATATTTGACTATTTTGACATAATGTTTTGAGGCTTGCTATTTTTCAGCTGGGGACAGAGGAGATTATAGGCTGCGGCAGCAGGCGGATGGACAGACAGGAGGGTCTGCCATGTCTCAACAGGCAACATGGTACACCTCAGGGATAAAATCAGAAAGGCCAAAGGGCAATTGGAGTTGCAGATAGCAAGGGATGTGAAGGATAACAGAAAGGGGTTCTACAAGTATGTCAGCAACAAGAAAAGGATCAGGGGTGGTGTAGGTCCCTTACTGAATGGGGCAGGCATCCTCATGGTAGATGATGTGGAAAAGGCTGAAGTACTCAATGCGTTTTTTACTTCAGTCTTCACAGGGAGGGCCAGCTCCTGGCTACTACACGGGGTAATGCGGAATGCAGAGAAGAGTGGCCCTCGGTGATGGAAAGTCAGGTTGGGGACTACTTAAAGAAGCTGGATGTGCACAAGGCCATGGGGCCGGATGAACTGCATCCGAGGGTGCTGAGGGAGTTGGCTGAAGTGGTTGCAGAGCTGCTGGCCATTGTCTTTGAGAACTCGTGGCGAACAGGGGAGGTCCCGGAGGATTGGAAAAAGGCAAATATAGTGCCTATCTTCAAGAAAGGGAAAAAGGAGGATCCGGGGAACTACAGACTGGTCAGCCTCACCTCAATCCCTGGGAAAATCATGGAGCAGGTCCTCAAAGAATCCATCCTGAAACACTTGGAGGAAAATAGAGTGATCAGGGACAGTCAACATGGATTCACCAAGAGCAAATCCTGCCTCACCAACCTGATTTCCTTCTATGATGAGATGACTGGATCTGTGGATGCGGGAAGAGCCGTTGACGTGGTATACTTTGACTTTAGCAAGGCTTTTGATACGGTTTCCCACAGTATTCTCATTGGCAAGTTAAGGAAGTATGGGTTGGAAGATAGAAAACTGGCTAGATCAGTGGGCTCAGCGGGTAGGAATCAATGGCTCAATGTCTAGTTGGCAACCGGTAACGAGTGGAGTGCCCCAGGGATTGGTCCTGGGGCCGGTTCTGTTCAACATCTTCATTAATGATCTTGATGATGGGATAGACTGCGTGCTTAGTAAGTTCGTGGATGACACTAAGCTGGGGGGAATGGTAGTTACTCTGGAGGGCAGGGACAGGATCCAGGGAGACTTAGACAAATTGGAACACTGGGCCAAAAGAAACCTCATGAGGTTCAACAAAGACAAGTGCAAAGTCCTGCACTTAGGACGGAAAAATCCTATGCACTACTACAGGCTGGGGACTGATCGGCTAAGTAGCAGCGCTGTAGAAAAGGACCTCGGGGTTATGGTGGACGGGAAGATGAATATGAGCTAACAGTGTGCCCTTGTTGCCAAAAAGGCTAATGGCATATTAGGCTGCATCAGTAGGAGTATTGCCAGCAGATCGAGGGATGTGATAATTCCCCTCTATTTGGCACTGGTCAGGTAGCATCTAGAATATTGTGTCCAGTTTTGGGCTCCCCACTACAGAAAGGATGTGGACAAATTAGAAAGAGTCCAGCGGAGGGCAACAAAAATGATTAGGGGGCTGTGGCACATGACTTATGAGGAGAGACTGAAAGAGCTAGGTTTATTTAGTCTACAGAAGAGAAGACTGAGGGGAGATTTGATAGCAACCTTCAACTACTTGGAGGGGTGCTCCAAAGAGGAGGGAGCTAGGCTGTTCTTGATGGTAACAGAGGACAGAACAAGGAGCAATGGTTTCAAATTACAGCTGGGGAGGTCAAGGTTGGATATTAGGAAAAGCTTTCTCACCAGGAGGGTGGTGAAGCATTGGAATGGGCTACCTAAGGAGGTGGTAGAATCTCCATCTTTGGAGTTATTTAAGGCCCGTTTAGACAAAACTCTGGCTAGGGTGATTTAGGGGGAGTGGTCCTGCTTTTTAGCAGGGGGTTGGACTAGATGACCTCGTGAGGTCCCTTCCATCCCTATTATTCTATGATAGGCAATTTATTTCCTCAAAGCATAGTACTGGCAGCAGTCCACTTAGGATAAGATTCTTTGATTCCCACGTTAAAAGGAATTTAGGCAGAGATGTAAAACAAAGCTATAGTATTAAGCCCCATTTAGAACATCATAAATGCTATGCTGTACATTCTAGAGGAAAAATAAAGCCCAAAGCAAGGACTTTGCTTTGTTTTTCCCTGTCACATCTCATTTTCCTGCATGTTCTCTCTTTATATATGGACATTTAAAACTGATGCAAACTTCTTGGGAGAAAACACATCACTGCCCAATTTTCATTCTGCTCTTCCATGCTCTCATGACCTGCGATCACTCACTCCTGGTTTTCCCTCCTCCTGCCTATCAGTTTTCTGATTTTTCAACACAGTGTGTCTCCATGCCCTTTTTTCTTTTTTTCCACTTCAAAGGACTAGAGAAGTTCTTGGAACATCTCCCCTTTGTTCCTCCATGGTCATTTTATTGTCAACTGCTGGTTCTCGGCAGGTGTTGAGGGGTTTCCCATTAAGAGCACATTTGTTGAAGCACAATAAGCAATTAACAAAGCCTTATTGTGAGTGCAATAACAGGAATGATGCAATATTATAAAATACATCTCTTTTTTACAATCTCCTGGCAAGCACACAGTGTGGCAATCAACCAGAGCATAATGAGTTGTGCCTTGGGGAGAGGGGGCACTCAAGCTGCAAAAAAGGTTCTGGCTGGTTGTTTGGGATATTGATGCAGGTAAATAGGAACAAAATTTCAGCTTGTGCCATCTTTTTCCACAGGCAGGGGCTGTAGAAGCCGATATTTCATTCCTGAGAGTAAACAGGGTTGTTAGGGTGCAACTTCTCCATGCGAGCAGCTTCAAACTGGGTCTCTGTGTTGTTCACCTGTGTGCTCCTTTGGTCCCTGCTGATTGGTGCTGGAAAATTTCCGACAATGGGGGAAGAAAAAATGCTGCTTTGCTGAGGACTTGCAAGCAGAGGATTGATTTCTCTGGAGGATTCCCATGTGCACTTTTCCACCATACTGCCTAGCTGAACAGGGGCATGGGATGCACATGCAAACACAGCTACTCTTGTACATTTCTATCCCTTCAAACAGCTGTGTAATGCAACAAAGCAAAGGATAGCTGTAACCAAGCTCCAAAAAATCACTTACCAGAGCTCCCCTCTACTGGGAGCTGTCATGGTCAACTGGAAAGATGAGATGTGAGCTCTCCACACCAACCAAGCACGAAGTGGAATTTCTAAAATTCCTGGGACTTTAAACGGGGAGGGGCAGCAGAGTTCAAACTGATGGCCAGAGTGGTCATGATGGGCATTGTGGGACACTTCCTGGAGGCCATTTATCATGCCAGAACTTAGCACTATGTCAACAGTGACACTTTGTCACTAAAAATTTGGCACAACAAGCTCTATGCCTCTTGTTGTGGTGGTTTTATTTTGCCACAAAATCAGGGGAGTTGGGTTGGTAGGGGTGGCGGTGGGGCAGGATTGTAGTGTGTACGTTACTATTCTTTTGGTGCAAAAGTCTGACTTTTGTCAACAAAAGTTGCTAGCATAGATTGATTGTAACTCTTTGGGGCAGGTGTCATTTTTATTGTTGTTGTGTGTGTAGTTTGTAGTTTAATAGTGCTCTAGGTACAATTGTAATACTAGTGCCATCAATAATTAATAATTCATTCTATTGAATTTTTCCTGCAGGCAACAGGATGATAGAAGGTGTTAAGGATTTTGCTTCTGTTACCTTAACATTTCACAAAACTAGATGTGATCATTGCACAAATTTATAAAAGTAAAAATACAAATTTATTCTTTATTCTCTTATTTTCAGGCACTTTCTTAGGGAAAGTTAATCACCTAACAAGCTATTTAACTCATGCAATCTTGTACTCCGCTTTATGTATGTGTTTAGCTACATGTAAGAACTATTGTGAAACAAAAAAACTGGGCATTATTACTGATTGTAGAATACGCTCTAGCACTGCAGTATTATGTCTAAAAGGCAACCACAGCAATCACAAGGAAACCAAGGTGCAAAATCTGCATCACAAGCAAAAAAACCTCACAGCTGTGAAAATCACTACTCAGCAATGACGCAATTCTACAGCAGTTCTGCAAATCATTCAAATTTGATTGAAATCCTCATGAATCGTATCATTTTCTGGAGGAGGAGATTTGTAATAACTCATGTGACTTGTCACACTATGTTGGCCTTTCCCGATCATTCTTAGTTACTCCAAAAGAAATACCACCGCTGATGACTCTAAAAACAAGGCTAAAGCTGGGCCAGCTGTGTTGTCATTATCTTTTAAGAGGAAGCTAGACAGCATTTCATCCTATATTGGAATAAACATCTGAAATACGGCAATAATAGTGGTTTAAAGTAAAAGAATATGGATGTAATTAAATGTCAGGAGATTATTAAAAATGTGTTTGAGATTTAATAATATAGTCCGGGCTGATAAATCCATACACACTTGGATTATTCTCTTTAATCAGAGGTCCTGAGTCAATAGTTCAATGAGAAAGACATAGAGGTTTGCTGCGTGTTTTTCCTTAGTGGTCAATATTGGTTGACATTCTTCAGCGCTGGTCAGGATGTCTTGGACTTGGATCCACAAAGGGAATTAGGCATTGCAACACCTAATTTTTAGGCACCTGGCCACCCAGTGCAATCCACATACCCTATATTAGGTGCCTAGGCTCTGTACATAATGTACGGTGAGTGAGAGACACCTCAGGATAGGATCTACCTAAGTCAGCATGCTATATGGGGAGCCGCCTAAACTTGCCAATAGCGGACACCAGCAAGAGAGGGGTATGTCCTACGTTCTGTCTTTCTCACAGAATTAGATGCCTAAGACCAGGTCATCCACAGCTGGGAATCCCTCTTCTAGACTTAGCATCTAAACTCTTTTTTGCAAGAATGGTAGCAGCACGCATGCACCTAACTCCACGTGAAACAGAGAGCGGTAGAGATCGCTTCCCTTTCACCTAGTGGTTAGCACTCTCACATGGGATATGGGAGACCCCAGTTTAACTCCCCTCTTTGCTTTATGAGGAGTTGCATTCAAACAGGGGCTTTCTACCCATCAGCTGAGTTGTCCTACCTACTGGAATCATTTTCACACTTGCTGCCCCACTTGTTACTCAATACAAAGTAGAAGGGCTGCAACAAGAGAGACTGAGGGAACCTTACAGCAGAATATCCCATAGTCCAGTGGGTAGGGTAGTGAGTTGGGAGAGCCCTGTTCAAATCCCTTCTTCTCCTTAGGCAAAGTGATGCAGGGGAGGGAGAGGGCTGGGTGATTTCCTGCAGAAGTGCTGGAATGGAAGGGCCATAGTTTTATCACGTTTTCCTGCCTTAAGGGTGAGCTACATGGGGAAGGGGATGGAGGATTGAGCAGTGAGTGGGGCCTTGGGAAGAAGTGGAATGGGGGACAGGGCCATGGTCCGGGCACTGGTGGCTGTCCCTGCTTATAGGGAGTCTCCAGAGCTCCAGGGCTCCTGCTTGCCAGGCAAGTGTTTCACCACTGGGTTAAAGGGAAGACTTCTCTTTCTGGTCTTTTTGTGAAGATTGAGGTGTGCTTGGAGCATGCTCTGCAGGTGAGATAGGCAGTGAAACACCTGTCTTCACCTGGTATGAGGATTGAGCTGCGCCTTAGGCTGGAGATAGACAACTGGACACCGAGAGGGAGGCAGAAGTGCTTATTCCCAGAGGCAGAAACTTAGGCAGGTAAGGAAAATTTACAATAAAAATTTCAGCACTGAATGAGTTTAGGCACCTACAGGGTTAGGCAGAAGCTGAACAGGAGTTCTGTGGATTGCGTTATTGGCTAAATCTTGACTTTAAGTGCCTTACTACATTTGTGGAGCTGGGCCTTGGATTCTACTCCTAATGTTCCATTTTCAGGGCATTGTCAGAAAAGGTGGCCTGTAGCTGAAGCACAAACCTGAGAATCAGAAGATCTGATTTTCATTGCCACAGATTTCCTGTGGTATGTTAGGAACGTTTATTTTCCTTGTATACCTCAGTTTCCTTGCCTGAAAATTGAGCACTTCCCTGCCTCACAGTTTAGTGTGTGAATTATTTCATCAATATGTATGAAGCTGAGACCTTCTGATGGAAGCTAAGTTCATAGCATACTTTATATTTTCAGTACAAGACTTCTGAAGCACATTGACAGCAAACTATGTTTAAAGCAAACCACATTTTGCACTTTCACTTATGCATAAAATATATTTTCTTGGCTTAACTCTGTTTCCTTTGCTGCTAAGGCTTTTACCTGTCTCCATTAACAACATGGGCAGGTCAGCTTCAAGGTCAGCATATGCTGCTTGCACGCACAATTAGGTGATCGTAACATAAACATCTTTTCCAGCGGCTGAGTAAATTTAAAATGATAAATATAATCTAACAAACAAAGGAATGCCTTGATACTGGATCTGTTCCATGTTTGTCCGTGTGATGCAGTGGAGAATTCTAAGGTACCGTATTGTATCTCCATGGCAGAGTCTTTCTGCTTGTGTAGCAATAAGACAGATATTCTGCTATACTCTGAGGCTTGTTTTTCAAACACTCCCCTGGCTACTCAGCTAATAGACTCAGACAGCTCCATCTGTACTGGACATATCATTAGAGCACATTCCCAAAATAATAATGAGTGAACACGCCTTTACGATGCAGTCAAAAACTTGAAAGGAAGAGGAAGTGTCAAATAATCAAATTATATTCCCCATCAAGTAAGACGTGTTCTTATCCTTGGAAAACTTTGTGGTAAGGAAAGAAAAGAATAGCTCCTCAAAACTTCCAGACACACTTCCAGACGTTTCCCGCTGCAATCTGGATTGGTGTATCACTATATCATCCCAATCCTCCACTTCTGGAGACCATCTTGCACTCGCCCTGCTGTGTGAACCTCCACTCAACTCCTGGGTCAGTTCACTCCCAGCCTCTTGCAGATAAGTGGCTTCTATTTTAGCGAGTGAATGGTTCTGACGAGTCACTAACAGGATTCCACAATAAAGTGATCCCCAGTTCCATATGCAACCCTAGGAACTGCCATCTTACAGAGTTCAGTGCTGCCCACTGCAAGCTCATTGGTTAGTCAGCATCAAAGAAATTGATAGGCACCAGCTCTGTCTCTCTAAATAAAGTCTCTATACACACCCATACCATATGCACTAGATTAAACAAGTTTATTAAGTACAGGAAGATTTTAAATTATTATAAACCAGAATGAGTCAGATTGACCAGAAAAAAGTAAAACAAATCACTTACTAAAGTCAACATTTCAGTGACCTTGAAAGAGTGCTCCAAAGAGGAGGGAGCTAGGCTGTTCTCAACAGTAACAGAGGACAGAACAAGGAGCAATGGTTTCAAATTACAGCTGGGGAGGTCAAGGTTGGATATTAGGAAAAACTTTCTCACTAGGAGGGTGGTGAAGCATTGGAATGGGCTATCTAGGGAGGTGGTAGAATCTTCATCTTTGGAGATTTTTAAGGCTCGGTTAGACAAAACCCTGGCTGGGATAATTTAGGGGGAGTGGTCCTGCTTTTTAGCAGGGGGTTGGACTAGATGACCTCGTGAGGTCCCTTCCAACCCTATTATTCTATGATTCAGTCTGATGTTACCTTACCACATAGGCTGGCTGAGCTGACTACTTCAGCCAAGCCTCTCCTGCCCCACTGTGTGGGCAGTCTGTCATTTGCTTGATGTTGCTTTAGAGATGGATTCCAAAGGAGATCTCCAGAGACAAAAACATCTCTACCTTTAACATGTTTCCTCGTCACTCCCTGGGATCAGGTGATTGGTCATATCCAGCAATGGACATGATTTCCTTCACTTGAGTCAAATGACTGTCATCATATCAGGTGCTCAGGACCTTCCATTGTTGCTGTAGGTGTGCCTCTGCAAGGCGTGAGCTCTCACTTGGCTTTCTGTTTGCCTGTATCTATTCAAGCCACATGAGACACATCTTTGGGAATACTACTAGCAAAGTTTTGTATCCATACACGTGACGTTGTAAGAAATATGCTACCATAACAATAATGTTCAGTATGTCATGAGCATTCCAAAAAATTCCTGAGGATACCTACTTTGCATTAGACAATACACAGTTATTCTGTAAGGGTGAACATGAACGATACACAAATCACACCATAAGGGTGTACATGGGGCACAGTGTGTCACACACAAATTTTTAGTGATCTTAGTGTGGTCTGCATTTCCAGAGCTCACATG
Organism: Pelusios castaneus; assembly: GCA_007922175.1. Taxonomy (NCBI): domain Eukaryota; kingdom Metazoa; phylum Chordata; order Testudines; family Pelomedusidae; genus Pelusios; species Pelusios castaneus. The sequence goes on along the minus strand of ML685930.1, from coordinate 216,783 downwards.
CAGAGAAAGTTTGTGTGACTCTATAAACATGCTGCTTTGTTTTCCATCACTTCTCAGCCTCCATTCTCCCTGAGATATATGTATGTGAATCCTTGATTGGCCTGAAATTCCATCTGAAATTCATCAGAGATGGGCATATATACATTTAGGTGACAGCATGTTCACACTCTCACTATATGCTTGGGAAAATGGTCTCCTAGGAAAAGCCCTTTCTATTGCTGGATAACCTAAAGTTCAAGCTCCTGGGAGTTTTGCTTTTTGTTCACAGCTCCACAACAGCTTCAGTCCTGGGTAAATTCAGACCTATTCAGAACCACAGCTCATTGGCGGAAGACATTATTCATGTTTTACTGAAACTCCTTAATACTGTTTGAGCCTAATATCTCATCTCGTAACACTATCCTGGGAACATTTAATTCAAAATGCAGCTCCTGAGCTCCCCGGCTCAGTGAAATCCCTTGTTAGTTCTCATGAAAACCATTACTATGAAAGAACATAATTGCATATAGCAATTTATTTCATTCTGAGTATCATTTTCTTTTACACCTTACAGGAGTTCTGCAGAGAAAATAAAGGACAAAATAATTGGGAGGATAGGGCTGTTTCCTCCTTTGTCATGATGTATGAAGAGAGCTGGAAAGGTTGTGGTCTAAAAATTTTTCTGTTAGCTTTTTACATTAGAACTCCAGATTTTATCTACCAGGGAAAGATGATATGAAGCTGGGAGAGGTTACAAGTGCTTTGAGTGACAGTATTAAAATTCAAAATAATCTGGACAAACGGGAGACATCTCAAGTAACTAAGATGAAATTCAGTAAGGTAAGATACAAAGTTCTGCAGTTGGGAAGGAACAATCAGTTGCACAGATACAAAATGGGCAATGACTGCTGAAGGAGTATTGCAGACAGGGATCTGGGGTCATAGTGGACCACATGCTAAATATGAGTCAACTGTGTAACACTGTTGCAAAAAAAAGCTAACACCATTCTGGGATGTATTAGCAGGAGTGTTGTTAACAACATACAAGAAGTAATTCTTCTGCTTCTGAGCTGATTAGGCCTCAGCTGGACTACCATGTCCAGTGCAGGGCACCACCTTTCAAGAAAAATGTGAACAAACTGAAGAAAGCCCAGAGAAGAGCAACAAAAATGACTGATACGGGCAGACTGAAAAACCCGGGTTTATTTCATCTGAGAAGAAAAGACTGAGGGGGCACATGATAACAGTTTTCAAGTACATAAAAGGTTGTTACAAGTAGGAATATAAAAAATTAAATTTAAAATCCATTCAAATGTTCTAAAAGTAGAACAGTTAAACTGTTAAATGCTGGCGGGGGGGGGGCACGGGAATAGGTGGCAATGCTGGACGGCTCTCTCTCACGGGGAGCTGAGTCAGCTATGACTTGCCCTCCCCACACTGGGCTCCAAGCCAGAAGCCAAGCCCAGCTACAGCTTGCCTTCCCCTCTTCCCCTTGCTGGAATGGGGAGCGAAGCCTAGCTGCGGCTTGCTTCCCTCCCCCCTCATACAGGGAGCTGGAAGCCAGAAGCTGAGCCCAGCTGTGGCTAGCCTCCCCTGCACTGGGTTCCCTGCCATTCGCAGGGAGTTGAGCCCAGCTGCAGTGATCCCCTGAGTTGGGCTCTCTGCTTCCCTGCCAGTAAGAAACTGCCCAGCTGCTCTCGCTGGTGGGGAGCCAGCCCAGCTGCTGTTCCTCTCAATCACCCCCTCAGTTTAAATGATAATCAGCTGTTTAAAATATTTAGACAGCCAATTACCGTTTAAACATTTAAACGATTAACCTAAATTATTCTAGTTAAACCTCAAAGGATAGGACAAGAGGCAATGGGCTTAAATTGCAGCAAGTGGGGTTTAGGTTGGACATTAGGGAAAACTTCCTATCTGTCAAGATAGTTAAGCTCTGGAATAAATTGTCTAGGGAGACTGTGGAATCTCCATCAATGGAGATTTTTAAAAGCAGGTTGGAAAGACCCGTCAGGGATGGTCTAGATAATGCTTGGCCCTTCCTTGAGTACAGGGGACTGGACTAGATGACCTCTTAAGGTTCCTTCCAGTCCTACAATTTTATAACTCTATGGTGCCTAGAGAACTAATGAAATGATGCCTTCACTAAGAGTCACGAGACTGAAAGCAGAAGAACTACACCAGGATGTTTATAACATTTAGGGGATGGCTTGTCTTTTGTTACCCTTTTTCATACCAGTGTCTTATGAACACTTCAGAGAAAGGATATCTTTGTTAGAGTTCAACAGCTCTGCTCCTTCAATTAAAGTGAAAGAGCAGAGTTCACAATCAAATCCATGAAATTTGCCTCACCTAGGTCCTCCAGCAAAACTAGGGAAATCTAGATTTAATGTTTCAGATCTTTTGTTAGGTAAAAAATTAGGCAGGGAAAAAACGCTTAGAAACAGTACTACTAGAAAACCTTTTGGGTCTTTGCACAAAGAAACAAAAAGGCAGAGAAACAGAATTTGTTTAAAACATCATTTGCAGGTCAACTTTAAATTTGGTTCTTCTTTAAAAATGATTTTGATAAGAAACACACCACCGGGTTCCACATATACTGTGTGTTAATTCTTTCCCTAGATAATCATCTTAGCTTCTATCTACTGTATTTATATAGCTCCCATTACCATTGCATCTGAGCCCTCAAAGCCTTTATTTAGCCTCACAACATCCCCCGAGATAAGGAAGTGTCATTAGCCCCATTTTACAGATGGGTAATTGAGGCAGAGTGTCTTGCCCAAGCAAACCCAGGAAATCTGTGGCTGAGGATGGAACTGACCTCTGACCTTACAAGGTGCAGGCTAACACTTAAACTACTGGACCATCCTCCCTTACTTAAAAGTGAAATGATGTTTCCTGAAGACCCATTCTGGGATCGGACAGTCAAGCTATCTTCCTCCTGGCTTGTAAATCACCAGTCATAAAGATAGGGCTGGCCAAATGTTGTTCTCACACCTATGCAGCCTCATTGCCCTCAATTACACATTTGCAATCCAAGGAAATACAATGAAGAGTGGACAGGCAGGGAAACAAAATTGGTTATATTTCTGATAAAATATATGGGATGATGTTGAATTGCAGATGTGCTCTTTGCATTCCAGGGCTGGCAAATTTATTATATAGCCCTTGTCATATTTTGTTTGCTTCTGTGTATATACCCTGTAGGCAGCAGCTGCACCTATGAAATTTATTTATGCAGAGAGAAAGCGATGTTGAGACCAATGTGTCTGCTTACCTGCCCTTTTCTGTTCCATTCCTACCTTTCCGAGAGATACTGCAGGGTGATGTTAGCTGATTGCTCATCTACTGTAAGGACTTCTCATGTCGTTTTCTACGGTCTCATCTCTTCTGCTTTTGTGTTTGAGGCTGCTAAGGGAGACAGTGAGGAGGACTAAGCTGCAGCGCCATCATTCCCACTCTCTGGCCATAATAGGGACTCAGTGGAGCTGTACCCAGATCAGACAGAGGTACAGCTGGTGAGGCATAGCAACTGGAGATTATGGTGTGATTGGTGTCCACTCTCACTCTTGAAGCAGTGCGCCCATGCTTATCCAAGAGGCTTGCATTCTAGTGGCATCTGGGCTATGTCTACACTTGTTAATTTAAGTCACCTTAGCAGGGCAGGGTGGGAGCCCTGAAGCCCTTTAAGTCAACTTAAAGTCAATTTAGGGCTAATCTGCATCTAAACTGGCTAAGCAGACTTAATAAAGTCGACTTAGCCAGTAAAGTCAACTTTAAATCAGGTTTTATAAAGTCTACTTTAATTTTCCTTAAGGGAGGACTTTCCTTTAAGGAAAATGTAGTGTAGATGCAGATTAAATTAAGTCGACTTAAGCAAGTTTAAGTTGACTTAATTTGTAAGTGTAGACGCACCCCTGGAGTCTTAGAGGCTTAGATGGCCAGATGTGACTTTTTCTAATCTGCTTTTGATTGCCATCATTTCTCTCAGCTGTGGGCCTTGGCTCAGATATCAAGACCTGTGTGCTCTCTAGTTTGGATTACTGTACTGGGCATTACAAAGCTATATTCTTGAAGCATTTGTGAGCTGCACCTGGAGCAGCTCTCATCGACCTACTTGCTAAATGGTGTTAGTAGGGGTGGGCATATTACCCCAACACTCCAAAGATTGCATCAGCTCCTATTTGGGGTACAATTCTTGGTGCTGATATTCATCTATAAAGCGCTATATGCTTTAGGAGCTAATCACAGGAACTACTCCTTTCTCCCATGGCTATGCCAGGACAGAGGTGATCCACTGAAGTATTCCGTAGTCACAGAGCCTGATTCACTTCTCATTTACATTGGTGTAACTCTGCTAGAGTTACTCTTCATGTCCATAGGGTACAAATGAGAGGAGAATCAGCTTCTAGCATCATCCATATGGGGCTCAGAAATTCATCTTCAGGGGTCCAGTGGAGACCAAGTCTGTGTACCTTCAGAGTCAGGTGCAAAGCCATATAATTTACACAGGCCTTTGCCTGATGGAGTGTATTTTTGTTTAGTTGTGGGCATGGTCCTTTCATTACCTTGATTACAGTCAACTAAGTTTTGACATTGTATTTTGATGTGTCTCTGTGTGCACTGAAGCTGTAATAAATGCCCATTTTTACAAATCAAAACACAGTATAGTGGATAAGAATACATTCTTCACCTGGTTCCTTACAATAAGGAGGAAAGTGCAGAGACTGCCCTCTCATTTGGCTTTCTCTCCATCATTTCTGCCATCATTTCTGCCTTCTATGCCTGAGGAAGGTGAATTACAGGTCACATTTTCCTTATTAAAGAACTTTTTCTACCTTTAGCTCGATCTAAAATTGATGCATTTTTTCTTAAGGTTAAAGGAATTAATAACCCAATTAAGCAGGAGAACACACCTGGGAAACACCATTCATAACGCAAGATTTCTGCAAGGAAAAATAATTAACTCAAATGGACTATAGGAAGCTCAACGCATAGGTACTTAAGCCCTCCTCCACATCCAGTGTCTTATCTTATTCTCTCCCAATCCTTATCCTACTCCGTGCTGTGTTATTCCTGTTGACACTCTCTTGAGTCTGGTGGAATGTTACTACATACACTTGGCGTTAAGGGACAAACAGGTATGTGCCTTAACCAAACAAGACTGTTTGGAGGCAATGGGTTCTATGTCCTGTACTCAGAATAGCCTCTAGTCTATCCAATAGACTCTTGCCTTCAGATTCTGAAATGATTTGAAGTTCTAAACTAAACAAAGAACTGAAGAGTTGTCCAAGAGGATGAGATTTTTCGAAAGTGCCTAAGTTACATAGGTACACTGGCAGATTTTGCATAGGATTCTAAAACATCATTTCTCTTTACTTAAACAATGAAGCACAAAAAGAACAAGGAACATTTAGAAAACAATAACTACGATGAAAGCAATGTCCCTCACTCTAGGTCATCTTTCCCTTGGAAGTCCATTTGTGATTGGGTAGGTACGGTTTCCTTCCTCCATTTCTCGTCGGAGTCTGCAACAGATCCTCTCTACTTGAGCTGCTGAAAATGGCCAAGGACGCCAAGTAGATCAGCATTTATATCCATCCAATCCGACTGTCAGGAATCAGTCTCTTCAGGTGATCACAGACCTCTAGGAGATGACTCCATTGTTAGGTGATCTATCCCCTGACAAACCTGGGAGCCAGTCTTTTGTCTGAAGTTGTTTTTTTTAATAGGACGCCATCAAGATTTAACAATCCTCTTTTGTTAGCCCTGCGCCATTACTCCTTGGAATCTCAGTTCAATATGGAGGTAAAAGGACAACAGAGAAGTCAAAAGACTGCATATTCAAAATGGAATTTGCAGATTGGGACAGGTACACAGGGTAAATTCATAATTTCTCACATAATTCATAAATTGCTCAGGCAGATTCCCCATATCATCATACAGACAGAGCTGAAAATATGTTGTAAATGCCCTGTCTCATCCAAGTTCTCTGCCCGGCTCGAGTCGTCATTCAAGCAGATGGCTTCCAGCGTGGTCTATCTCCCTTGTAATTTCTTCTCCAAATAGTTTTTCAACTCCTTAAGTCTTTGCTGCAGCTCACCTCTATTACCCAATTCCAAGTTGGCCAAAGCTTGCTGGGTCTCCACCATTTCTTGGAAAGCATTTTGCTCCACGTTAGTCAAGTTGCTGGTTGCGTCTTCAACTAGTTTAACTAGCCTGGACTGGGCATTGTATAGCTGGGCTTTATGATTTTGTCCATCAGAGATTTTATTTAGAGCTGCCTGGATTTGATCTCTGTCTTCTGGTCATCTTATTTCTTTCTGAGAGGCTCCAGGCACTGCTTTTATTCTGCCGGACATCTCTGCATTCCTCAAATGCCTCAACTATTTGCTCATAGTTCAATAGGAAGACCCGTTCACAGTTTATCTCCTTAGAAACTGCCTCTTCTTCCAACACCAGTGTCCCATTCTGACATCATAATGAGTAGCTGCTGATGTCTAGGAACGTTGTACATCAGCTTCCCAGTGGAAAAGAAATCAGTCATGCAGAGTCTAGGTATCTTCTAAATGTAACTTTTTTTTTTATTGTCATACATACATACACCAAACCTAGAACAGAGTTGATTAAAAAGCAGGTTGGGCAATCCCTTCTTTCAGGAAACTCAGCCTAACACCAGTACCCTGTTTCAAAAAAGCAAATCTGCCTCCAGAATTGCATTTAGGAAGAGACCAAGTTTGGGAGAACAAACTTTTCTGCAGCTCACACAGCTCCCTATCCAAGGGACACTCTCTCTCCACAGGACCTTGTGTAATCCAAAAATTAACAAACACCACTACAGCAATTCTTTCTAAGAGTTAGCATTTGCTTGCACACTAAGAAAAAGAACTTGGATGACTATGCATAACAGTGCCAACTGGTAATGCCCATCAAACAACAGTACTAATTTCATTTCATCTGTTCTTTTTGAGCTGTGTTTTCTTTACACTGCAGAATATAGGGGCAATAAAACTCTTGGAAAATCTGAAACTGGTTACTGTAGGTTTTTACCATTTTCAAAGTCTTACTTTTTGAGCTCTTATTTACAGCTTTAGCCATCTGTGGAGGATTACTCTATTGTTCTTGATCTTATTTGAGCATAATTTACCCATTATTCTGTCAAGAAAAATGAGTGGTTAAATAGATAGACCTTCTGTCTCTGGTTTATGAATGCATAATCAATGTAATCAAGATGGGATTTCTACATCCAACGCTTCTTCAACCCTTTCCATTTCATATAGTCCATTAAAATTACCCTGAGACGTGTTCAGCAGTTACTTCAGGTTTATATGAAAAGAAGACAACCCAGCTTCAATTGCCATTACTTCAGCATCCCATAAAATAAGGTGGAGCTTTTGTTATCACATTTACAACTGCATTACTCAGTGTCTAGATTATGCTACCACACATGCAAAGTCTATTGTATCTCTCATGACCCCAAGGTAACCCAAATTTCATTCCTCTAATAAATCTCCCTTGATATGGCACCCAGTATGTGCACATTTGCTCATATTATTTCTATTTTTACCTATTTGATCATCAGTGCATTCAGGTTAGATACTGCTTTCTTGTGTGTTTGTGGGACTGACTTTAAAGTCCCCTTTCAGGATGGAGACAATAATTACACATCTGTTGATTCTGGTTTAATTTTATTTCAGCAATTTATCAGACTAGCCTTGACAAAAATTACTGGAGCACATGCCATCCAATTCAACCTTGTACTGAGGACTTTCTTTCCAGGGATTTTTATGAGGGATTAGAAACCATTTGAAATAAAGCCAATTGGAAAGAACCATTGACTTGATTTGCTCTAGTGGTCTTCCAGGATGTTTAAAGTTTTATAAAAGTTTTCATAAGAACTTTCCTTTGTTATGCTGGAAAGCTTATAGGTCACAGGATCTCACATAGGTAGGAAGGCAGTGCTTATTCCACTGTATTTTCTCACTCTATAGATCTACAGTTTTCCTATTCCTCTACTAGGTTATTGGAGTGATAAATATGTTCCTGCAGTGCTCACAATCTTTCTGCTCACCAGACAGAACTTTTGGTAGTTATTTGGAAGGATGCATCCAGACTTTAATTTCTGTTTATGAGCGGTCTGATATTTTGCATTCCCTTGTCCTCAAAGGCTTTTATCAAAGGCCCTTTGAATGTCTCTCAGCAAAATCAACAAATGTCCATTTCTTAGGGAGGCCTCGTAACAAGAGATTTTAAAGGAGCAAACTGACCTGATCCAAAGCCATTCAGGTCAGGGGAAAAGACTCCTATTTCATGGGCTCTAAGACAGGCCCAAAATGGGAAATGGGAGACTGCTCCAAGCTCTGTACTTTTGGATCAAACTTTCCATTCATAGTGAAAGTGTTGAAAAAGAAAGGTTTATGTGTCACATTAGCAACATATGTGCATCCTCTGCACTTTCTCTAGCCAAGTGAAATGTGCTAAGCAGCTAATGGGCTTGCTCAGTTTTGGATTTGTTTTAAGAAGAATCGGAAAATGAATTACAGCCCCACAGTCTGCTGCCTTTTTCTCGTAACAGCTCAATACAACAGCAAAACAAATACAAACCGCGAGAAACATGAGTTCTTACAGAGAAGCTGTGTTCTTTAAGACTGTCACTATAGGAAAATGAGAAAATAAACTACTTAACTGTACAAGTAATTTCAACTGGATCCGATTATCCATCTGCTAGTACAGTGCAGCCAGAAAGCTTTGCCAATGACAGATTAAGGTCAACAAAATAATCATTCTTGGGAGATACACTTTTTTTAATGTATTGTTACCAAACATTTCTGTAACTTCTTTTTATAGAGTGAAACCTTGATTATAGGGCCCTCATTTCTCTGTAATTCTTTGCATTATACTAGTACTTACAGTCCCCAAACAGGATTTGGACCTCATTGTGCCAGGCAGTATACATACACATAAGAGCTTACAATCTAAATAAAGTAAAGGAGAAAGACATGTTACTGTTCCCATTTTACAGATAGGCAAGTAAAACAGAGAGATTAAGGCCTGTCTACAACACAGAGTTATGCTGATGTGAGTCACCTTGTATTAATTTACTTATGCACGTGTCTACACTCAAGTTCGTCTCTTGACAACACAAGTGCCCCAGTAAGGCAATGCCACAAACCTACTTCCTGAAATGGCAGAGAGCCACATTTGACCTATTGAAATTGACAGTGCGTGTGTAGATACTGTGTGATCTTTGTTGTCCCGAAGAGTCCTGCAGCAGCCGTCCCACAATGTCCACAGTCACCGCTCTGTTCACACTTGTCATCTCTACTGCCAAGGGCTGCGTCTACACTTGTAAATTAAGTCGACTTAAGCTTGCTTAAGTCGACTTAATTTACCCTGCGTCTACACTACAGTTTCCTTAAGTCGACTTAAGCAGCTTGCTTAAGTCGATTTAAGGAAAATAAAGTTGACTTAATTAAAATTAAGTCGACTTTATAACACCACCTTTCAATTCTATCTAAGGTTTAAGTCGACTCCCTAGAGTCGACTTAAGCCAGTGTAGATGTCGGGTAGCCCTATGTCAACTTAGGGCTACCCCAGGGCTACCCCAATGCCCTCCCTGCCAGGGTGGGGGGCACAGGGGGAGCCTGGCATGCCCCCCCACAGGGCACCCTGGCCCTATGCCCTGCCAGGGTCCCTGACCCCCTTTGCCCCATTGTACCTAGGTACAATGGGGCAAAGGCTGAGCCCCCTGGCATTGGGCAAGGGGTGCCCCCCCTGCCCCGTGGACCTCCCCTAGGTCCCCCTAAGCCCCTAGAAGTCGACCTAGGCATCCAGTGTGGATGCTCTAGGTCAACTTTCTAAGTTCCCCTTTAAGTCGACTTTAATTTTAAGTGTAGACACACTAAGTCGACTTAGTTAAAGTCAACTTAAATTAACAAGTGTAGACATAGCCAAGGACACCAGAAGTCTCTACTTTCTTAACACTCTGCATATTTTTGAAATGTCTTTTCCTGATTCCCACCTTGGCAAGCACATCTAGCATCTCTCCCTTGCTGTGCAGAATTGCTTAGCTGATCATGCGGGCTCCATGTACCAGATGTGCTCCTGCCTGGAGTAGATTGGAGGTGTTGTATCTCCTGGGCCTGCGGGGAGAAGACGTTGTGCAAGCACAGCTCCAGAGCACTTGTAGGAATGTGGACACTGATGACAAGAGTTCACAGGGGATGCAGACAAAGATGTACAACAGGGATCAGCAGCAGTACCAGGAGAAAGCAAAGAAATGGTGGCAAGCATACCAGCAGGGCAAGGAGGCCAACAGCGAGTCTGGTGCTGAGCTTCAGATCTGCTACTTTCACAATGAGCTGCTCACAATATGTGGCAGAGATCTCCACCAGCACCCTGCAGACCGTGGTGGATCTCTCTGGGGAATCCAAGATACAGACCCCATCCATGAAGAGCAAGAAGGACTGGGGAGATGTGGGTGGATGGGTCCTTCCAGCTATACCATGAGCCATGATCTGTTTTCAGACTCTACTGCAGTCTAACCAATCCTACCAGCTGACCACAGATGACCCCAATGAAGGGAAGGAACCTCTGGTAAGTGTGTGCATGCATTTTTCCTTACAAGGTTTAAGAATACAGATGGTGCCTGCCTCTGCTCCAAATTAACATGACACTGATATCCACTTTTGATTGTTTTGCATGTACAAGAAGAGGGAGCAGTACAAAGAACAAATGGAGAGAGTTGCTTTTCATTTCCCTGTAGAGTTAGCCAGGGGAGGAAGGGAGCAGAGCCGTTTGTTTATGTACCTAGGGATGTCCCATGTATCATCCTGAGACATCTCAGTGACGCGTTCATGGAGCTACTCTGAAATCCTCTGCCAAAGGTTTCTAGGGACAGCAGTCTTATTTTTTCTGGATACTTTCCCACCCCATTGGCAGGCACCACTACAGTACACAGGCTAGCAGCATGCAGATCTGGGTGGCTTCAAGACCTAGCAACAGCTTATTTTGTGTCTTTTTTGCCCTCAGGAGTGAAATATCAGCTGAAATAACCATTCTGTGTAGAAAACAGTGCCAATGTTCAGAGCCATTGCCCTCTACTTGTATCCATGGAAAGAGGGTCTGATATTTTATTTCTGTAAGTTTCCCATCTTCAAAGTGTCTGACCAAGTGGGATTTTCTCCCACGAAAGCTCATGCGATATATAAATCTGTTAGTCTTTAAAAGTGCCACAGGACTCTGTTGTTTTTCTGCAATAGACTAACACGGCTACCCCTTTGGAACTTGATATTTTATTGTTTCATGCAACCAACAACTTTAAAGACTTCCTTCTCCCCCCCGGCAGTCCACACTCATGGCTGAAAGAAGAGGACTAGGGTGGAGATGTTTAGATAAATCCTGCAAGCCAGTGCTGCATTAAACTGTGAACAGAGGGCCAGGTATAAGAAATACCCCAGAGTCCCACAAGAAAAGGAGAGGGAGAGGCAGAGGCATTGGGACATAATGGGACTTCTCAAGCAGTAAACACAAATGCTGCAGACTCCTACTGACCTAGGGGTGTCGCTGCCCCCAAAATAGGTTCAGGGCCTGAGCCTTGGGGCCCAATCCAGGACCTGACACGTCGGGGCGGGGGGACCTGTTCTGTCCCCGGCTGGAGCTGGATCAGGCTCCTGCTGCCGCTGGCCTGTGGCCCAGCCCCAGCCCTCGTGGGGGCTGCATTGGGCCAGCAGCAGCTGGGCCCTCGATCCTGGGCTCCGGCGGGAGGCCACACTGGGCAGGTGGTAGCTGGGCCCCAGATCCTGGGCTCTGGCAGGAGACTGATTGAGCCAGTGGTGGCTGGGCCCCAGCAAGAGCCTGATCAGGCCCCAGATCCCAGGCCCCAGTAGTGGCCCCATCAAGCCGGCGGCAGACAGACCCTGGTGGGAGCCCAAACGGGCTGGCAGTGGCCAGGCACTGGATCCAGGCAGGAGTCTGACTGGGCTGGCGGTGGCCGGGCCCTGGATCCCTGAGCCCCAGCAGGAGCTCGATCTGGCTGAGCCCCAGATCCCCGCCAGACTTGTGCCCAGCGCCAGCAACAACACTGCAAAGGTTCAACAATCAGAGTCCCCACCTGTTTGCTGTCTCTGGGGAACTCCAGCTCCCCCCTCCCTCAACATTTCACATAGCATCAGGGGTCAGCCATGTCCCTACCTCTTCACACTTCAGGGCAGTTAAGGATGACATCTCCACAATCACTGATCTGTGAGAGCGTGGTTGGTGTCTATGTCGCCAAACAGGTCTGCACTTGTGCACTGAAATGTTGGTTGCCTTTCACGTTTTAAAGTTCCATTTTATTAATTTATGTTAGAAGTTTGTGGCGTATGATCCTTTTTTATTTCAACAGCGGGTTTTTGCACTCTGTCACTCAATGCAATTCTAGTTTGGAAAATACTCCATCTCTATTAGTTCACCACACATGGTGCAGAATGACACTCAAAACACCCAGTCCTCGGAAATGTATCGCACTCCAGATCTTCTCGGGTCAACAAAGCATTCAGTCACAGGGGGTAAGTGTACAGCAAGCACCACATGATGCATGGTATCAGTGAGACACAGGGTTACCTTTAGAAATGTACACCAAGCAGTACACATTTCTAAACAGCCCACAAAGCTTCGGAGCCAGAGCATAGTCCAGCACAGCGCATTAAGCCTCCCACAACCACGTAGCTCCATTCTAAGATCTTGTAATGGCCACTGCTTCTCACCCCAAACTTGCTGGACTGGTGGCTGACTCCTTCCTGGGCGCAGGGGAGGTGGCCAGTGCATGGCTTCATGAGCTAGGGGTAGGCTGGTTTTGGCAGGATGACTACTGGCATTTCAACATCACCACTGGTGATTTGCTGTCAGAGAAAGAATGTTTCTGTCTGTACCGGTCTGAACAGTCCTGTATTCTAAACACGTGCACATCATGAACCTTCCCTGACCAATCATTGCTGATGTCAGGGATATGTCCCCAGCGATCCACCAATGGTTGCATAACGATAGGAAAGTATCCCTTTTTGTTGACATACTCAGTGGCAAGAGAGGCTGATGCCGAAATAGGGATACACAGCCATCAATTGCCCACTGCAGTCCAGGAACCCCATTGCAGCAAATCTGTTCACTATGCCTGTCACATGGTCCAGTGTAGCAGGAGACAATTAATGGCCTGGCACATCTGCATGACAGTGGCCCCACCATGGATTTTTCAACCCCCAAATGATATCCACTGACTGGTAGCAATCCAGCATTGCAAGTTTCCAGAGTGCAATTGCCACTTGCTGCTCAACCATTAGTGCATTTTACATTCTGATTGTCCCTGCACTGGAGGGCTGGGGCAAGCTTGGCACACAAGCCTAGAAATATAATTTGGCCTTGCACATCCAGAAGTTCTGCAGCCACTGCTTGTCATCCCAAACCTGCATAACGATGCAATCCCACCACTCAGTGCTCGTTTCCTGGGCTTAGCAGCAGTGCTCTGTGAACCCCAACAACCTTGAATAGTTTTTCACAGGTGGCAGCACATGGCACACTGGGAAACCTCTGTAGTCCAGCGCATTTTGCATCAAGACAAGCACTTCTCATGAGCACATGCAGTACAGATGTGAGCAGCCAAGCATGTACACACACAAGTGAGGTGCTAACTTCAGTAGCTTTACGGCAACATAACTTTCATCAACCCAAGTCTGTAGTGTCGACGTGGCCTTTTACCCAGAGTCAAAGCAGAAGTCTAAGCAGTAACTGAACCCAGCTGTGCCAATCCCTGTCCTATGCTTTAACTGTACAGCTGTACTTCCTCTATTCTTTTCCAATCTCTCATTTACGCTGAAAACTGACCAAACTTTATCTACACTCCTATGGTAATGACAGGTCCTACAGGGGACTAACCATTCAGAAAACTGGGTTGCCCAACAGTGCAGTCCAGCCCTGGCTAGATGTACAGAGAACTAGACACTTGAGTTCTGGGTCCTAATTCTGACTTTTTCTGTGGCCTTAAGCAATTCATGGCCTTAAGTTCTTTGTTCTCTTTTCCCCATCTGTATAATGGGCTTAATTCCTACATAGTGACTGTTAGGATTCATTATTTACTTATGTAAAGTATTGTGCAAATGAAAAACATCATTTGTAAAGTATTATTATTCATTGTCCCTGTTTATTATTCTATGTTGTGGGCAATATGGGTAATAGTATTTAGAGTCCATATGTTTTTAACTCTGAGGATTAAAATGTGAAGTGCATCCAACACTGCTAGACTGCAAATGTTTTGGACAGTCATAAAACCAGGTTGTTTTTCCAAATTTGGTGCAAACTCATAGAAAGTAAACAAAATTTTGCACAATATCCTTAGCTAGGTGAGTAATAGTTATGAAACATGAGGTTTATAGAAGAAATGCTATTGCAAATACTATCCCAGCACACACACTTCTGTAACACCAAAAAATACTGTTGTACATCCCTCTTTTTATCCTCCCTGCCAGCAGTCTGGTCTATCAGTATTATAGCTCCACCTGGCAGGCAGCAGGAGGCAAGATCGTTAATCAACAGAAGCAATTACTGTCCATCTCATCCCTCCTCTGTCCTTTGTCACCTGCACACTGGAAGCATGGAGAAACAGTTGCCTCATTTAACTTACTCCAGTAACCCTTCTTCTGTCTTGTCATCTTCTAGGATGCAAACTGAAGATAGAATGAAAGAGGAAAAAGGAAAAGGAGAAGCATAGAAATGGAGTCAGAGCAGGAGCAAGGAGAGTCAATCATCCTTTGACTCTCTGGTCCTCCCCCATCCCTAGGGGCTTCGAGTTCAAAGTCACTTCTTCTCTAGCTTCCATGGTGTCCTCTTACTGCTTATTCAGCAAGCACCCTTTCCTGCCTCCAGCAGTGAGTGCTTTTATTGGCCTTGAGATCCACTTTCCTCCACATGTATCAAGTGCCTAGTCAAGACCTTTCAGACCAGTGCTACTCTCTTCCCCATCAGCCTCTACAAGTACTCCCAGTGCAGCTGGTCTCCCAGGCCGTACTGATCTTCGCTGGACAGTTCCTGAATTGAAATGGTTGTCTTGTATCCCTCAGAACTACAAAGCCCCACTAAAGATCTATACCACAGTGGGAAAAAGCTACGTTAAAAGAAAATTAAGGTTGTAAAGTCAAACTTTGGGAAGTGTCAAAATAAGATTGCTGGTGCAACCGTAGTTCTGCCTCCTTGTGCATGTGGATTATGTTACAGTCTTAAATTACATTATCACATGCTATTTTTCCGCAGGACCCTTCAGTGCACTATTCACTGAATGGGTAGTTATTCAATATTTCTTTATCTTCTCATTCTGGGTGCGGTCCCAGGCTTTAAAGGGGTAGCCGGGTTAGCCTATTGCAGAAAAACAACAGAGTCCGGTGGCACTTTTAAAGACTAACAGATTTATTTATCGCATGAGCTTTTGTGGGAGAAAATCCCACTTCGTCAGATCATATACATACATAAAGGGCCATAAAAATATTAAGTATCCTGAGGGAAAAAAATGAGGGTTTAAATGTCTCAAGTTGGATAACCAAAATTAATGGCCATGTGACTGTTTTGGCCTTAATCTCTCTGTACCTCAGTTTCCATTCTGCAAAGTGAGGATAAAAATACCATCTTACCTCACAGGGATATTGTAAAGATAGATTCGTAAATGTCTGGGCAGCACACGTATACGACAATGAAGAATGCAATAGAAAATGCTGTGAAGAAATTAACGGTTCGGTATATGGTTCAAGGTGTGCCGTAAACAAAGCCTTCCCGGAGTTTGACTTTACAACCGTAATTTTCTTTTAATGGCAATGACAAGAAGCAATGGGCTTAAATTACAGCAAGGAAGGTTTAGGTTGGATATGAGGAAAAAATTCCTAACTGTCAGGGTGATTAACCACTGGAATAAGTTGCCTTGGCAGCTTGTGGAATTTCCATCATTGTCTTATCATCAGCAACCAGCAACCGAACACCGTACAACAAGAACACTAATCCAGGAACATATCCTTGCAATAAACCCCCTCGCCAGCTCTTCTCACACATCGACTCCAGTGATACTATCACAGGTTCCAACCACGTTAGCCACACCATGAGGGGCTCATTCACCTGCACATCCACTAATGTGGTTTATGCTATCATGTGCCAGCAATGCCCCTCTGCCATGTACTTCGGCCAAACTTGACTGTCCTTGTGCAAAAAGGATAAATGGACACAAATCCGACATCAAAAATGGCAACATCCATAAACCTGTAGGAGAACACTTCAATCTCCATGGACACTTAGTAGCAGACTTGAAAGGTGCCATACTTCAACAAAGAAACTACAAAAACAGATTTCAGCGTGAAACTGCAGAGCTGGAGCTGATTTGAAAGCTTGACAAATCTTGGGTCTGAATAGGGACTTGGAATGGTTAGCACATTACAAAAATGATTGTTCTGTTCATACATTCTCTCTCTTTGATCAACTGGTGTGAATAGGCCCCATCTGCTCTCTGAACTGACTTTGCTAACACTTACCCTCCTCCATCCTGGCATGTGTATATTACCTCTCAACTGTGGTTTCCACTTCATGCATCTGACGAAGTGGGTTATAGCCCACGAAAGTATATGCACAAAGAAATCTGTTAGTCTATAAGGCTATGTCTACACTTGACCAAATAAGTTGACTTTGCTAAGTCGACTTAACAAAGTTGACTTTAAGTCGACTTTGTTAAGTCAACTTAGCATATCCACACTATAAAATTAGGTCGACTTAAGAACATAAGAACATAAGAACATAAGAAAGGCCATACTGGGTCAGACCAGAGGTCCATCTAGCCCAGTATCTGTCTACCGACAGTGGCCAGTGCCCAGGTGCCCCAGAGGGAGTGAACCTAACAGGCAATGATCAAGTGATCACTCTCCTGCCATCCGTCTCCATCCTCTGATAAACAGAGGCTAGGGACACCATTCTTAACCCCTTTCTGGCTAATAGCCATTTATGGACTTAGCCACCATGAACTTATCCAGTTCCCTTTTAAATATTGTTCTAGTCCCAGCCTTCACAACCTCCTCAGGTAAGGAGTTCCACAAGTTGACTGTGCGTTGTGTGAAGAAGAACTTCCTTTTATTTGTTTTGAACCTGCTACCTATCAGTTTCATTTGGTGACCCCTGGTTCTTGTATTATGGGAGTATTTAAACAACTTTTCCTTGTCCACTTTTTCCACATCAGTCATAATTTTATATATTTCTATCATGTCCCCCCTCAGTCTCCTCTTTTCCAAGCTGAAGAGGCCCAGCCTTTTCAATCGTTCCTCATACGAGGCACTCTCCAAACCCCTAATCATTTTAGTTGCCCTTTTCTGAACCTTTTCTAGTGCTAGAATATCTTTTTTGAGATGAGGAGACCACATCTGTACACAGTATTCGAGATGTGGGCGTACCATGGATTTATATAAGGGCAATAATACATTTGCAGTCTTATTTTCTATCCCCTTTTTAAT
>ML685930.1:167425-199290 GCA_007922175.1 Pelusios castaneus | reverse complement strand
TACCCCTTTCTCCAGATCATTTATGAATAAATTGAATAGGACTGGTCCTAGGACCGACCCTTGGGGAACACCACTAGCTACCCTTTTCCAATCTGAGAATTTACCATTTACTCCTACCCTTTGTTCCCTGTCTTTTAACCAGTTCCCAATCCATGAAAGGACCTTCCCTTTTATCCCATGACAACTTAACTTACATAACAGCCTTTGGTGAGGGACCTTGTCAAATGCTTTCTGGAAATCTAAGTACACAATGTCCACTGGATCCCCCCTGTCCACATGTTTGTTAACCCCTTCAAAGAACTCTAATAGATTAGTAAGACACGATTTCCCCTTACAGAAACCATGTTGGCTATTGCTCAACAGTTTATGTTTTTCTATGTGACTGACAATTTTATTCTTAACTATTGTTTCAACTAATTTGCCCGGTACCGACGTTAGACTTACCGGTCTGTAATTGCTGGGATCCCCTCTAGGGCCCTTTTTAAATATTGGCGTTACATTAGCCGACTTCCAGTCTTTGGGTACCAAAGCCATTTTAAGGGACAGGTTACAAATCTTAGTTAACAGTTCCGCGACTTCACATTTGAGTTCTTTCAGAACTCTTGGGTGAATGCCATCTGGTCCCGGTGACTTGTTAATGTTGAGTTTATCAATTAATTCCAAAACTTCCTCTAGTGACACTTCAATCTGTGACAGTTCCTCAGATCTGTCACCTACAAAAGCCGGCTCAGGTTTGGGAATCTCACTAACATCTTCAGCTGTAAAAACCGAAGCAAAGAATCCATTTAGTTTCTCTGCAATGACTCTATCATCTTTAAGCGCTCCTTTTGTATTATCATCATCAAGGGGCCCGACTGGTTGTTTGGCAGGCTTCCTGCTTCTGATATACTTAAAAAACAATTTGTTATTACCTTTGGAGTTTTTGGCTAGCCGTTCTTCAAACTCCTCTTTGGCTCTTCTTATTACACTCTTGCACTTAAGCTGGCACTGTTTGTGCACCTTTCTGTTTGCCTCACTAGGATTTGACTTCCACTTTTTAAAGGAAGTCTTTTTACCTCTCAGTGCTTCTTTTACATGGTTGGTGAGCCATGGTGGCTCTTTTTTGGTTTTTTTACAGTGTTTCTTAATTTGGGGTATACAGTGAAGTTGGGCCTCTATTATGGTGTCTTTAAAAAGCACCCATGCAGTTTTCAGAGATTTCACTTTAGTCACTCTACCTTTTAGCTTTTGTTTAACTATCCCCCTCATTTTTGTATAGTTCCCCCTTTTGAAATTAAATGCCACAGTGTTGGGCTGTTGAGGTGTTCTTTCCCCCACAGGGATGGTGAATGCTATTGTATTATGGTCACTAGTTCCAAGCGGTCCTGCTACAGTTACCTCTCGGACCAGCTCCTGCGCTCCACTCAGGATTAAATCTAGAGTTGCCTCTCCCCTTGTGGGTTCCCATACCAGCTGCTCCATGAAGCAGTCATTCAAAGTATCGAGAAATTTTATCTCTGCAATATGTCCTGAAGTGAAATGTTCCCAGTCAATATGGGGATAGTTGAAATCCCCCACCATTATTGGGTTTTTAAATTTGATAACCTCCCTAATTTCCCTTAGCATTTCATCATCACTCTTACTATCCTGGTCAGGTGGCCGATAGTAGATCCCTAATGTTATATTGTCATGGAAGCATGAGATTTCTATCCATAGCGATTCTATGGAACAAGTGGATTCGCTTGAATCTATATTTTCTTTCACGTATAGTGCCACTCCTCCTCCCGTACGACCTGTTCTGTCCTTCCGATATATTTTGTACCCCGGAATGATTGTGTCCCACTGATTGCTCTCTGTCCACCAGGTTTCTGTGATGCCTATTATATCAATATTCTCCTTTACCACTAGGCACTCTAGTTCACCCATTTTATTATGTAGACTTCTAGCATTTGTGTATAAGCACTTTAAAAACTTGTCCCTGTTTATTTGTCTGCCCTTTTTTAATGTGCCAGATTCTTGGTCATGTGGCTGTTTATCATCGGATCCGGCCCCCTCACCATCCTTTTCTGTCCTCTGTTCCTGACTATAACTATAACTATAACCTGGAGATTCCCTCTCATCAGACTCTCCCTTAAGAGAAGTCTGTGTCCGATCCAGCTGCTCCTCTGCAGCAGTCGGCTTTCCCCCATCCTCTAGTTTAAAAACTGCTCTACAGCCTTTTTAATGTTTAGGGCCAGCAGTCTGGTTCCCTTTTGGTTTAGGTGGAGCCCATCCCTCCTGTATAGGCTCCCCCCATCCCAAAAGTTTCCCCAGACTTAAAGTGGACCTTGCCAAATGGACTTAGAGCGGCCACACTGGACACCTAAGTCGATTTCTAGGGGCTAGGTGGACCTGGGACTGGTCCATGGTGGGAGGCGGGGCACCCCTTTCAAAGTGCCAGTGGGCTCAGCATTTGCCCCATTGTACCAGGGTACAATGTGGGCTGAGCAGGACAGGGACAGGGGCAGAGTATAGGAGCGGGGTGGGCTCGGCTTAGGGCTAATCTGCGTCTATACTGGCTAAGTCGACCTTCTTTGGAAGACACCTATAGAATGTAACAGTTATGAAACCAATAGAGTTCTACAGAAATCACTATAAAATTGCAGAATTTAGTATGGAAAGATGTTTCTTTTGGATTTAAAAAAAAACTCTCCCACAGATTTCTGTAGTAAGGATATCATTTTATATTACATTCTACAGGTCTGATTAAACCAAGCACTACTCAGTAAACGAGTCACTATGAGTGCTATGAAATAAACCTGATAAAAAAAGATGATCAAATGGTAGATATGAAGTCTAAGACAATACTTTGTGTGAATGGTATTTTGCTATTGTTTGATTATCCTGTACGACAACTATAGAGGCATTAGTGACTGTCAAAATTATATTAGGAAAACTTTTAGAAACAGGAAAAACATTGGGGGATAGAGAATGAGGAGATTCTATTTATTTTTCTCTTGATATAGTGACAATTTAACTGGCTCCCTGAATATATTAAATAAGGTATTTTATTTAATGTTGGAGAATTCTCTTGCAGATAAAAGTCCAGTAACATGTTACTGTCAGAGTGAATGAAAAATGTGCAAATTATTTAAAACCACCCCTCTGTTCCTCTGGAATATCCTTATCAGGGTACTGATGCAGCAACACATTTAAACACACATGTAGTCCCCTTGAAGAACACAAAGCATGTTTATCTTTCACCATGTACCTAAAGTAAAGCATATGTTTAAATACTGCAGCAAGCAGAGCTCAAATCTTTATTAGGAGAAGGAAGAAATCCTCTAAGCATGGCTGGCGTAGGAAAAATCAGACTTTCAAATACTGAATGTTATTGTTTGGCAAAATGTATGAAAAAAAACATGAGCTCTGGAACAAGCAAATTTCTTAGTGATTGTTATCTGAAGCAATTGCTTCCTATCAGCAGCCTATTTTATATTTAGGATTTTGGAAGAAACAACTGAAAATAATCCAATAATAAAACATGTTTGATTTGGGTGATATTGAAATAGTAAAACACAAAGTATCATTAATTGGCCCTTTTGGCAGGCATTGTATAGGCCCAGAAAGAGAATCGGTTTCATGATGACTACTTGTAGCCCTTGACGGAGATAAATTACAGATAACAAGATAATTAGTCTAGTGGTTTGAACAGGGGCAGGGTAGTGGAGAAAACCAAACTCCCTTCCCTTCTCTGCTACTGACTTTTGGATGAGTCATTTAAGCAGTGAGTAACCTGAAGCACATGACTAGTCCCCAAGAGACACTGTATGTACATTTAAAATGACATACTGAAGTGCTGTGCTGGATCCGAGCGTCAGCTGCTCTTTAATTCAATTTCTCTGTCTAATATAGGAATCATAGCTGCTTTTATAAAGAGCTTTGAAATCCTCTGATGAAAGTTGCCATATCAATGCAAATTATGTTATCATACCAAATTCTCCTAACAGAGGTACAATATAATGAGATATCTGATGAATAAGGTACCAAAACTATGGCTTTCTTGACCTCCCCTTTTGTTACTTTTCTTTCCAAATTACTTTTAGTTCAAGTTTAATATCAACATTTCTCCAGTGCTGTTCTCCAGTGCTGTGCTGTACTAGAAAAGATGTGACTGGCTCCCAGTCTGAATTACACGAAACTGAAATAGAAAGAGGATGAAAATCTAACTTTTTCAGAAAAAAACAATTGGGTCATGTATTTAGAATTCCTCCTGAGTCTGCTAGAGAGATGGAACTAAAAATAATTCAGTACTGCATTCCTCACTGTGTACTTTGACCACCTCATAATCTTCAGTGCGCCAGCTCACCAGCAATCTAGCTGATAGAGGAACCTCTGGGGATCCCATCCAGGGAGTGCTGCTCCCTTTTTGCCTGCACCCCCGTGAATCCCCAACAGAAGGAAGTGCGGGGCTTCCTTCTGGCTGGGACCTGCTTGGGTCTTCGAGAGAAGGGAGCCCCGCACTCTCTTCTCCTGGGGACCCGAGCAGGTCCCAGCCAGAAGGGAGCCCCGTGCTCCCTTTTTGCCGGGACCTGCGGGTCCTGGGGAGAAAGGAGTTGCGGGTCACTTCTTGCTGGGACCTGTGGGTCCAGGGAGCCCTAGGTCGACTTATACACCGTCTTTAGGTCGACTTAACAAATCGACTTAATTGTTAAGTCGACCTAAAGACCAGTAGTTATTAAGTCGACTTAAGGAGCTGCTTAAGTCGACTTAATGAAAGCCAGGTGTGGACATGGCTTTCTTTAAGTCGACTTAATTTGCAAGTGTAGACGTAGCCAGTGGACTGACTTCTCCAAGGTAACTATCTCTCCCAATTCCTAGTGTAGCACCACTTGCCAGTTGTGCCAGAATGCCATTCCAGCCTTTTTTAAGGAGACAGAACAGTGTACAGGTACTTCTATAAGTCTTAGTCCAGGTGGCTTCTTTCCTCCTGCTTGCAGTATGTTCTCCAAGTTGGCAGATGCTGATGCCAGGCCTGGGCAGGAAGCACTTGGTGGCAGGTCAGCCCGGAGGGAGCTAAAGACACTACAGCTGGGACCAGGTGAGGCAGCACAGGGGCTGGAGCTGCCCGGAGACCAGAGTGGAGCTGGAGCTAGGCAGTGTTGGGAGTCAGGTGGCAGGACCTGTCAGACAGCAAAGTCCTTCATGATGCTTGGGAGCCAGGCACCAGTAGACAGGAGGTGGGGATGGTGGCAGGCTTTGTGAGGAGACACACCCTGCTCACTTGGGCCTTCCCCACTACCCATAGCTTTTCTTGCTCTTTGCTCCCTCCTGGGGAAAAAGACATCCTAGAAAGATTGGATATGGCTTATTGGGAACATTGCTTGTTCTGAAGAATTGATTTGATACACAGAATGAGTGACACATTCTCTAACACATTTATGAGGATTTCTGTGCTAAGCCACAATGTAAAGATGATTAGTATTGAATCAGCTGTGATAAAAGTCTCATCTGCCCTATTTGGGCTGAATGAAAGAGCATATTGAGATGTATAGCTTCACATTCTCCTAAAAATTTACCCCATGAATTAGATCTTAACAGGTGGATTTCTATGTTTTTTCTAATCTAATTCATTGATTGATTTCTACACTGATTTTTTTACTTTATTTTGATGCTATTTCATTTACATACATAAAGAGAAAGAGGTTAGTAAAATTCAGTTTAGCATTTGGGAAATAGTTTGCTTTCCTTTCTTGCTGCTTCTTGGCCCTACTCTTATTTCCACCATCCCTCCTCCTAGTGAAAACACATTTCAAATTATGGAACCTTTTCTTCTGTTTTCTATTTTAATATTTATTTAGCTTTTTCAGAAGTAAAGACAACTATCTAACATAACACAGAAATAGAAAGAGAGAAGAAAAATCCTGTTTTCCATGTGGAAGCTTCTCTGAATCTTACATGATTACATAATGTCTTCGTCCAGAATTTTCCTGAGTTTTGTCTGTGCTTCATATTTTTCTTGGAATTAAGACAACATCAGTAACAAACAACTCTACTGCATCAGTTTTCTTCCAAGAAATCCCCCAGATTGAAATTTAATGGAGAAATTTGAAAACAAAGTTCCACAGACCCTACCAACACTAATGATTACAAACCTCAGTGATCTCCGCCACTGCCACTCCACAATAGGGCCTATATTAATACATATATGGGAATGGCAGCTAGAGGAGAAATATCCTTCCACACTGTTACAGCAAAACCCAAAATTAGGCTTAAAAATGGTGGGTGCACTCACTGAACTCCTTCCACAATAAGACTTCTTTGGGGCTTATGGGACATGCTTTGTCCCACATACACCCCTGTGGTGTGAACTGTGTATCTTTCCTGTTCACCCTTACAGTCTAACTATGCATGGTCTAATGCAAAGTATGTCTTGTCAGGGGTTTTTGGAATGCTCGTGGCATGCTCTACATTACTGTTATGGTAGCATGTTTCCTGCAACATCATACATGTGTACTGATATGAAACTGCCTGGTCATACTCCCAAATATACCTCACATGGCTGAAATAGAGGCAGGCAAACAGAGATGTGTTCACAAGAACAATGCAGCTTAAGCACCTTAGCTCAAGAGGGAAAGATCACAACACAAAGAATCACCTGGCTGTGGGTGTGTAGGGTTGAAAAGGAAAAGATGTTCTTTGAATGCCATAGGGCTTTTGGCCAGATGCCATCTTCCAAGCAACATCAAGAACTGACTCCTACCCACGGGCAGAGTCTGGCTAAAGATCATCATAATCAAGCCCGTGTGGTAGGCTGAACATCGACTGTAACAGTGATCTTAGTTTGGAATGCGACTTTTTCTTTTATTTGATTGTGGTATCTCCTTGACTGAGTTATCTGCTTTTATATTGATTTGACTTGTATTCACTTAAAATCATATTGTAATCAATAAACTTATGTTTGTTTTATCTAAAGCAGCACAGATCTTGGAAGGAGAGTGTGTGTGTAAGGTATGACTGACAGCAAAGCTGGTGCACATCAATTTCCTTGTTAAATTGACAGACAAGTGTAAATAAGCTTGCAAAACCCCATGGGGGCACACTGAACCTTGCAGGACAGAAGTTCTCAGGATTGCATCTGGGACTGGGAATGTTTGCTAGGAGGACAATTCCATGAGTGGCTAATGAGAGTGCTCTTCCACTAGATGAGGGTCTGATTACATGCAGGAGGCTGGCTATGAACTGACTCAGGAGCGAGGATTCACACAGCAAGTAAGGTGAGTTGGGGCCCTGGAGTGGAGAATTGGGGTTGCCCAGCAGTCCAGATTGCAAGAGGGGAACATCACAGTTTAGTTCTGCAAAGGTGAACAAGTATCCCGAAAAGCCAGTGAGTTAAGCAGCTCCTGAGTATGCTGTACTAAAGCCAACCTGATTAGCATGGTGTGGAAGGATGCGCCATGCTGTTGCACTGTCATGCACTGCCAAGGAATAGAGCAGCTTGCTCAGGACCTTATAATGAGGTGCTTGGCACCCTGAAGGCTCAAGCCCATAGGACTGGTTTACAGTAGGAAAATTCCTTGTTCTTGACAATAGATGTCCACAACAGGTTCCGTACTGACTCTGCTAGGTATAATTTGACTGCAGGTGGGTAGGTCATGACAAACTGTGTTCCCCATTATTTCAATAACCTAAAAACATGCTGGCAATAAGTGTTTACCACGCTTTCCTGAAATGTCATTGAACATAAATTGTACAGATGTAGCTTTTTCAATTAAGCGCTGTATAGCACCAGTATAGCTCCACCTGTTGTCACTCCTCAGCAGCAAGAGGTAATTTTTCTAGTGTAGGCTGGTTTTAGGTGCCTACTGGACAGCAATATGTAGGTTAGTAAAACAATTTGGCCCAGATTACTTGCATATAGCTTTCCAGACAAAATGAGTTAGGAAAATTAACAGCCTTCATCAGAATACTTTCATTTCATATAAACACCTCCCTTTATTAGCTTTAGAACAAGAAGAAATTTGGTAGTGCTGCAAATATGTTTGAACAACGTTTACAATGGCTGGATATTATTTCAGCTTTATGAAGCCAGCTGGAGAAAAACAGCTGTTGAGAAACACTAATATTTAGCAAAATAAGGACCTATATTTCTCAATCACTTTTACTTCATCACTTGGCTTGTTGTGCTCCCTTTGGCCTGTGGGACAGACATTTTCACTTCTACAGTTCTTCGGAAGATGTTCCTTCCCAGAAGAAAAAGATTTACCTCCAAGGATTTACTTAGATGTTAGCAAGATAGAGATCTTAAGTTTCAGTTCTAGCCTTGAAAAAGATTTTTTAAGTGGGATCAATCTCTTAACAAGTTTTGCCAGGCTTACACCTGGGGAGGCAGGAAACCCCCCCACCCCAACACCCCTGTTGAAGTAGTAAAACAAACCCTGCTTCGCTCTTTCTACTTTAATTGGATTTTATTTTGCCCTTTAAATTGACAAGCAACATTTCTTCACTGGTCTCCTTTCAACTCACTGTGTAACCTTACCCTGGATGTCTTTTACACATCTCTCAGATCAGCAGGAACTTTTAAAAAATAGGATTTTAGCCACCTGCTCTCAGTGAAGCTAATTGTATTCTTATCCTCCCCCGTATCTGGCAAAGCCACAAGGAGATCCTATATTAGCTCTCGAAGAGTATACAACTTTTTCCAAATAGTTGTAAAGGCTGGATCATGGGCTGTCAGACCTAACGGTCAGAGCCAGTATCCCCAGTCAGGAGTCAAGAGTCAGCATACAAACTGTAAATCAGAACCACAGGTGAGAGGTCAAGAACCAGGCCAGGTCAGGACTCTGAGAAGTCAAGCTGGGGGAGCGGGAGGCACAAAGTTCGAAGTGCTCACTCCAGCACAGGGTCAATTCCAGTTATTTAGTGCCTGTTGCTGGCTTAAGAAGTGTCAGCAGGTCAATCAGCTGCTCTGGGACTCCACCAATAGTACATTGGGGCAGAACCTCAAACTGGGACATGGGTCTTGGTTCACCAGCTGTCAGCTGGCTGCCAAATGGAGGGGTGAAGCATAGCTGCTTCTCTGTACCTAGATTCAAGGCCTGTGGGTCATGACATTACCCACTCTGCAAGGGGTGCCTTCTGGGTGACATGGTTCCAGGTTTCTTGGGGTGGCTCCAACAGAAAGCCCAAACCCAGGCGTGGGCATGAATATTCTCTGCTGGTTCTCAAGTGCATTTTTTTGAGGCTCGTAAGCTTGCCAGTCATTCAGGTACTTCAATATACCCCACTTAACCTTGGAATCAAGGACTTCATGGACAACATATTCCTTCTGACCTTATATTTGCACTAGTAGAGGAGGTGATTGAACTCTGTGGGGATATGTGTTCTCACTCAGCATAAGGTTTTAGGAGTGTGACATAAAATATCAGGAGGATTCTAAGGGACTGAGGTAGCTAGAACTCAAAGATGACTGGGTTGGATTGTCACCAAATCTGATGGATGTGCTATCCTAGGTCCAAGGCTGATGGTGGATCTCAGTAGTTGTGGGTGAAATTGAGGGCGGTACCCATTGTAGTTAACAAAGAAGGGGCTGTGGCCTGTGGATGCATGGTGTACATTATTATTTGAGAACTCAGCATATGGTAATGGTGCAAACCATTTATCCTGGTGGTTGATGTAGCATCATAGGTATTGCTCTAGGATCTAGTTGATTCTTTTGTTTGACCCTTTGTCTGAGGATGGTAGGCAGAGGACAAATGCATGGAGACCCCAATAAATGGAGGGCCTTGTTTGCCAGAACTTTTGTCCAAGATTTCATAGATTCACTAAGCAGGGGTAAGCTTCCTTGAATAGTAGGCAATACGGTGCATTACTTGTTTGCATCTGTACATCTGGGAGAGAACTCCTCTGATTACCATACTAGAGATGTCGGCTTCCATAATGAAAACTTGCATCATGTCTGGGTGGGCCAATACTGTAGCAGTGGTGAAGGGCAAGCTTTAGCTGTTCAAGTATGTGCTTGAATGACAACACAATATTCTGTGTGGTGGCTCCTGTCTTGGCTCCGGAAATACTGCAGGATAAGGAGCAAAGTGTCTGTAGTGATCACATTCCAAAGGGGTAGCCGTGTTAGTCTATTGTAGAAAGACAACAGAGTCTTGTGGCACTTTTAAAGACTAACAGATTTATTAATCGCATGAGCTTTCGTGGGAGAAAATCCCACTCGAAAGCTCATGCGATTAATAAATCTGTTAGTCTTTAAAAGTGCCACAAGACTCTGTTGTAGTGATCACAGCAAGAGGGCACAGCCGTGTGGGGTCCGTACTTATCAAGCTATGATGTGTGACTAGGCCAGGCTTTCAAAAAAAGGCACAAGAAATTATGGGTTGTTTGCCTTTGAGATCAAGGTGAGGAAGGGGGGAAACTGCATCATGGGAGATTGAAGCCATGCTCCCATTCCCCCCTGTAACAATGTTTTGGTCCCAGGAAGCGCTGTAAACCCTTCCCAAAATCCCCAATGGCTAGTTGACTTAACTTTGTATTGTAGACATGCCCTTAAAAAGGGGAGATGAACTCTTATGATCTGCTATCTTCATGACATACCTGTGTAAGTGGCCAATGGAGATGGAAGAGAAAGCCTTTCCAGTGACCCTGAAACCCTACCCTTACTTTTACAACTCTTTCATATGTTCCTAGATTTTAAGGCCCAAAGGGACCACAGGTCATCTCCAGTATAACTTTCCAGACAACAGGGATTGTTGATTTCTTTAGCTTCAGCTGCAGTTCTCAGATGATGGTAACTTGTGGCAACTAATCCATGCACCACTACAGCTACAGAGTGAGTGTCAGTGGGAGTGTATGAGGAAGAATGATGTTATAGATTTGTATTGAACAGAACCCAACATAGCACCACACTACACAGAAAACAATGGATTTTTTTAGAGATGGGTCAAGTTTATTTTGATCCCGGTGCCTATTTCCAGCTCCAAGTGGGCAGAGGTATAGTTGTGTGGGGATTGGTGTGGACATTGCCTTCACTTTATTTCCTTGTTTTCAAAGGTCTAAGCTTAGCCACCCTCCATGTTGTGGAAAGATATGAGGCTGCACTAGGCACATTTAACTTTGCTAAAGATTTTTGTCAATGATATCCTTGTTTTCTAGGCATGCGTATTTTTCTTTCCCCTTTCAGGATTCTAGTTTCTGAACAGGGGCATGTATGTTAGGACTACTAATTCAGGCCTTTTTAATGGGACTCTAGAATCCCCTTCCCTACCTTAATGATAAACCTCTTTGCTGGGCCTTGGTGCTTACCTTCCATTCATTTTTGTGTGCCCTATTCATCTGTGGATGTCAGCTTTCTCCTAGCTCTAATCTTGTGATTGAGATCTGTTAGACATCAAACATAGCTGACTTTAGCTGAAGCTAAAAAAAAAATAATCTTGACATTTGAAAGTTCTAGCCTAAGATCATAAGTAAAGTTTAATTTTACTTTAGAAATCACTGGCAGGCCCCAGATGGCCAGATTCCCCTGCCAGCCTGAGAAGTGGGAGAGGAGACCCTATGGCAACCCCCCACTAGGTCTGAGGAGGGTGAAAAATGGTAAGTGGAGCAGTGGTATGCCTGGGAGGGCTGAACTATGGTCTGGGGTTCTGGCAGATGATCTGAATCCTCATTCAGATCCTATATGCTATGTTAAATAACAAATAGTCAACACATCAGCTGCACAGGGGAAGCAAGTAAGAAAGAACCTCTGCCAGACTAAGTGAAACTCTAAAGACTACACACATTGGTGAATAAGTTAACGACCAAGGATCAACAATGAGTAGAGGACTGTAAAGATATACTGAACAGAGCACTTGACTTTTATGAATGCAACAGCAGAATACAGAATGGTGGATGGATTAAAAATTGTAATCCTATTAAGTTGCTGTGCTATTCTACATTGCAACGAAAGTCCAACTTGACATTATTTATTTGACTTTATTGCTTGTGGAAGGAGCTGTCCTGACAGTCCCTGAGACTGAGGTTTCCTATTTCCTGTGAGACAGGCAGTAGCGTGCACTTTCCTACCCTGACCTGCATATCATCCACAATCTCAGAAGTACCTAGCAGTGAAAGGATAGTTCAGTCCCAACCAGGCACAATTTAGCCTATTTGTTGAAGAAGTCAATTAGGGATTGTTGCTAATTCTGATATCTTTCTGTTAGAAACCACACTAATTATTTCTGCATAGCTCACTAAATAGCCATTGGGCTTTTAATCAACACTGAGTTAGGTGTACACCTGTGATCTAGTATTGAAAATCTCTGTATCCTATGTATAATCCTCTATGCTTCTCCGTTCACTTTTACACAGCTTTATATTCTTTTTAATTCATGTATTATTTTAACAAAAAATTATGGGGCAACACAACACGTCAGAAGAACATAAAAATGGCCATATTGGATAAGACAATGGTCCATGCAGCCCAGTATCCCGTCTTCCAATAGTAGTGCATGCCAGGTGCTTCAGAGGGAATGAACAGAACAGGCAATCATGAAGTATTTCTTCCTTCCCAAATCAGCTGGGTTTGGAGCCACATTGAAGCACATTCAGCTGCTAAGAGTGTATGCGAGCAGGTTACCTTATATTGCTGTTAGATAGCCAAGCACCCCTTTGGCGTGAAGGAGCAACGGTAAAAGGCTTCAGGAGAGCCTTGAAGACAGGGCAAGGTATATCCTAACTGTGACAGGGCAGCTCTGGGAAGTTAATTGCTAAACAAACAAGGAGTCTAGTGGCACTTGTTTGTTTTGCAGAACTAGACTGACACAGCTACCCCTTTGGAAAATGTAATGCTAGTTATTTAGGGCTAGATTTTGATCCCCTCACTTGTGTTATGTAGTACCTCAATCAGCACAGAGCCCAACTGATGGCTTGTGAAAAGCAGTAGGGGCATAGCCAGCAGGGGTGTGGCCTGCCCGTTTTCCATCTGGCCCCCGAGTCTCCAGGGTGGACCTGGCCAGTCCTGCTTCTGGCCATGTGACCGGAAGCTTCCTTACAATGCCCCTCTACCCACAGTGCCACTGCTCATGGTGGTGGCTGCCTGTTGCTGGCTGGTCCACGGTTCCAGCTGTGGTTGCGAAACTTGCACCGCTGTTAAGCACTGCAGCGGGCAGTGCTGGGTGGGCACCTGTAGCCACGCCCCTACTCCACAGATAGGTGCCGATAACAGAAAATGATCCTCAAAGTGAGATACAGAGATATGTATCCACATATCTGTGGTTAGAATGAATAGGACTCCCCAAATTTCTGTGTGTGTGTTACGTCAACATTTGGCACATTTTTTTGTGTTCTATTACATCAGGGATTCTCAAACTGGGTTTGTGACCCTCAGGGGGTCGCAAAGTTATTGCGGGGGGGTTGTGAGCTGTCAGCCCACATGTATGCCAGGGCTCTGGCTATCAGCCATGCACAGGACTGACAGCCTGAGCCCTTCAGAGCTGCATAGCCAGAGCACAGTGGCTGCTGGTCAGGTGCCCAGTTCTGAAGGCAGGGCCTCTTCCAAGAAATGCAGAAGGAAGGATGGTATGGCATGGGGGCAGGGAGGTCAACACAAACACCCCTTCAAATATTTTCAAAGGGGATTCCAGCAGAAAAAGTCTGAGAAACCCTGGGTTACATCACTTAATGAATTCCTATCTGAATATGAAGTTGTTTTCTAAGAATCCCTACTGATCATAATAATTGAATAGTTTTAAGTCTAAAGTATTTAACATTGTGATTTTAAAAAAAATATTAAGTTAGAGTTGAGCAGGATTCTACATTAGTTATATTGGTTCCTGAAAAGTTTCAAAGAGTTTACTTAAATCCTGGCTTTTAGAAATGTAGGTGTTGTACTAAACTGTTTGCTACAAAGGTCCTTCCTCACCACCCCCACAACGCAAACCGCAAAGACGGTTGGCAGTTAGCTGGAGATCTGCATGAATAAAAGCAGAAATGCAAACCAGTTACTGAGTGAAGAGAAGAAGTGAGCAGCACGGAAGGTGAAAAAGTTGAAGGTGTTCTTGAAATTCCACTGACTCACCTGTCAATTGCAATTCCGTGGCGTGGCTGTGGCAAGCAGCATTGACAGCTGCGTGTCCCCTGGCTAAATCGCTTTGAAAATGTGCCCTTGTTGTCAACATGCTAAGCTGCGGCTTCAATCTTCTCAAATGAGACACTGATCGGCTTATGAGCCAGGAGTTCTCTGCATGTCTCTCTCGCGTCCTGAGGCAGCTGCTTGCGCCTCCGTGCCTCCTCGCAGCTGAAGGGTGGCAGTGGGGGCCCGGCTGGGGCTCTCTCCTTTGTACACCCGGCGCGAGTCTTCCCGGCTCCTCGATCCCGGGAGCGGAGCTGAGAGGGGCGCGGAGTTTGGGAAACTACAGAGCGCGGGGATTTCCGGCCGGTCGCTGGAGGCTCCCCGCGGCGGGGTCTGTGTGTAGTTGCGGGAGGGGAAACCCAGCGCGGTCGCGTCTCTTTGGGACGGGGGTTTCCCTGCCGCAGGGCAATCTGAGCGGGCGCCGCGCGGATCCAGAGCAGGGGGGAGGGCATCCCTGCCCAGCCCGGCCCCATTGCACAGCCGCCCGATGTCTCCCGCGCCCGGCACTGGACAGCTCATTTAACCGGCCCCGCCGCGCGCGCAGCCCCCGGGGCTCGGAGCAGGGCTTTCTGCCGCGATGGCTTAGACACCCCCACCCCGGGGCGGCTGTTTGCAGAGGGCGGCGCCGGCCGCGCCCACACACGTGTTTGGGGACGCGCGGGAGGGAGCCGGGGCCGCTGCTCTCCGGCCTCGTGGGCTGAGTGCTGTGCCTGGCCTGGGCGGGGGCACGTAGTGGCCGGAGCTCGGGGGGGGAGGGCAGTGGGTGGGGAGGGGGTGTTTGTGTATCGGGTGCCCCCCAGCCCAGCAAGGAGACCATGGTGCTGCTGGCCGGGGCCGCGGCCGGGCTGGAGGGGAAGCAGCAGCAGGTCCAGCCCGGCTCAGGCGGGGAGCAGGAGCCGGGGAGCCCCGAGTGGGAGCAGGAGGCGCAGCAGCAGGAGGAGGGGGACTACGAGGAGTACGAGGACTTCTCCGACCTGCCCGACACCCGCAGCATCGCCTCGGACGACTCCTTCTACCCGCCCGGCGCCGAGGAGGACGAGGAGGAGAGCTGGTCCGTGGGGGAGTCGGAGCCCGACAGCCCCGAGCCGCTGAGCCTCTTCCGAGCCTGCTGCACCAACAACGCCGTGGTGCTGAAGGCGCTCATCCGCCAGGGCGCCGAGGAGGAGGAGGTGCGGGAGACGGACCGCAACCACCGGGTGAGCCCCGCGCGGCCGGCTGCAGCCCGCCCCTCGCCCCGTCCAGCTCACACCAGCGTTCCCCACCGCCGCTGGCCTCACACCCGCCCTGCCTGGCCAGCCCCCACTGCGTGGTTCACACTCTGGTCAGTGTCAAGATTTTCTTTGCTAGAAAAGTCAGAGCTGAGCTTGTGATGTCATCACATGACTCCAGGGGTTGGGGGCTTTCTAGTGTAGAGGTGACATTGCCCCGATCTTCATCTGATCCTCGACATGGGCCTCGTCCAACCAGCACTAATGCAACACTCCCATAACACACCTGAACTCTGTCTGCCCATATATGCTCTCCAACCTCAACCTTTATGTACAGCCAACACCCTAAAATTCCCTTCATTGTGCTTCCTAAACAAACTCATCAGTGGAGTCTCTTCCATCCTCTCCTGTCTTCCAACAACTCCCCAGACACTCATTTTGAGTTTGGCTCCTGTAGTCTTGACACATTTTTGGCTCTACTCACACACCCTCCATGTATCTTTACAGTCATCCTTTGCCTTCCATGCTCCCCCTAGTCCTGACTTTGCCATTCAAACACATCCATATATCCCATTTACCTGAATTCATCCTCTGTCTCCCCCTACACACCCGTGCTTCTGTTCAAACATCCTAGGCCCCTTGTCTTCCCCTACTCACCTAACTCTCCTATATCCTGGCCTCATGCTCTGAAACCTACTTAGCTTCTGTAACACTGAGACATGCACACCCCTTATGAATGTATGCGTGCTTTGTCGCTCATAGAACAGACAACTGAATACTCTAGAAGTAGAAAATGAAAGCATGATGGTATCACCTGCTTTGTAGGGGTTTTAGGGAGAAGCATGCATCCACATTGCTAGGTAGGGTAGGAGCACAGACCCAAGCAGCAGCCTTATGGACAAGAGTGTTAGGAAGGGGGAAGGCATAGATATTAACGCATTGTCTGAGGCTATGTACACATGATCACTTTATTGCGCGGTAAGGCTCCTTACCACGCAATAAAGCCAGTAGTGTACACATGATCAATTTCCCTGTTGCGCAGCAACACCCTCTTGCCGCACAACAGTTAAACCACTCAAAACGAGAGTGGTAGCATTACCGCGGAACAGCTGTTCTGCGGTAATGCTCGTGTGTACTCATTTTGTGCAATAGACAGCCTCCGGAAATGTCCCAGAGTGCCAATCGAGGCCACTCTGGGACATTGGAGCTGTCAAATATAGACAGAGCAGAGAAACTGAGTATTGTGGGAGCAGAGCAGTGAAATTGAGTATTGTGGGAGCTGCCCCATTTGGCAGCTCCCCTGGACTGAGCTGGGGGGCTGGCTCGAGCCCTCATCGGTTCGCGCCAGCCCCCAGCTCAGCCTCGGGGCTTCGAATAACTTATTGCGGGACAAGTTTCTCGTGTGTACATAGCCCAATCTGATATAACTTTCCATCCCTCTTTGACCAATAGGGCTCCAGTTAAAAGAGGGGAAGGATGGTGATCATGTTTCTTTACTAAAATAACAACATTAGTCATGAAAGTTTGAAACATTGGGTAATTTCCCAAGCTCATCTTCTCAGTTCTGTTTTGAATTGTTCAACAGATTTGTTAAAGAATGACTTTATTATTTACAAGAAGTATACCAGTTGCTCTCCTACCTAAACCTTGCTACGGGATATTTTACATTTCTTATTATTGATCAAGGTTCAAAATTTCCTCTTTCTTTTTCTCTCTTTATGATTGTTCCTCACTGAATATATAAGCATTCTCTCAGCTTTGACAATGTCAAACAAGATTTAATGGGTATGGCACTCAGTTTGATTCATTGGTGAGACAGATTTCTTTAACTTATGGACAAAACTTGTTTTTAAACTTAACTCCCAAAGAAGGTAAAGGGTATGGCCAAGTTTATAAACCCCACTGGTGATCATAGTTTCTAAGTTCCTGTGACTGACCACTGTGTTCAAGAAGGCAACACTATTTCACCAGGATAGTGTTTGATTCCAAAATCATGTGTACTTGTGTTTCATTGAACAGCATAAATACTTTTACACTATAGGTGTAGTTATAATGACAGAGTCCCTATCAGAAGTAACAATCTAAAGTGTTTTGATTTTCATAATTTTTTTTTAAAAAAACCTTTCCTTAAATACACCAAGAAAAATCATAAACAAAATACCTTAAGATACAGTTATGATTGTCATGACATACCAATTGCTTTGATTAAAATTCTCATTGGAGTATTGTCGTTATAAAAGAAAAACAGACCAAATTTTTAAATGTGAGTTCTTAAATACACACTTAAGAGCATAAATGTGGGTACCTACTTTAAAAAATCTTGGCCTTAAAATAAAAGCGATCCCAAATTAAGTTTCAATTTATGAAGAAACAAAAGTCTGAAAATTCTAAGTTAAGGTCCACAAATAACCTTAATTCTTTTCTTTCCCTTCCCATGTCTTTGAATTCTATGCTTGAGAGAGTGTTATATCCTAAAATCACTCTTTTTCATATATTTCCTCTTTTTCCTGTGAGGGGGCAAGAAGGGATTAAAGGCCCACTTAGTCGTATTCACTTTACTTGGGCAGTTATTTGGTAGACAGAGAAGGGAGTGTAAGGGAGAATCAGATGATAACTCAGATCTGGGCCTTTTAAATAGGCTGAGCGAGTTTGTCTGGGAAAGAAGCCCCAAAGAGTAGCCAGGAAGGCTGCTTCTTATGAAGAGTTGATGTGTTACAGACCAGTGTACACTGCATCTGGGAGCAAGCCTCATTTGTGTTAGAGACTTTTGCACTAAAAAATAGATTTGTAGATGTTGCTTTGAGGTTGTGTCTTGAACTGAGTTCAGGCTCTCAAGCCCGTCACACCTCACACTGCTACCGCTAAGCTTGAAATTTTAAGTTTCAGCCCAAAGGGATTTGCACTGGCCAGTTCTCAGCCAGAGGGCTGAGTGGTGTGCAAATATAGATGGCCTGCAAGGAGTACCAGAAATGAAAATGCCTGCAATATCACACACTGATACAAGTTGGTGCACTAGTGATGATTGTGCATCCTTCCACTTTGCCATAGTCTTATGAATAAGACTATATTCTTATAGACTATATAAGACTATAATTGTATAAACTTCACACTGTCTGGCTAGAAGTCACCTACCCAGGGCCCCCACATGGGGGTGGTGGTGGTGGTGGGGGTACACTTTATCAGGGGCTGGAGGCCCTGGAAGAGCCTGGCCTATGCCTCACCCTCATTACCATGTGTGGGAGGGGGCCCATGTCACAGGTTTGTACTAGGCCTGAAAAAATTATGCTTGGGCCTGCCAGAGGCAGCCTTTCCTTACATTTGCCTTCCTGCAATGAGCCAGACTCAGCAGCGTCCAGCTTGATAACCATCAGATGCAGCTCAAACCCTGGTCCACTCCCTTTCCACATTCCCATTGCAGATGAGACGACAGCTTTGTAGTCATTGTCTACATAGGTTTCCCGAACGTTTATCCATCTCTACTATTCCACTATCCTCTTTATACACAGTACAAACAGCATTATAGGCTACTTATCTTTACTTCTATTCTGCTGAGCCTGAGATGTAACCATTTAGTAACCCAGGCCTGGTATATATTGTGGGGCTAAGTCGATGGGAGATGCACAGTCTGCGTGCTGCAGAACGCAAATCTCCCATCGACTTAGTTACTCTCTCTTACCTCGCTGTTTTCACTCCACTGCATCGACCGGCAATGCTCTCCCACTGATGCATCCTTACTCCACTTGGCGGGGTGGAGTTATTGCATCGATGCGAGAGCACTTCCAGGGTCGATTGAGCGGGTCTATACTGGCCGCTCAATCGATCCCACAGATCGAAGCAGCATTTTGAATGTAGACATGGCCCCCCTGTGACCCCATGTAATGTACCAATGCTAGCTGAAGATCCCAGTGGATTGTGCCTCGCTGAGGTCTTCTAACCTCAGATCTTCCATATAGTATAGGGAATAAAGAAGAGTTTACAAAAATTTGAAAAACATATAAAGAGTATATCCTGGCTTCACTGAAATCTATGGCAAAACTCCTAAATGACTTCAGTGGGACAAGGATTTTATTGAGAACACTTTATATAGGTGGCAGTTTACAGCATGTGGCTAATACACACTATAGAAGAGAATGGGAGTTGTTGATCCTTAAGTCTAAATTTCCAGACTGCCATATACTTATTTTTTTCAGAAATTTAACTTAGAATTTCTGGACTTTCATTAATTTAAAACATCAAAACTTTAACTTCTAATAAGATTTTTAGCAGAAATATCTGAAACGCTCCTCAAAACCTGGTGTCACAAACATGCTATTTTTCCTTCCTCCTTTCCAGCTTTTCACTTTCTTTCTCTTAATATTATTATTCCATAGATCTCCCTTCCAGTTCTGTTGAGTGCAGAAACCACCACATGCAACACACTCAAATAAGGCACATTTTATTATTTTCGTATGTGTTACACTGCATTTTGAATATGTTTCTCATCATATTTTTATCTGATTGTTTGAATGTGTGAAGACAAAATCCATATCCCTGTCTGTGAGTCATTGTCTTCCCCCCAAAGTTCTCACATGCTTCAACAGAATGTTTGCTTTTTTCCATACAAGAAACCATGTTAAGTAGTTAGAAATACACGTGTCACATTAACTCCATAAAATGCACCATTAACCAGCATTATTCTATGCTGACTTTACTTTTTATGGGGTGAATGGTTTACGGTTCTGTGAAACAGATCGTATTTTGCTGGCCTTTTTTTGTCTGTCTGTCTGTCTTTCCTTCTAGAGGCAGAATTTTGAAGGCATATGTTGTTCACTATTACCAAAGCTCCTATTGAGTTACCTTCTCATTAGTTGCTTGCTGCTAAGCTTCTGCCAATAAAGATATACACTGGGGAGGGCACTGGGACATCAAAAACCCATAGGTATCTATTAGTCAACAAACAAAAAGAGATTAGGGTTAGAGTTGTGTAAATAATTGATACTGTTGGTTTGCTGGCCAAAAAAGCTTTAAAAAAATCATTTTGAGTCAACCCAAAATAAAAAAATTATTCTGAAACAAAAGAGTTGGGAAAAATGATGATGTGTTTACTTGGTGAGTAGTTTTTTAAACTTAAAAAAACCCCAAAAATCTGAGAGTGAGGTCATTTGGTGAGTTCAGCACAAATCTGCAAAACATTTTGGTTGACCTGAATCTGTATTTTGTGTTTGTACAAAAGTTTTTATCTAAAAAATTTCATCCAGCTCTCGCTAGGATCACATCAGGCTGGGAACCCATGGTCTCTGAAAAGCATATTATGGAAATGTGGGTTGGTGCCAACCATTGACATAAGTTGTGTGGGATGGACTTTCTAGAGGATAAATTATGTGGAGAGATCCACAATCAGCTCCCCTGAATCAAGCAGAAATGCTTTTGTGCCCGCAGTGTGGATCTGATTGGCTCAAGAAGATTTTTAAAAAGATTAAATCATATTTAATGTTATAAATTCTTGCAAATTTTCAGCAACATGATTTTGGCCTCTGCTGCTGCAGGCAATCTCACTGGAGAAGCCTTCTGAGATCAGGCACTGCCCAAATACACATTAAGAATTTTGCCCAAAGAGCCTACAGTCCTGCACAAAGTATAGTGGTGAGCTTCTGATTTGCGAGCTTGAACTGATATAAAGAGAGACCCAACCTCTGTCGGACATCAACAACTTCTAGTCCCAGCTATACTAGAAAGGATTCAGTTTGGGGCCAATTTCTATGTTTTATTATGAATGCACCAAGGCATCCAATTGCTCAGTTAATGCGATACCTTTGACAATCAGATTTTCTATCTGGCAAAATGAGTCTATTAAATGAAGTTTTGATCTTTTCCTAATTCCCAGTTTACACAGTCAGGACTTTCAACTCTCTGGACATGGGCAAAATCTCTTCCACACTGCCTTCAGTCTCAAACACATTCTAAGTCTGCCACACCTTATTTTAAGACAGCTCCCATTAAACAAATACCAATAATAAAAACACAACAATAAAGCTAATTGTAAACAATATCCTCATTCACCTCTAAATAGGTTTTACAATATATATTTATTTTAAAAGTTACACCATGGTACTGAATATAACCTATATACATGTATATCTATTTTTTGCACTCCTCCCAATGGGTCATCAGCAAGATTTGAACCCATAATCTTCATATTTACAATGCAGACCTCTTCCGAGTTTGTTAAAAGATGGAGCCAATGAAGGGCAAGCTTTCTATTACCTTCTGAGTGTACAAGCCCATTCACAGTGGTGCAACATATACATTGCCAGTAGATTATGCTAATACTGTGTGGCAGCCTTTGAATGCTGAGTATAAGGATTTTTGGTTTCTATTCCTGGCTCTGCAAGCAGATTGTGGTCTAGGAGGTACAGATGGCATAGCCAAATACCACCCCTGCTTGGGTTTCCTGTGGGAACTAACCTGGATCTTGTGGAACTGAAAACATGAGCTTTTACTGCCCTTAGCATAAGGGAACCTTTTCTTTGCTTGCCCAGTTCAGCTTTCTATTATTCCTGCCACAGGCAATGCAAGTTCTTCCCTTTCAGCCTGTTTAGGCTCCTCAGTCCTTCACACAGCCTCGCAATGCATGAGGGACAGTGATTCTCTGAGCATCCTCTGAATCCTGAGTCCTCTGAGTATCCCCCTATATCCACTGGGCACTGACAAAATTACCAGCTGTGGGGGAAAACTGGTCCAGGTCCTCAACCTGGAAAGAGGAACCTCAGACCCCTCCCAATAACGGAGGCCCATTCCTAGCTGAGATTCGAATAAGCAGAGAACGAGGTGTGGTTCAAGGTTTATTATTCAGCTGAATAACAGTTTGACACAGACAGACCTCAGCAGAGAAAAGGAAAAAAAGAGAGAGAGAGAGAGAGAGCTGGTCATAGTTACAGGGGTGTTTTATATCCAAGGCAATTTCTTAAAACAAAGAAAATTCCACACATGCGTATTATAAATTTACTAATAAGCAAATTCCCGCTAATGCTTTACTTCTAACTTTCTTATCTACAGGAGGGGGTTCTGCCTCCTCACTCCAGGACGCTGACTTTCTCACACTGACTTTCTCAGCTACCACAAACTGCATTCTGTAATTAATACTAGCAGACTAGGATAGCAGACTAAGCTTTTCTTTATCTCTTCTTTACACAGAGCCTTCTTGTAAAATTTCAGTTCAGACAGACCAAACTCACCCCATCTTGAATTAGTCCTGCTACATCTTTCCTTACACATACAATTTCCTTCACAACATACAATTTCTCTCACACAGGTCTGTTGTGCCCAAATGAGAAGTACCCTATAATTTACTAGTTACACCTTAGAATACAGCTTTGCTTAACACACAGTCAGAGGAAGTGTAATTTTATTTACCAAAGACTAGAGATTCACACAATAGCAAGTGGGATTAACGGAAACAAAAGGTTACATATATATAAAATCACGACATGCATTCTAAAGCCTAAACTTAACTAACAAGATGCTCTCCTGTGTAATAAGGTACTTCCTGCCTCCAAGTTTTCCTTAGAGCATTTTGGTGGCTGAAACTCTTCTTTCATGACATCAAGATCCCTGGCAACCTGTCTCCCTTTAATGAAGGATAACTAGGGGTTCATTTGTATCCCATATATAGTTCCCCAAATTCATTGTCTTTACTCTTAAATAGAATAACCTCTTCTGTTTTCCTCCCTTGGCAACCCCTCAATCTATTGATTAGCATTTTGTTGAGATTGTGAATGGGCATCCATTGTTAGCCATTGTCAATTAGCACATGACCAGCCTGAAAGAAAGAAGCACCTGGCCTGAGAGGAATACTTGGTTCACCATTTGTTTGGTTGCTGTAATTCACAGAGCTGGAGAACATAATGTTTAGGATACATACATATCTCCTCGCTGATTTTTTTGTGCATAAATCTCACAGTAATTATGATGGCCAGTGGCATAGGCTTTCTGTAGAGATTTTACACAATATTCTATGGCAGACTGGACCCTTTGGAATATTGCAGACTAGTATGTAGATTCCAGACCCCAGGGACGCAAGTAACCTTTACAGATCCCTGTGTCAGGACCCAAGGAGCTCCTAAGTCACATCATCATTGAAATTGATGGAATCTCTATTTTAATGGCAGTATGTAGCTTTTAATGAGAAAACAAAACAAAACAGAAAACAGGACACTCAGCCATCTTCATTTAAATGTTTTGGAAGCTGCTGTATGTAACATGGGTTCCATGGGGTTCTTCCACTCTTAAATAATTTTTTATGACAGAGCCACACCTCTTTCTCTTTGCATCCAATACCGTTTTTGCAGTGTAGAGCCAGTAGAAAGATAGCTATTATGACTTTGTGTCCCCACATCTCTACTCTAAAGTATGCAATCCCTCCCTTTTCAATCTCCTCATAAGGAAATCTTCTAGTGCCTCCAATCATTTTCATTGTCCATCTGAACTCTTCTGCTACATAATTTTTGCAATAGGCTGGCCAGAGCTACACAAAATACTCCAGGTGAGAGTATAGTTTATATAATGGCATTATATTTTCTGTATTATTTTCTATCCCATTTTTATACGTCTTCACCATTTGTTTGCTATTTTGACTCTGCTGCACATTGGTTATCATTGAGATGTCCAGATTTATAGATTCTAAGGCCAGAAGGGACCATTCTGATTGTCTGCTATGGCCTCATGTGTAACACAGGCCGTAGAACTTCAAACAGCCCGCAAAGATGCCTAGTCCTATTTCTTCATTGTTTGTAGTTTATTTGAGAACCAAACAATGTTTATGAGTAGCTTAAACTATTCCTTCCAGTGTACCCTATTACCCTGTGTTTTTCAACACTGAATTTCATCTGCCGTTGTGCCAGCTAGTCACCTAACTTAGAGGTGAGGCAGTCTTTGGAATGCAACAGGAGCTAAGAACAATGAGATAGGAGGCCTGCAAAGGCCACACTCAGGCCTGGTCTTGTTCCTAGACCATGCAGTAGGGGCATGGCATCCTAAATAAGCTGTGATCTATTTTGGAGTGCAAGAAGGGTGAGGGGAGAAGACCAAAGGTAAAGAAAAGTGAGGTGTGTGCACACATACATGAGTACAAAAGAGGGAAAGGAGGGAGGGAGTAATGTAAGAGAAGGGAAGACAGATCGTTATAGAGTCAAGGAAGGGAGGACTAAAAGAAAGGAGAAGTTTGGACAGGAATGTGAAACAGTGAAAAGAGCAATAACGAGAAAGGAAGAAAATAAGAAAATGTTTAGAAAATAAATATGAGCGATACAAAGAAAAATAGAAAGAAATAAAAGAAACCAACGAGAGGACAAAGAAAAAAGAGTAAGAAAATGGAATTTGGGCATTTCTCCAAATGGATCTTTTATATCAAGTCAATCACTTGGTCTTTAGTGGCTTTCTATCAAGCCTAGGAATGACCAGGGGTACAGTCAAGCACAGTTTGACTCCATACCTCATAAAATATGGTTACACTGAAAATCTCATGAAATTATAACAAGGTTGGTGGTCACAAAATTTGTTATCAACAACTCCAAGAACAGGACTAAAAAGACAGTTATTTGTAATGTAATGTGCTTTTAATGTAGTCATGAAATATAACCTCAATATGCCTTGTTTACTACATTTTCCAGAAGGCTGTCTGAAGTTAGCTTTACAATTCTGTTTTCAAGCTGTAATGTTACTAATGAATTAAGGCAGCATCTGTGCTCCTTACCCCTCCTTCATCCCATTAAGAAATACAAGTTTATACTATTGGCACAGGACCCTAGTGGGATTATGGCCTCAAGAAACTGCACTTGTGTGCTCTCCCATTTAGACTCATCCTCTAGGTATTTCATTGAGAAAGAAAACTGCAGTAAAAAAAAATCCAGATTTAGAAAAGCTTTTTGTACTTTTTATGGTGTATTGAAAACTATGTTAAAATTACACCCTATGACTAAGTTTTAAGAGGTTTCCTGGTTTTGCTTGCAGGCTAGCGGGCTTCGTAGAGAAGTGAGCAATCTTTGTCTTTGTCTTCAGCAGTTGGTCTGCACATAGCCAGCCTTGCAAGCAAAGGGGGTTGAATTGTGCTTCACTGCCTTAGTTAGCAGCCTGCTTTCTTTCTCTCTGTAATTGGTGTGTGTGTGTGTAAGATTTCTGGATTCTAAGAGATAAAGTAATGTTATATTGCAACCTCAGAGGAAGAATATCAAGGTTTTTTTCTAGCTCTCTGTGTGTATGTCAAGAACATCACACTTTTAATTTTAGATATTGTTTGAAGTTTTAAAAGGCATAATTTAAAGTAATTTGTATAAAGACTTGACGTATGTCTGTTAGCATTGTGTAACTGCTCATTAAGTTAAGGCTGAAGTTCCTTCTAACATAGGAGTCAGATGCCAGAGCAGGATTAGAGCAAAATGATAGGAGTAGAGCATTCTAAGAGTGATAGGGCAAGTTGAGAAAGAAGCATGAAGAGTGTACATTTCTTTACTAAAGTCATATTCCATGTCTGTTAGAGTGGAGATAGAAAAGGAAGATGACTTTGCCAGCCTCATGCCCTAGCACTAGGATTCCAAACTACCCTAGAGCTGACCTAGACTCAGGACTGGATTAAGGCCCCCGTAGGCCTGGGGCTGCCCACTCTTATGCACCATCCGGTGGGATGGTGCTCAGTACTGTGGGGAGGAGGAGGGCAGCTCGCGCTTGGGGGGCCAGGATCAGAGGCCACAACGCTCCCGCCCCTGCCCAGCAGGTCTGGGGCGCTCCAGGGGCGTGAGGCTGGTGCTTGGTGCAGTCTCTGGCAGCAGCTTTGGGGCCAGGAGCAGCAGAGCGCTGTAGGCTGCCACGCCGGGGCCCCAAGGAGACCGGCCAGGCCAGCCTGAGCCACGAGGGGCCCCAGCGTGGTGGCCTGACAGCACTTTGCCACTCCTGGCCCCAAAGCTGCTGCCAGAGGCCACACCGCACACCAGCTCCCCCCATACCTGCGGCGCAGCTGCTGTATGCCGGCCTGCCCCGCCTCCAGCAGGGTGGGAGCGCTACAGCCTCTGGTCCCAGGGCCCTAGCTTCCGCAACACTTGCTGTCCCCCTTCATCACCCACCCCCCCAGGTCCTGCCGGCCTGTGCTGGCCTGAGCGGGCTGGATTTTTCCAGGGCGGGGGCAGGACTAATTATTGCAGAGCTTTATGGGCTGCAACTGAGAGGCTCTCCTTTATGTCAGAGCCCAGGGTCAGCCCCTAAAGCCCCCGTATTGACCCGGCCCTGTCTAGACTTCTCACCCTAGGCTGGCCTCACAGAATGGGAGGATTTGAGCATCCTGGGTTGGGGAAGAAAAAGAATTATTCATGCCACTCACTGGTGTCCCTTTGAGCTAGCTAGGCTCTGTCTACGTAAGGAAATAAGCAGTTTTTATTAAGAGTTTTAAAATCCACTGTCATCCCTCTTAACATTACTCTGAATTTAAATACCATTGGACCTGGAAATATGACTTTACACCACCGGGCAAAACAAAGTGACCTTAAAGATGACCCCTGGAGGGACAGTTTAGGATACCTCCAGGATGAGGGAATCCTGAGATATCATAAACTTGACTCAGCTTAGTGGTTAGGTGTTTCAAGGCT
This sequence comes from Pelusios castaneus, assembly GCA_007922175.1. Lineage (NCBI taxonomy): Eukaryota > Metazoa > Chordata > Testudines > Pelomedusidae > Pelusios > Pelusios castaneus. The sequence continues at coordinate 172,396 of ML685930.1, read as the reverse complement.
ATCTGGGAGCAGGAAGGAAATATGAACAGCACCGGAGAAGGTAGAATTGGAGTATGATGCACTTCACTCATCTCCAGAGGGCAGAACAGTCTCCAAGGGGTTATTCTAGCGGGCATAAATTTGGCCCCTGGTTAGGTCCAGGATCAGCTGAGGTGGGAGAGTCACATAAAGAAAAGAGAGAGAGTCACATTTCCCTCTCTTCTGTCACCCTCCACTGCATCTGTGCCAGCACAGATGGGGCTTGAATCCTGTCAATTGGAATAGGTAGATTGGAATATGATGAAGACAAACTTGTCCAGCACTTCATTTCAGAAAGCATTCTTGTGGCAAATTAGAAGAACTTTTTGGGGATAGGTCCTGGTCCTGGACCAGCTGCTGCTTTCTAGGGTATTTGCCTGGCTGGTGCCCTATAAAATAGAGTGATCCTAATACAGTTTGTCACAAATTTTCTGTGATCTCCATTTTTCTTCTGTGCTGTGCAGTCTGTGGTATGAGGCAAAGGGGAGCCTCAGAAGTGCCAAGTTTGAAAGACTTAGCTCAATTCTGCTGAATTTTGCTGCCAAGAAAGAGAGTGGTGGGGGTCTCACACTGATGGTAGTTGTGGGTTGCTGGAGACTGCAGCATTTTCCAGGGAGGGTGTTGTGGATTGTGGAAGGAGAAGACTCAGGGTCTCCAAAAATGCTATATGACTCCTGAGTTCAGCACCTCATTTAAAAAAAAAAATTATTGTACAAGACAAGCCTTTTATTTTTTATCCTTCTCTCTCTAAAGAAAGTAATTATTGTTTGTTAGTTGATTGTAGTACTGTAATTTGTTTTTTGCATAGATAAGGCTACTCCACTGACAGTTAACGGAAGTTTTCCTAAAGCTCAATAGATTGTTTTTCCTTTTTGATCCAAGGATGTCCACGTAATATCTCTGTTATGATACTTTTTTGTTTTGTTTTACACAAGAAAAGCAACATTAAATAAAGATAATCCTTCATTTCAATTTTATACCTTATTAAATCCTCATCTGCAACAACCCTGCTGACCAAATTGATGCGATTCTCACTAGCATGCCCTGTTTATTTACTTATGTTAGTGAACTTGATGGGACAAGGTGAGTGAGGTAATATTTTTTTATTGGATCAACTTCTTGTTGGTGAGAGAGATAAGCTTTTGAGCCACACAGAGATCTTCTTCAGCTCTGGGAAAGGTATGCCGGGCATCACAGCTAAATGGAAGATGGAGCAGATTGTTTAGCGTAAGTAGTTAGCACGTATTCTAAGGGACACTGGGAGGTGGGTCCTGTTGCTCAGGACTGCAGCCTGAGCCCAGAAGTTTACACTGCAGTTAGCCAGTCTCGCAGCTTGAGCACCGCAAGCCTGAGTCAGCTCGCACAGGCCAGCCATTAGTTTTTAACTGCAGTATAGATATACCTTAACATACCTGAAACCTGGTTTTACATGGCTGCAAATACACAAGGCAGCTGAATTAAGGTTCTACAGTCAGATATCAGGACAGGAGCAATGTTTCATTGGAACCACACAGATCAAACTTCCCCAGAATTCTAATATTCTGATGAAAATAGATTTATTAACAAGGAGAAAATCTGAAAAGAGAAATATGTAGAGAAGAAAAGAAGTTAACCTGAAAGATCAGGATGCTTCCCTGGGATCCTAGAATGAGGGCCAAGTGAACTCATCTCATTTTCCCTTCCCTACTTCTAAGCAGGGCAGGATTATTGCAGGGGCTCTCAGGGCTGAAGCCCTGAGCCCTGGCCTAAAGGGGGCCCCATGCTCCAGCCCCTAATATTCCTACCTGATCTGCCACCCCCCACTCAGCACCATTAGGGCTTAGGGGAGCGCTGAGAGCTCTCCTGCCCTGTAGGCGCTATGGGGAGGGGGGCAGGGTCTTGGGGCCAGACACCGAGTTTCACGCTCCCCACCCCCCATGCCCGGCTGGTCCACCCCTGGGGGCGGGGGAGGCCAGCACCTTTTTGCTGTGCCCTGGAGGTGGGGCTGGCTGGTGCATGTCATGGCCTACTCTGGGGCATGACCTTCCAGGGCCTGTGGCTATGGGGGGTTACACTGGGAGCCGTGCCGTGTGCCAGCCAGCCCCATCCCTTGGGGCAGACTGGCCAGAGTGGGGCCCAGGCAGGAGCGCTCTCTGGCCCCAGGGTCCCCCGCCCAGCAACGGTCTGTTCCATTGTGCAGACTTTTGTAGCTGAGTCTTGCTTGCTTAAATAAAGGACATTTATTAAAAGTACTTGTGGACTTTGACACCTAAAAAAAAATCTGGAGTATGGAAAGCTTGTGTAGGGTTATATCCTGGCCCCTGTGAAATCAGTGGCAAAACACCTATTGGCTTCAATAGTGCCAGGAATTCACCTTTAATGCTTGCTTGTAGTGCTTCATTCGGAATATTTTTTCCTGGAAAATTATTTAACACACATGCCATGTATATCCAGATTTCTACATCTATGTTTTATTTACTTCTCCCCGTTCTCCTCGCCCTCCTGTCCCCTATCAAATCTGGGCTAGTTACCAGATTTTGCAGCATACCCTATATGTCACAACACCAAATGAACAGGACAGTTGTTACACAGTCTGTGACTGCACATCTGGCAGTGAATTAGCAATTCAAATTTCAGCCATTCTGGAAAAAACAACATGGAAATGGTCCCATTTCTCAATTCTACTACTTTTTATTGTGTGTTAAATTTTATAGGGAACAATGTGAAACAGCTCTATGAAACCCAAACTTATTCATTTTTCAGTACAGAGCAGTCCATTATTTTCTTTTAAGTGTCAAGGATTTATATAAATTGTGTGTACGGTGACAGAATGGCTCTTATCTTCAGACTTGTGATGCACAACACACTTCATGTGTAATATTTTGAGCCCAACCTGTTGTACCAATGGGCCTAATCTTGTAATATGCTGAGCACCCTGTCATTTATGTATCATTCCATTGCCAGCTCCTGTCTTATCATATCCAAGCTGTATGGGCAGGCCCCTGAAGGCAATAGAAGTTCAAAGTGCTCAATTCCTTACAAGATCAGGCCATATTCAAACAATGCTGTTGAACTCAATTCAGTGGGAGTTTTATCTGCATTAGGAGTTGTTGTTTAGATTGAAAACCATTGTAAATAGTTATATGAAGTAGGAATGTGATGAAGAATAATACCTCTTGGATAACACTTTTCATTAGTAGATCTCGGGGTGTTTTACAGATGAGGTTGGTATCATTAGCTGCATTTTACAAATAGGGAATAATGGATATATTAAATTGGATCAGCAAACAGCCTTTTAGAGGCATAAGGCAGAACTATGACACTCTTTCAGCATTATGAAAACAATATAACATATACTAAAATCATAATAGAAAACAAATAATAGATATGCTGATGGGCAGAAAGAATAGCAAATATGGCAGCCAACCAGCTTGGCTTAACAGAGAAATCTTTGATGAGCTTAAATACAAAAAAGAAGTTTACAAGAAATAGAAGCTTGGACAGATGACTAGGAGGGGGTATAAAAATACTGCCTGATCATGCAGGAATGAAATCAAGAAGGCCAAAGCACAAGTGGAGTTGCAACTAGCAAGGAATGTAAAGGGTGACAAGAAAGGTTACACAGGTATGTTAGCACAAGAAGAACATCAGAGAAAGTGTGGGCCACTTACTGGATGGAGGAGGCAACTTAGCGACGGATGATGTGGAAAAAGCTTAAGTATTCAATGCTTTTTTGTCTCTGTCTTCACAGACAAGGTCAGAGCTGGGCAGCACAGAATGGGGAGAAGGTGAGCAGCCCTCAGAAAGAAAAGGTTCAGGACTATTTAGAAAAGCTGGTCAGGCACATGTCCATGATCAGAGGGAGTTGGCTGTTGTGATTGCAGATCCATTGGCGGTTATCTTTGAAAACTATAAAATATATGAAAGGCAAAAAAAGGTGAGGAGAAAGATCTCAGAAACTACAGACCAATCAGCTTCACATCAGTCCCTGGAAAAATCATGGAGCGGGTCCTCAAGGAATCTATTTTGAAGCACTTGGAGGAGAGAAGATGATCAGAAACAGTCATAATGGATTCACCAAGGGCAAGTCATGTCTGGCCAACCTGATTGTCTTCTATGATGAGATAACTGGCTCTGTGGGTGTGGGGAAAATGGTGGATGTGATATACCTTGACTTTAGCAAAGCTTTTGATATAGTCTCCCACAGTATTCTTGCCAACAAGTTAAAGTAGTATGGGTTTGATGAATGGACTATACGATAGATAGAAAGCTGGCTAGATCATCTGGCTCAATGAGTAGTGATCAATAGCTCACTGTCTAGTTGGCAGCTGGATTCAAGCGGAGTGCCCCAGGGGTTGGTCCTGAGGCCAGTTTTGGTCAATATCTTTATTAATGGTCTGGATGTTGGGGTTGTTCAAGTTCAAGGATGACATTAGGCTGCGGGGAGTGGTAGATATGCAGGAGCACAGAGATAAGGTACGGAGTGACCTAGACAAATTGGAGGATTGATCCAAAAGAAACCTGATGAAGTTCAACAAGGACAAGTATAGAGTCCTGCACTTAGGATGGCAGAATCCCAGGCACTGCTGCAGGCTGGGGACTGACTGGCTAAGTAACAGTTCTGCAGAAAAAGACTTGTGTGTTACAGTGGACAAGAAACTGGATATGAGTCAACAATGTGTCCTTGTTGCCAGGACGGCAAAGGGATATTGGGGCTGCATTAGTAGGAGCATTGCAAAAGATCAAGGGAAATGATTATTTGGCACTTGTGAGGCCTTATTTGGAGTATTCTGTCTAGTTTTGGGCTTTCCACTTACAGAAAAGATGTGACCAAATTGGAGAGAGTCCTGTGGAGGGCAACAAAAATTATTAGGGGGCTGGGGTACACAACTTAAAGTTTAAGGAACTGGGCTTGTTTAGTCTGCGGAAGAGAAGAGCGAGAGAGGATGTGATAGTAGCCTTCAACTACCTGAC
>ML685930.1:0-152266 GCA_007922175.1 Pelusios castaneus | reverse complement strand
GTAGCGCAATGCACCAGGGGAGATGATACTGGGGACTCTGGGATAGGTACCCACAATCCCCTTTGCTTTCCTGGAGGACTGCGATCAGAAGCGGGGGGGCTTTGTTCCGTTCGAGCAAGCATGGTGTGTACGCGATCTCGCGCAACAACAGCCACGGGAGAATTATTGCGGAAGAGGATTATTGCGCGTTAAAAACGGTAGTGTGTACATAGCCTTAGATAAATACTATTTGTATTACAATATCAACTATGGGCCCCCAACCGAGAGCAAGGGTGCTAGGCACTTTGCCTGTAGAGAGAATAATCATTTTTGAAGCTTGAAATAGTTGCATTTTGTTGTTGATATTCATATATCTCAGCACAATTTCTTTTTAGATGTAGAACTAATATAAATAAAGCTATTCTTCAGCCAAAGATGAATCCAGAAAGTCTTGAGAGCCTGATCTTATGAGTTTTCCACCATCATTCTCTTTTTTCTGCGTCCTCTTGTTTTGAGGAGGTTTTCTAGATATTGTATATCGGATCTGTCAAGTATCCTGTATCCTGTTTGATGCTCTCAGATGAGGCAGCCCTTTCATATGTGCCTGCATCTGGGCTAAAATCTCATGCAGAGATAGAGAACTATCCTCCACAAAATATCCTTCAGCCAAGGGGCCGTGTGTTCATTTTTCACAACTTACATTTACTGGCACTGATAATGCTGTGTAGTTCACAACCCTTATTAATGGCCAAGGCCTCATCCATACTGAAGGAGGCAGGCAATTATTATTCCTTCCGGCTTTTCAAAAAAAAAGTAACAAATCTGGCACAAGATGACTCGAGTTTGGTGTAGAACCCAGGTTTCCTGGTAAGAGGGAACACCCTCCCTCACCCCCCGATAAGGGTAACCTTTCCCTGAGAAGGACATACCTTTTTTAAAAAAAATGGAATGTTTCAATTTTGAAATGTCTACTGGACTGGTTAAACAATACCCTGCTACGGCTAAAAGCTCTGATACTCTGGCTGGTCAGTGTAGCTGACACCATGAATGAGCCCATATTCTTATCTAAGGAGGTCACATCTGCTGTCCTTTTGTGGGGAATCTGAAAAGTCATTCTGAGCACTGGGGCTATTAATCAGAGGGAGAGTTATGGCTGGGGGAGTGGGGTAGTGAAGATTGATCTGAAATAATATTTCCTTTTACTGGACTCGGTGCCATGCACTGAAAGTGGCAACTTCAATGTTACGTCTGCTAATGGGCTTTCCCTAAAGCTCAGAGATCAGGTGGGAAGGTAGACTTAGGTCTGGCTGTGCCTACCAGAGCCTGGATTGAGTCCTATGTAAATATATGGTCACATTAGGAGCTGATATGGCCCTTGGATTAGGTCTCTCCAGGAGGAAAGAACTCCAAGACCCACTCTCAAAATGCCAAACTTGGCACTGGGGCCCTCACAGCCAACCTTGATGGCACCAAGGGTCATATATGCCCAGAACAGATTGACCCTTCTTAGAGGGCTTCAGCAGGAAGATGTGTGTAAGGGGATGGACCAAAGCACAAATAATGGATGATGTTTGTGGAATCCTGACTGGGGATAGATCTTTGATCATCAACTCTAATAAATTCTGCACCAAAAGTTTGGTGCTTGTGCTCTGAAGAAGCTTGCACTCTGGGGTGGAGAAGAACACTAGTACATTTTCTTCTTTATTTTGCTCAGACAGTGTCTTGGTGCCAGACTGCTTTCTTTTATCCACTTTAGAAGAAGGAGTTCTCGGGACTGGTGGTGGTGCCAAGTCACAAAGAATGACTCTATGTTGGGGAAGCAGAGACGGACCTTTCCCAAGTGAAAAACGTACAGGGGTTCTTGAAGGAGAAATATGGGTTACAAAAGAGATGGGGCATGGGAGGTTTTAGGTTATTATGCAAAAAGTGCCCATCCTTCAACAGATTCCGTATTAAAATCTAGTCCTCATAGACTTCATAAGGATTCATTATTTGGTTCCCTTTCTTGGAGAACTGTGTGTTCATAAATCATGTGAATGGATAATACTCTTTCTTTTATTTGTTACAGATCCAATATTCTTCAGCTGGTAATTAATTTGTGAAATGTAATACTTCTAAACTAAATAACAATGGTCCCATAGCTGACAAAATACAACAGAATGGAAAATACTTATATCAAATGTGTAAGAGAAGAGGTAAAGCATTTGGTGATATGCAGTATGCTAAAAAGTCAAAGGAACGCATATTCTGTCTTTTTGGCAGTGGCATATCATTGCAAAGTGGTATGGCATGTATTTCAGTTTGCTGCTGTACATACTATAGTGTGTCCAAAAATACAACCCTTACTGCTTTTTAAATGATGAAAAAAAAATCTGACTTTATAGAGTCCAGCACAGAAATACATTATGTTCATCCGGTTGATGATTAGGTCCAACCTAAAAAGTTCAAGATTCAAATTCACTTCTGAATTTTCCCAAAGTTTAGAGGTGTTCCGATTCCATGTATTTTTTGGGAACATCACTATATATGTTAAAACAATAAGAGTGCTGTAGCACCTTAAAGGCTAACAAATTTCTTCGGGCATAAGCTTTCGTGGGCTCCACCCCACTTTGTCAGATGCACGAAGTGGAAGCTACAGTTGAGAGATGTATATATACGCATGCCAGGATGAAGGAGAAGCATTACAATGGGAAGTGCTAGCAAAATCAATAGAGTTAGGGTAGATGAAGTCCATTCACTACAGTTGATTAGAAGGTAAGAATGTGTGAACAAGGACAATTACTTTTTGTAATGTGCTAGCCATTCCAAGTCCCTATTCAGACCCAGTCTGATTGTGTCAAGTTTGTAAATCAGTTCCAGCTCCGCAGTTTTGTGCTGAAGTCTGGTTTTGAAGGGTTTTTTTTTTGAGGTATGGCGACTTTCAAGACTGCTACGGAGTGTCCATGGTGATTGAAGTGCTCTTCTACTGATTTATGGAAATTACCATTTCTGATGTCTGATTTGTGTCCATTTATTCTTTTGCATAGGGACAGTCAGGTTTGGCCAATGTACATGGCAGAGGGGCATTGCTGGCACATGATGGCATATATCACATTAGTATCACACTTCCAGGATAGGTTGTAGATCCTTGATGATGTGTTGGAGAGATTTTACCTGGGAGATATAGGTGACGGCCAGTGGTGTTCTGTTGTTTTCTTTGTCAGGTCTATCCTGCAGTAGGTGACTCCTGTGTACCTGTCTGGCTCTGTTGATCTGTTTTCTTACTTCCCCAGATATGTACTGTAGTTTTAGGAATATTTAGTAAAGATCCTGTAGGTGTATGTCTCTGTCTGAGGGATCAGAGCAGGTCCGGTTGTATCTTAAGGCTTGGCTGTAGACAATGGATTGTGTAATATGTCCAGGGTGGAACCTGAAGGCATGTATGTGTTGCAGTCAGTTGGTTTTCAGTATAAGGTGGTGTTAATATGTCCATCCCTTATACTGTAGTGTCCAATAAGTGGATTTCTTGTGTGGACTGGTCCAGCCTGAGGTTGATGGTGGGGTGGAAATTGTCGAAATCACAATGGAATTCTTCAAGGGACTCTTTCCCATAGGTTGGGATGATGAAAATGTCATCAATGTAGCGTAGACTTCGAATTGACTTTGCTAGCACTTGCTATTGTAATGCTTCTCCTTCATCTTGGCATGTGTGTGTGTGTGTGTGTGTGTGTGTGTGTGTGTGTGTGTGTGTGTTCCCACTATAGTTCCCACTTCAGGCATCTGATGAAGTGGATTTGGGGCCCATGAATGCTTATGCCCAAAGAAATGTGTTATCTTTAAGGTGCCACAGGACTCTCGCTGTTTTTGCTATATACAGACTAACACGGCTACCCCTCTGGAACTTGTCACTATATGTGTTCGGTCACATTTCAGATATATACTACCCAGGATGATCCAGTAATGGCGTGTTAGCTTTGCTTAGGCTTCTGCAGAACCGCTATTGTGCTTCAGATGGCACTGGCAGTTAGGAAGATCATTACTGTAATTTAAATTAATGATATAACCTGGGAATCCATTCTGTATTATGAAACCAGAGCAAAGCACTGTGCAAAAACCAATCTGAAACAAAATACTGGATCTAGATATGGAATTAATTTTTGTAAAATAGTAACATTTATGATCTATGAAATTATAAAGCCTTTCCAAAGCCCCCTTAGCAGCAAATACTGCACAACAAGATCTGTATTCCTTAAATGGTTAGATTAGATATTGTTTTTTCTGCCTTGATCATTCATACTGAAACACCAACATTTTCTTATATGCTTTTTTCTTCAAGTGGGTACAATTTGGTCCTTACTGTAAACTTACTCCAGATCAAAGGATCCAAAAATACTTTCCAAAAAGTTAAGTATTACTACTCCCTATTTTACAGGTGTAATTGTGGAGGCACAGCATTTAGGATGCTTGCTACAAGTCATACAGCAAGTCAGTGAAAGAACAGAGTGTAGGTCTGACTTGAAGTTTGCTGTGCTAGAGCCTGAGGTCAATGGGAGTCTTTCTAATAATTTCAGTGGTCTTAGATCAAGTTGCTAATGACTTAGATGTTCTTAAACTGCAGAAACAGATGTTTGGGGAAAACTGTCTTCTAAAACAGAGTGGGGGGTTTTCACCTGTATCTCTTTAATTATCGCTAAAGGTGATGCTTACATTATTTGTGAATTCAGATCTCCCTGCCTAGCCTCCTGGATTTAAATTTCTCTCACCATACTTCTAAGTGAGAAGAAGAGGCTGACTCTCAAATAAATACTGAGAATTAGGAATCAGCTATTAGTTTGGCTGCCATGTATCCAAAGTATTTTTGTTATCCCTGCCAAAATCATCAAGATTTAGCCCTCATATTTGACAGTATTAACTCTGATTAGTTTGTGTAATACAAATTATAACGTTAGGATTAATCGGGTTACATTATTTTTCAGGGATCATCGCTACTTAATAGTTTCATCCCAACCTGACAACTTAACTAAACTGAAAAATGGAATTTGACTACCTAAAAAGTGCATAGGTTAATTCCCCCTCACCCCCAAGCTGCTCTGCATATTTTACAATGACACATCCCATAAACAGTGTATGCTTTCTCACACAAATTGAATGCCTGGCTGGGTTAGAGGGACTCTCTGGTATGTCGGTGGGCCAAAGTGTGGTGCTCACTTTCATCTTCAGGCTAAGAGGGAGGAATTAGCTTGTTTCCGGTCCACCAGTTCAACTGTCCATTCATTCCATCTACTTAAGTTCTCCTTTTGTAAAATAATATTTTCTTAAATTCTTACCTATATTCCCTCTTAATTAAAAATATACATCCTTTAGTTCAGCTATCTGAACACACCATTTCCTGATCCCTTCCAAACTTACTTTCCCATATCCTCTGGCTGCTGCTGTTTCCCACCCACAATCTCTGGCTCTTGCAACTTTCATCCCATTCCATCCCATTTTTCAACCACCTGCATTGCAGTCAACAACCATCCTCTCCACACTGCTTGGGTGCCAGTGGGGGTAATTTAGAGCGTAGGAGAGAAAAGGTCTCTGTGCCTGCTGCCATAGTGGCCACCAGAAGTTGGAAGAAACAATTGGAAGAGGGCTCCTTGGCCCCTGCAATCCCAGGCTAGAATGTGCTTAGGTACTCTGTGGCATGGCCCATGCACAGTCTGTTAGCACATAGGAGCTGGGAGGGACTGGAGCATGCTCAGTACATATAGTGTTCGGAGAAGTTAGATGCTAAACTCTAACAACTCTCTACTGAGAATGTGTAAACTAAGATTTTTCAGGGGTCTATAATTTAGCTAAATTAGGGTGGATTTTCACATAAAAGGCAAAAGGCACTTCCTTGATGCAGCAGGACATCCCAGCCAAATTTTATGTCCCTGGTCCACATTATGGAAACCCTCCAGCCTCTCAACAGTACAACTGTAAAATTTTATTAATATGGGCAGAACAATATATTTTCTCTAAGATTGTTCTGCTGAAACTTTTCCAAACAATTCATGTTGATCCAGACATCCAGCATACCAAATTTCAGCCCAAACGACTGGCAACTGTTTTTTTTTATAAGCAACTGAAAACAGGGTCCTGTAATGGAAAGTGTTTAGGCAACCTTAACTCTAGATGGGGCTATCCTATTTTAACTGCATAAAATCATATGTATATTGGCATAAATTGCTTGCTGATAGTGTGGAGCTTTCAGAGCCCTCCATTAATGTGGAAGGAGATCCCCAAACCAACAAATAATAGTTAATCTTAACTTTAGCACATCTATTTAATGCCACACCAGCACATAAAAAATAGTTACTCATAAGCATGTATACCAGGGGCATAGCCAGCTCCTGTTTTCTGGTCAGGCTCCTGAGCATCAAGGATGGGTTGCCCATGGGCAGCTTCTGGTCATGTGACTTGAAGCTACCTGAGGCACTCCACTTGCTAGTTCCAAAGGGGTAGCTGTGTTAGTCTATTGCAGAGAAACAAACAGAATCCTGTGGCACTTTTAAAGACTAACAGATTTATTTATCGCATGAGCCTTCGTGGGAGAAAATCCCACTTAGTTTGATGAAGTGGGATTTCTCCCATGAAAGCTCATGCGATAAATAAATCTGTTAGTCTTCAAAAGTGCCACAGGATTCTGTTTCCAGAGGGGTAGCCGTGTTAGTCTGTGTACAGCAAAAAACAACGAGAGTCCTGTGGCACCTTATAGACTAACAGATTTTCTTCAGCATAAGCTTTCCTGGGCTATTACCCACTTCGTCAGATGCATGACTATATACCTCTCCTCTGTGATTTCCACTTCATGCATCTGACAAAGTGGGTTATAGCCCACGAAAGGTTATGCTGAAGAAAATCTGTTAGTCTATAAGGTGCCACAGGACTCCCATTGTTTTTTGAGGATTCTGTTTGTTTCTCCACTTGCTAGGTAGCAAGTGCAGCTCTGTGAGGAAGAGGGAGGGGCAGAGGTGGCGCAATGAGGCCTACCTACCCTAGCACTTGGCAGCGGCATGAACTTCACCACTGCGGGTGCAGGGCCAGCCAATGGACAACAGGCATGGATGCAAGTGGCCTCTGCTCCGCTTGTGTTAGTGGCTAGCGGCTGCTGATCAGCCCTGCAGCCATGTTGGCAAAGTTGGCTGTTGTGGTAGGCGGGCCTCATGTCCAAGTGGGTGGGCCCCGGCCTACTTGTGGCTACACCCCTGACATATATAAATAAATACACATTGTCCCACTCAAAACATACTCAAATAAATGAAGAAACTCAATATTGTCAATCCAGAACTTTCAAAAATAACAAATCAGTTCCCCCAAATTATAAAATTGTTGTTTTAATATTTATGAGATTTAAAAAATAATAGATTTGGCATTCCTTTGTATTTGTCTTTTTGTTTTGAGCTTTTAAAGTTCACATTTTCAAGCGTTTCTACACAAATATGTGAAATAGGAGCTGAGATTTTCATATAATCTCAGGACTTCAGTTGCTGGGCCATTAAATAAAACACCAAATATGGTGAGACTGGTAATAAAATCAAAAGAGCTGACAATGCTTTATTGCCACCTAGCATATAAATAAACAAATTATGCTCTCAGCTGATCTTTTTGCAGAGCTATTTTCTCTATTGCTGGGGCTACTGTTCTTGCACTTGATCTGCTCCTTCTAGATCTCTCTTTTCCTTACTCCTGTTACTGGTGTGGAGAGAGCAGTGATACAAGCTCTGTCAATCACCACACTCCAGGCCTGAATAGGTGTGAGTGAGCTGCAGATCCAGCAAGGAGCAGAAGTTCCTTTGGCTCTGAGATGAAAGGGCTGAGCAATTCAGGAGCCTTCTAGCGTCTTGTGTACAGAGTGAAGGGGCAGGAAGGAGCCTGTTAGACAGACAGGCTAAGAACAGGTTTCACTGACAGCGGCAAATATGTCACCAGCATATCAGTCTTCCGAATTGACTGATGGGGTCTGTGAAGACCTGCTCAGCTGATCGGAAATCCACCCACTCAGAAGTCACCACAGTAAGTAGGTGGTCGGCAATCGGAGGGAGATATACAAGGTATTTCAAATACTTTGTGCATTTCCCTTTGATTGCTGCCAAAATCGTGCCACGGTATAGACCAGGGCTAAGGGTGGAAACTGCCCTTCACTATGTACATCAGCTCTGGTTAACTACCTTACCCTAGGAGATGGAGACTAGTGAAAGGCATCCTATCATTGAGGGATTTCTCTCATGTAAAAGGCATGGGTTTTCCTAACCAGAGAGCCAGAAGATTCAGCTTCGGTGACTTGCTGGAGTAAGTGAGAAGACTCTCAAGTCTCTTAGGGTAAGTCTACACTGGCAATTTAGGTCGACTTAAGGAGCCTTAAGTCGACCTAAATTACTCCCCATCCACACTGGGCTTTCATTAAGTCGACTTAAGAAATTCCTTAAGTCAACTTTAATGAAAGCTTAGGTCGACTTAGTAAGAACCACCGGTTAGGTTGACCTAACTCTTAAGTCGACTCCTTAGGTCAACTTAAGCACAGTGTGGACATGGATTAACCTTTAAATTGACTTTATTAAGTCAAATTAAGGGCAGTTAGGTCGACTTACTAAGTCCTTGTTCAGGGTAACCACTTTGTTAAGTCGACTCAATAAAGTCTTAAAGTCGACCTTATTAAGTCAACTTAACAAAGTCGACCTAACTTTTTCTAGTGTAGACATAGCCTTAGTTTTTGAGTAGGCTCCAGTTTTTTCCTCTCACAGTGGGACTTCAGGCATTTGGGGAAGTAATAATCATAGGCCCTGATACTTGGATCCATTTAAGTGGTACTCAGTACACAACCTTTCTATCTCCGATTAAGAGCACAAGGAAACAGTGCCACAGCAATACTGCCCCCCAGACCATCCATTAATAATAACCAATAACAGAATCCTTTTATAATCACCACAAGCGCACTGAGACAGGAATATAGATTTTTATCCAAGCTGTACTTTCAGTCAAATTGTGTCCAGACAAGAGAATTGAACAAACTTCTCCATCTGTCTCAGAGCTATAGCTGGGTTTTTACCCGAGAGCCTTAATCTTCTTTGACTCTGAATCAGCTGAGACTGGTTAACTTCTTACGAGTCACCTGGTCTCAGCTGGCTAATGCCTTCCCATTTCTTCTTTAACATAAACATTTTGTTAAGACAACCACTTTTAAAAGTGAGAACTCCTGGAAGAGGTAAAAATAACCATGCCATCATAGGAACTGTTTCTGTATACTACCTTCACAATGAGAAACAGATTAGTTTTATAAAACAGGAGTTTCTGCTAGCCTATTCTCACCATTCTTATGTCATTAATGATGCAGGTATGACTAATTAAAAGAATGTATACATTAAAACCAGTAAATACTTATCAGAAAACATGCCCTTCTGCTATCTTATTCATTTTCTACGTAACTGCTGGTTCATTTGTTGTACAATGTAAGCTTGCGGAAGCACAGAAAAATGGCCTCTGGTAGGCTATTTTTAGCAGAGATTACTGTTGATTTAGATTACAATAGATTAAGTAGGGATTTTTAGCAGACCTGATGCATAGATTAAATTTTACCTTTATTTATGCCTTTGAAGCCCCATGGACATGTGGCATTTTATGGGGTAACTGAAGACAGAATGCCCTCTCCCCCTTCCCCCCCCACCATTAAATGAAGTATGAGAGTTACACTTTATTTTTGTAAGATTTGAGGACTGGCATATTTTTACATAGTGCGAAGAAACTCTGATACATCTTTCTCTAGGTTCCTGTATTTTTGTCCAAACAACAATTTTCTCTTTTAAACTCTTATTTTTTGTGACTTTCCGGATATAAACATCTACACAACTGCATTACTACCATTCTCTTTCTAAAAGGTCAGCCTAAATTCTCTTTTTATGATTGGTATTAAAGGTTATATGCCTGATAGATTTCTGTAGCACACAAACAATCTTTCTCATGGGATTGAAGACTTGGATAATTACTTTATCTCATTTTCTGCTGACCTAATTAGCAAAACCAATTATAAGTATCATTTCAGCTACTGGCAAATGTTTCCCCTAATGGTATATATGATCTGTAAGAGTTTATCCAGTCCATGCAAATCTGGTAATAACAGATATCAGTGCTCATTACTAAATTCTGTTCAGTTACTCTGGTATTTCTCAGATGATTTATTATAAGCTACCTCTACACTGGGAACTGTGACTGTGATGTCTAGTTCATGTTGATGTATCCACACCAGCACTGCTTGAGCTAACATGCTACAAACAGTTATAGAGCCAGGATAGCAGCTAGCCACCGAAGGACAAACCCGCCTGGACCCTCTGGATGTGTTCTTAGGCAGCTATGCTGAGCCACTACCTGTGAAACTTTTGCTGCCGTGATAATTTTAGCCTGGGTATGTCTATGCAAGTTGGGACTCATGCCCCCAACTCCAAGGCTAAGTCCACACTGGCAAGTTAGTTCAAATTAAGGAAGCTTAGTTCAAATTAGGGAAGCTTAAGTGTTTCCTTAATTCGAACTAATAAATTCGAATATGCTATTCGAACTAAGGGTTAATTTGAACTAGTTAGTTCGAATTAACCAATGTGGCCATGTTAGTTCGAACTAATTGCTTAGTTCGAACTAACCGGCCCATTGAACTCAATGCAATTCACTAATTTGAACTAAGCAAGTGCCATGAATGGCACTTGCTTAGTTCGAACTAAATTTTGCTAGTTCAAATTAAGTTAATTCGAACTAACTAAAATTAGTTTGAATTAGTTAGTTCGAATTAACTAATTCAAACTAACTTTAGTAAGTGTAGACATAGCCCAAGTGACTCCAGACTTAAATAGTTTCAACTGGGAGCAGAATTTGACCTATTCTGAATAATTTGAGATTTTTAAAAAAAAATCTATAAAATTGTGGGTCTCCTTCTTGATTTATGCTCTCTTTAAACAAGAAATATACAGATTTTAATGCTATTCATCACATTAAATATTTTATTTATAAATTACTGTTATTTATAATATTTAATAAATGATGACTATTTTTATTATTTTTCTAAATTGAAAATTGTTGTTGATTATAAATGCTGTTTGATTTATATATTTTTAAAACTCATAAATGCAGTTACCACAATTCTCTTTGCATAGGTTTGTGCCTGTGTACATTGTTAAAGTTAAATGCTTCAGTTTAATTAAATTAAATATCGTTTAATCTTGCTTTTAACCAACCTTGCAAAACTGTCATGAGAGCTTACAAAGCTAGGCTCATGGGCTATGTCTACACTGGCAATTTAAGTTGACTTAAGGAGGCTTAAGTCGACTTAAATTAAGCCACGTCCACACTAGGCTTTCATTAAGTCGACTTAAGAAATTCCTTAAGTTGACTTAATGAAAGCTTAAGTCGACTTTGTTACTACCACTCATTAAGTTGATTTAAACCTTAAGTTGACTCCTAAAGGACGGTGTGGACATGGAGTATCCCTTAAGTCAACTTTATTAAGTCGACTTAAGAGTGGTTAAGTCGACTTAACAAAGTGGACTAAGTCAACTTAAAGCTAAGTCAACTTAGTCCACTTTGTTAAGTCGACTTTAATAAGGTCGACTTTAAGTCGACTTAAAGGCGACCTTATTAAAGTCGACTTAACAAAGTCAACTTAACTTTTCTAGTGTAGACATAGCCATGGAGCACAGACCCACCAAGTGACTTAGGCACTGTGATGCTTAGTGGCCCAATGCTTAATTTTTAAGCATTTAGAAAATAACAGGAACAACACTGTGATCCACAGAGAAAGACACCTAGGCTCCCTGTACAACAAAAGAGTAGAGAGAGATGCCTTAGAATGTGATCCACAATCCAGTACTCTACTTAGCTTATCAGCTAAGCTAGCCAAGGAGAGATGCTGACAATAGAGGTGAGTCCTAGGTCCCTCTCCTCTCATGGGGATGGATGCCTAAGTCTAGAATGCAGGGGGGGCTCCTCTCTCTGCTTGTGTTTCATGAACCTGGGGGTGGATGTCAGGTGTTCAGCTGCTTAAGTTATGTGCAGGGCGCAGTCTGGTAAATGTGCACAGAGACCACCTGACTCTACACAAAACAACTGAGGAAGAAGGCAAACCTACCTTGTTACCTTCAGTTCATTATTTAGGGTACTTACCTGGGACATGGAAAGTGCCTTTTTCAAGTCTTCTCTCTGACTACTGAGGAGAAGGGATTTGCAAGGGATCTGTCACCTCTGAAGTGACTGTGCTAACCACAGAACTAAATATTTGTTGGGCCAGAATGACTTTATTACCTACTAGCTAGAGCACTCAGCTGAGCAGCAATAGATCCTTGGTTAAACAAACAAGGAGTCCTGTGGCATTTTTAAAGACTAACACATTGATTTATCATACGAGCTTTCCCTTTTCAACTAGGGATTTCCCACTTCCGGAAAGAGTACCCTGACCACTAAGCTGAAGGTTATGAGGGAGTACCCCAGCTATTCCCTTAGGCTATGTCTACACTAGAAAAGTTAAGTCGACTTAACTTTTTCTAGTGTAGACATAGCCTAAGTCGACCTTATTAAGTCTACTTAACGCTTTAAGTCGACTTAATAAGGTCGATTTAGGTGCTAATCCCCATCCACACTGGCCTTAAGTCGACTTAAGGCTTAAGTCAACCTAAAACTAGGTGTTATTAAGTCGACTTAAGCTTTCCTTAAGTCGACTTAAGGAAGTGCTTACGTAGACGTAATAAAAGCCAGTGTGGGTGTGGCTTTGTTTAGGTCGACTTAAGCCTCCTTAAGTCGACCTAACTTGCCAGTGTAGATGCACCCTTAGATAGTTTTGCATGGGACTTAGGTTGCCTTTGATCATGCCTATAAATCAGACTCCACACCAGATAGGCATTCAGCTGATTGGTGAATCGATCTGGGGATCGGGCAGGAGGTAGGCATCTGGGCACCTAGAATGGGGAGCAGTGTGCATGCTCAAAGGAAGAAACAGAAGCCTAAGGAACTTTTACTGCAAAAACTTAGGCACCAAGTGAATTTAGGGTCTACAGGTTTAGGCAGCAGCCAGGTGGGAGTTTTGTGGATCACAGTGGAGTCTAAAAACAGGACTTAGTTGCCTAAGTATCTTTGTGGAACTCACCCAAAATCTACTTGCCGCTTATCCAAAATCCAATTGCCAGTTCTTTATTAAGATGCTCAGAACAATATAATGATATTTTATTCCCCTCTTCAACACGTTACTTGTTTCAGGCAAGTGGATGAAAGGTTTGATTAAGTTGTTTTCATTCTTATTTTCCTGGAAGAAAATACGTTATCTGAAGAGAATTTAATCAAGCTAAAATTATTTTATAGTTTTTATGATTTGATCAGCTGTTCGCTTTGTGTTCATTATTGATCCTGTGATATTTCCTGCCATCTCTTTGTTTTCCATAATGACCTGATGCACAAATACCATTGCCTATATAAATCTTTACGTAAAATCTAATTTATAAAATCATTTCCGAAAAAATCATTAACTATCGTTTGCTAAATCTGTCATACCATGGTGTGACTGGCCAGCATGGTGGAATGGTTCAGAGCTTATTTTTACATCAACTTCAGCCTCAAGCAAAACCAAACACACCTGAATAAATCATCAGTTTAAAAATAACCAAGTGTTTTTGTAAGTCTATTTTATCCTAATATAAATATGTATTTTAAAATTATACTTTCAAATTATCTTAAAATTGTGCTTGTCAAAAATCCAGTTGCTGAAGCAGGCTGTGAAATCTTTAAGCTTCATAAAAGTCACCTAGGGTCCTGGGGAAAAGGAATATACTTCTGGCTTCTGTAAACTTTGTATTAAGCTGTTAGACCAGTTCTCCACTGTGTATTTGAGAAGTCTGAATTGTTTGCCACACAATAGCATTACTTATTGTGCCCTGTCGTTCCAAAAAAATTGAGACAATGCTAGTCACAAAGGACCACAGTTTTGCTCCCAGCAGAATTTAATAATGTGGGCCCAACCCTGGGAAGTTGGGTACCTTCAATTTCCGTAACAGTCAAAGGAAAAGGTGAGTCCTCAGTACCTTGGAGGATCAGGCCCACTTCTAGGAAAACAAGCACAACTGAGCCCTGCTTTCTTTGACCTCTCACAAGTGCACTTTGTGAAGGGTGCACAGATTCTATGTGCAGGTGATGTGAAGAGGAAGGAACTCATATTTCCTGATTTCAGAGTCTCTTGACATGGTGTTTGAGAGGATGGAATAGGGTCTGTTCCAAATTTTGGAGATGTATAACATAGCTCTCAGTTTCTTTAGAAAGAGAAGCCTTTTCTATTCTTCTCCAAAGGCATCACTTGTACCCTTTCATATCTTGATTTCTTGAACAAGGCAATCTTCCTTCTTCTTCACTGGTCGTGGAATGACTGGCAGCAGCTATAGTAAAAGCACAAGAAAAAGCAGATCTTAATTGACATAACAAGCCTTGAATACTGGGTGCTTTTGTGTGCATGTCATATATGTTTAAGTATGTGTATGATTGCTTCACCTAGTACAACTATTTCAAGCCAGCAATTGAATTTTTACTAAGATTTCAAACAAATGGTGGTGATGGTGCAGAGGTAGGGATGAGGTGCTCTGGTAGTTGGCCACAGAGAACCTGAGCTGAGGAGGGAAGAATGGGTGGTAGATGGAGAAAGAGAGTCAGAAACCATGAGAAACTCTATTTCTTGAGAAATAACTTGTCTCTGCTAGACTGAAAATTCCTTCACAACCTAAATATTAAATATTTGTTCCTTACCCTCATATTTATTATAGACTGTAATCTCTTTGCTGAGATAAATAGATTGAACTTTTTGAGAATATAACTGTAATAAGTCATGTTTTCTAATCCTTTTATCAGTCTTATGGCTCTTCCCTGAACACTCTTCAGTTTATCAACATTCTTCTTGGATCGTGGGCACCAGAACAGAATACAGTATTTCTGCAGCAGTCACCCAGTTTACCAGTTGATCCAGATTTCTCTGAATCACTGACCTGTCATCATTATTTATCACTCATCTAATTTTTGTGTCATCTGCAAACTTTATCAATGATGATTTCATGTTTTCTTCCAAGTCATTGATAAAAGATGTTAAATAGCACAGGGTCAAGAACCAATCCCTGCGAGACCCCGCTGGAAATCCACCCACTGAATAACACTCACCTCACACTAGAGGACTGCTTAACTCAGGGATTAGTAATGGGAACCCTTCATGGCTAAGGCACCATTTCGGTTCTTGCTAGTAACAAATCTGCTCTCATGTAGTGGTTGTTCAATGGGATATGTGAAATGAGTTGAATATCTGTGTCTGCTTTCTACCATAGAAGTTTTCACATCACAACAATACAAACAACCACCAAAAATAAAACTGAAAGGGTACAAGGAGTTAGCTCCACAGATGGGCTCAGTTCCCCTCCTCCTCAAAGCCCCCCCACTAGCATTATGTCCTGTGTTATATTATAAAAGTGTTTCTCCATCTGTATGACCATTCTTGTGTGTGCACAGCACTCTAATTGCTCCCTACCAGTCTGTCCCAGCACTCTCTCCTCCTCTTAAATTACCCCAATGGCAATTTCTGCCCTGGCACCATGGTCCCCTGGCTCCCCCCATACTCTCTCTACCTCCAAGTTTTGCATCCCCTTTTGTCATCTCCTTGTTCTCTATCCCTGAGATCCTGTGTGTCCTCTCCATGCCTGTTTCCCCCCCGAGTGTTCTCTGTACACCTGTATTCCCCACCATATCCTCTATCCCAGTGGTTCCCAACCCTGCCCTGGCCCGCAGGCCAAAAGTGGCCCTCAGAACTTTTAAATTGGCCCATGCTGTCCAGCTGCTGGCTGGGAACCAGGCCACAGCCACCCAGTCCCAACGCACAACTGGTAGCTCAGCTGCAGCTGCCCGCCTCCCCTCTAGTCCCAGCCAGGGCTAGATTAAGGCTTAAGACTGGGGTCAGTGGCTCCAGGGGTGCATCTACACTTACAAATTAAGTCGATTTAAGATTGCTTAAATCGACTTAATTTAATCTGCGTCTACACTACACTTTCCGTAAGTCGACTTAAGCTGCTGCTTAAGTCAATCTAAGGAAAATTAAAGTCGACTTTATAAAACCTACTTTAAAGTCAATTTTACTGGCTAAGTCGACTTTATTAAGTCGACTTTTCAAGTGTGGATGCAGATTAGCCCTAAGTTGACTTCAAGTCAACTTAAAGGGCTCCAGGGCTCCCCCACTGCCCTCCCTGCCAGGGTGGCTGGCACAGGCAGAGCCTGGCCTGCCCCCCCACAGGGCAGGACAGAGCCCTGCCCACCCTGCTCCTATGCCCTGCTAGTGTCCCTGTCCTGCTCAGCCCCCATTGTACTCGGGTACAATGGGTCAAATGGTGAGCCCCCTGGCACTTGGCAAGGGGTACCCCCCACTGTGGACCAGTCCCAGGTCCACCTAGCCCCTACAAGTCGACTTAGTCATCCAATGTGGATCCTCTAAGTCGATTTGGCAGGATCCCCTTTAAGTCAACTTAATTTTTGAGTGTAGACAAGCTAAGTCGACTTAAATTAACAAGTGTAGACATAGCCCAGAGGCTGGGAGGGGGGAGAGGTAGTGTGCAGGGGCCACTGCCGTTGCAGCGTGGCTGCAGGGCATGCTGGGGAGGCTGCAGGCAGGCACAGAGTATCTACAGGGAGGGTGTGGGTGGGAAGTGCCGTGGGCTGGCACGGCTGTGAGGGGGCAGGAGCATGGGCAGCACTGCCGCTGAGGCCCACACGCCTGCCCACAAGTTCATGGGCATCCAGCGCCTACCCCCTTTTAAAAAAAAAACCCAAAAAACAAAGAAAACCACCACCACCTTTTTCTATTTTTTTTTTCAAATTTTTAAAAAATCATTTTGGCTCGAGGGCCACAAATATAATTTTTATAACCCTGAAGGGCCACTAGTCTATTTAATTAAAAATTAATGTAAATGTAATCAATCAATCAATTATCATAAAATTTAATTTGAAATTAATTAAGTAGATCTTTCATTTTAATTAAACAGAACAACTGGTCCTTCAGGGTTCTAAAAATTATATTTGTGGCCCTCGAGCCAAAAAGCTTGGGAACCTTGTTTATCCAGTCCTCTCTTTGGGTCCAGTTTTGGCGAATGTTGGTACCTTGCCACAGTATCTTCTTGAGGGGGGAAACGGTGGGGGTGTCCTCTACCTTCTCCTTGTACTCCAGAACATTTCCTCCCACTCCCTGTCAGTGAAGCCAGGTGAAGAAAAGCTGGACTCTCCCTTCTTGCTCCCTATGCTGGCTGAATCTGTTGTGTGTGGCCATCTCCACTCCTCGGCTATTAGACAGGACTGCTGGGAAATGCAAAGGCTGTTGCTCCTGTGGGCAGCAGCGACACTTTTGGGTCTGGGGCTGGTTTCCCCTTTGCTACCCCTCTCTTCTGCCTCAGGCTTAAAAACTGATAGAGGCAGGAGACACTATTGTTGCCCCTTGCCTGAAAGTTGGGGAGGGCTGTGCTCACAACTGCCCTTCTGACTGGCCTCAGCTGGGCAGAGATGGAAGCAAACTTTGCTCTTGCTCCAATAGATTGTATCTTGAACTCAGGGCAGAGCATGATGAGTGAGGCAGTGTGGGAAAGTGTTAATATAAATATAAATAATAATATAATATAAGTGTTAATATAAATAGAGGAGTTCAGACTCTGTTGTTGTCTAACAGAAAGCTTTCACCCTACCATAATTAAACTGCCTTTTTTCAAAATAAAACTCTGCAGTCCATCACATCTTACAGCTTCATTAGTAGCCCCAAGCCATCAGATGCTAATAGCTATTTTATGTCAGTTATATTTGTTAATTGGTATTGTGGAAACATTTTAAAGTCGATTATGACTATAGTTAACTGAATTTAGTGCCTTTCAAATTAAAACAGCTTTTTTGAGATACCGTACGCTCTCCTGGAGAATTCAGCTGCCTCCCATAGAATGTGATTAGCGATTCACTGGGTGTCCCAGATAATCCGCTCCATCTGTGTTATTAGAGACTGTTGTAATCTTCTGCAAGAAGGTGCCAGAAACAGAAAAGAAGACAAAAAATAAGTTAGCCTGCAGAGACCACAAAATGCACTGCAGTATCCGAGAACCAGGATTTGGGGAGTAATCACTGAGCTCCAAAAGTGTCAAAGGGTTGTGCTTCTCATATTTAGGGTCATATTACAGCTGGGCACTCATGTGCCATTGTGACCACAGTAATGTGTAGCATTCCAACAGACAGTGCATTCCAAAATGCAAGATATATTTTCAAAGTCTTGTGAGCAACATGAAAGGGTCTGGGTAAAACTGTTAATGCATACATGATATGAGGAATATGTCTGTTTGGTGGAGCTTGCAAATATTTTTACAGGAACATCTTGAAAAAAAATAAGCTTATGCCACACCAAAACTGACATGTACATAAAATCAAAATGTTGAAGGATTGGAACTATTAAGCAAATACATTCTGTCTGTACCAAACACAAACATTTCATCTAAAATGTTGGCATTCCATTAAGAAAAAGTGTATTTGGAGGCTAGGATCTGTGAGTGTAGTTAGCAGCATTGGCCTCACAGAACCTTTTATGCTCACTGCTTACCTCTCTCTAGCACTGGTAGCAGCTGTAGGTGGGAACCATCTGAACTAGCTCCTTCTCCTTTGTTACTGGCTCCATATATAGTAGGCTGTTTCCCATTTGCACACTGCTCCTGCAGTTCTTGCTCTGCACATTGGAGTATTCCAAAAAATCTTGAGTCCACCCCTCACCTCCTAAATCACAAGTCTGGTTTTCCAAGCATGTGATTTTAAAAAGGAAGATTACACATGCTTTTTGGTCTGTATTCTGATTTTTGAATGCATGCAGAGTGTGTATAAATGACATTATAGTGTTGCTAAATTTCACACATTTATAGTGAGTACATGTAATTTTGGTCTCTACGAAGGCATTCTTGTTAGAGGCAGACTTCCCAACAGTGTCAGGAGTTGCAATACTCTCCAGCTTTGGCCCCAGAAAGCCGCCTATCCTGGCTGAAGCAGAACATTTCCCACACCCAGAGTATCCTGGGAGGTGGGGGCAAAAAACATAGTTTTGTCCTGGGAGTTTGAGAGGGACCCAAACCCAGTGGTGGTGTGACCTGATACATAGAATTGTAGCTCAGGTTTACCCTGCTGTTCCCCTGTGACCATCTATGGAGGAGTGCCTCTGCCAATAGCAGTCAACTTTTGCCTATTCTCCCCTCCATCTCCATCCCCAACTACAAAGGGGTGGATAGGCCAGCCTGGAAGGGCACTGTGTCCCCCTTTAGCCACTTGAAATGTTGGGAGACATGTAGAGGACACAAGTAAGATGAGGGCCCATTGTGATAGACACTGTAGAAACACATGAGCCAGCTGCTGACATGAATAATTTACAGTCTAGTGGAACGATAGTGGGGTGTTTGTGATAATGGACATGGAACTTGGATTCACCAAACTCATCTTGTACAAGGAAGACCAATAAAAATGCAAACATTATGTAATCCCGTCTGAATTTTTAATCCCAGTGGTTTACCAGTGAAAGGTGTTATAGCTCATTACCTATTACCACCTATTACCTATTACCTATAGCTCATTACCTATTACCACCTATTACCTATTACCTATTAAAATGCAAACATTATGTAATCCCATCTGAATTTTTAATCCCAGTGGTTTACCAGTGAAAGGTGTTATAGCTCATTACCTATTACCACCTATTACCATTACCTATTACCACCTATTACCACAGCTCACTCAGGCAGGGCCATCCATGCTCAGGACACACACCAAGTCACCAACACACACTGGTCTCAGTCTCAAATACATTCTAAATCTGCCACATCTTATTCTTAAAGGGACAGCTCCCATCAACTGAATACCAATATTTAAAAATGCAATGGTAAAGCAAATACTAGCACAAAATCCATATTGAACTCTACATACACTGTTCTGCACTATAAAACCATTCTTCTAGTTATACTAAGGGTCTTACATTTACTTTTCTATATATATCTTTTTTCTCCTGCCATAGGCCATCAGCAGGGTTGTCACCCACAACTTTCACAATGACAGCACAGACCATTTCTGGTAGGAGTAAGTAATGGGAGAAAAGGCGCACTGGTCTCCTTTGTATGATCAGTCCAATGGGTTACACAGGTATTTGTGAGACAGCAGTGCAATGCCAAGCATCAAGATGCTTGGTCTGTTCCTGGCTCTGGGAATAAACTGTGAGCTAAACATGAGAACTAAATGTAACAACGCACCTATTTGGGTCATCTAGAGGGACTGAACCTAGCACCTCAGCATATAACATATATGCATCCATCATTTGAGCTAGGAAATAAGTAGTAAAACACTCAAACTTACACATAATGTATAGTTGCTAGAGGGAGACAAAATCAAGTGCTGTGCTTAATTACAAACCAGGGTTCTCTTCCCAGATCTAGCTGGTGATGTTCTGTAAGCTGTATGTTATATTATCTGTGAAAAAGCTGCCCTCTCAGTAAGGGACCTGGTCTCACAATAAGATTAGGAAGGCTCCGAAATATTAACAGGAATCAGGGGAGGAGCTGGGACTAGCACTTATAGTCTGAGAACTTGCATTTTGCCTTCTGCCAGTCTGTGTGGCACTAAAGCCCCCCTGCTCACAGGTGTCATGCAAAATGCAAGTTACTCACCGTGATCAATTTCTGATATTGGGAACACTGATAAATAGGGACAAAATACAGGAAACTAACCCCAGCTGTCTTGGTTCCTTAGCGTCTAGTCACAAACTTCTAGTTTAATATGTGATGAAATGCAACAGCTTTGTTACCACACCTTTTCAACCCAAGCAGCTAATCAAAGTTCAAGGCCCCAGGGGTATTCAGCCTTCCATTAGAAACTGATGATGGAGTCTGGTATTTTCTTTGAACTAATCTTATTTATGTACAAAGTCCTGCTTCTCCAATTGCCGAGGAGCCAAAAACAGGCACAGCATTTTTGTTTATAGCCCCAAATCTCTTTTGCCAGCCCCTGACCCAGAAACCCTCTTTCTAGGTTCTTCCCAGTTCACGTACTGGGTTCATTCAGGCTTTCCTTCTGAGTCTCCCAGGTCTGCCTTCCTCCAGCTTGTCCTGTCACTCTCTCACACATGCAAAACATAGAAATTGATCCAGCTGTTAAAGCCCCAGCCCCTGCATTTCAAAAATCTGTGATTTTATTGTAGAAACTGCAACTTTCCACACTCACCCCAGCTTTTCGCAAAGTCACTCACTCAAATGTGTCCTGGCTGGCTTCCAGTCATGAAGGGCAACAGGGGGAAAAGAGAAGGCCAAATCTGAGTGAGTGGTATTGTGACCTGATGCACAGGACTGCAGTGCCACTCAAATTTGGTTGGTTTGACAGACAGGCAGCCAGGCTAAATTTCAGGGAGTAATGCAGGAGTACCATTCAGGTAGAGCAGGGGAGAGGGCAGATGTCTCTCCTCCTACCTCCTTTCAGCTGAAACCAGGCTGTTCTCCTTGTTGGCAGGGAGGCCATTCATGGTCTTGCCTTGGGTTAAGAAGCAGAGACACTCCACTGGATTTATTTTTCCCTCCTATACTATAAGTTTTCCATTTTCAAGCATCTGACAAAGTGGGATTTCTCCCTCGAGAGCTCATGCAATAAATAAATTTGTTAGTCTTTAAAAGTGCCATAGGACTCCTTGTTTGTATTACAAGATTGACACTCCAAATAGCGATTGAAGCTGTCAGTCATTTACCCACTGAAAAGGAGATCTACACTGTATAATTATTAGGGCATGCTAAAAATATTATTGTATTAAACATTATTTTAGTCTAAAAGAAAACAGTCCCTCTTCTTTCCCTGAGGAGCCCTATATTCCTAAAACTTTTGTACATTTGTTTTGCTGATACCATTAATTTTTTTTCCATATGATCAAACTGTTTTTTTCATATGCAGACTTTTGCAGCTGAGTGGCTTTAAGTCCTGGGCATTCCACAGGAAGTAACATTGTTAAAAGAAATAGAATAATGTTAAGTGTGTGACCAAAAGGATTTTCATTGTTTCTTGGGGCTAACCATTCAGGCAAATGGAGCACACAAACCTGCAGGGGTAAGAATGGTTAAATTGCAATAAGGTTTTGATTATCTGAGACAGTCCCACCTGGAAGTTGAATACCTTCTGATAGTATTACTTGAAATTGTATGCAAATAAAGATGCTTTTACTTAGCAAGATCCCCTGTCCTATTTCAAAAGAATCGTTTGAAGTATTGCATGTTAACTGAAAGGAAATTGCAACATTCTTTATCAAGGAGTTCTGAGCTTTATTAAATATTGGATGTGAGGTAAATTGTGTAGAATAGGAATCAGAATAATAGTCTTATTTCAAGATGCAATTGAGAAATATGATGGTCTGTATGCTGATAAAAAAGATGACATTGGCCTGCTGTACACTGCTGATGTTGTCAACAGGAGATATGCAAGCTGCATACTGAAACTTGTGTATCTCCCATTCACTTATTAAGGGCTTGTCTATACTGGGTGTGGGGTTGAATTCAATCTTAGGCTGTCAAATTACAGAAGGCGATGGATCACACCAACTTGCTTGCTCAGGGTCTTGCGTCCCTACTGTTCTCATTATGCCTGAAATGAATTGTACTGTGGGTAGTAGCTGCAGGGGTTTGTGGGGAGGCAGTCGTCCTCCACTCACTTCCCCTCCCCTCCTCTCTAAAGAAAAAAAAGCAGGAAAAGTTTTCCTTGCTGTTTCTCTGCCGCAAAGACAACAGAGAGGCACAGTGCTTCATATAGAGAGAGGAATTAATTGAAAACTTCCTGGGGCTGCCAGCAGGTGGGGAACTATGTTTCCATGGTAAAGAGACAGGAAGAACCAGAAAAGCTACTCTCTGGCTACTCTGACTTAAATTGGAATTTCAACCTTAGTGCTATGCCACTTGCAGGGGTAGTGTTAACAGGTCAAATTACAGCTCCATTTTTTTCAAGTTTGCTACTCTGACAGTGGAGGTAAGCAGCATTATGTCAAACTTCACTGTCAGTGTTGACCAGCCCTAAGGGGTTGTAGCAAGCAGGGGGCTCTCTCTTGGCCTGTGACATCCTGGACAAGTTGGAATATGTGAAGAACTCCCTGCTACTATTAACAGCAGTCACCACTTCTCTCAGGTTAAATATGGAGCAGGTAGGAATGAAATGGGGTAATTTGCATCTTTTGAACTGAAAAAGTGTCTGTGGGGTTTGGGTTTACCACTTCATTAGGTTTAAAGATCTTTCATCAATGGTCTTCTACTTCTCCCTGTAAATTGGTGGTCAAATTGAATTCTGTATGTCCCCTAGTGCTTTCCGGATTACAGAGGGATCTTGAGATATAATATCATCTGGTAGTTCATAATAATACATATACAAAATATTTGTATGCCTCCATATCATTAAGCCACATTTGTGAAATAATTTTTGCCCAGTAATACAGTATTATTGCTGTGTGATCATATAAGGAAAGGTTTTGTGACCCACCATAAAAATATACATATAAGGCACAAAATTCAGCATGCCATGAGCATCTTAAATCTGAATAAGCAAATTTAAATCAGAACGTTAGTGTTATAGTAGCATACTACTCTGTATTTTAATAGCAGCCTTTTTGTCCTTCCAAAACAGCTTTATGAGTTGTAAATTGGCTTATGAATGCTCTTGTACTTCGTAATCCCATACTGATTTACAATAAACTCCTACCCTGTTAGAGCCACATGGTTCCGTTCATTTGTGAGCCACAATCTATTGTGAAAAGTAGAATTTCTGAATTAAAATATTTTATTAAAAGTAATTTCTGAATATGGGAAACCATGGTCACTTGCTAAACTACAACAAATTATTGACTGAGCTGATTGATCAGTGGTGGTTAGTGGCACTCCATGGGTTATAATTTTCCATAATGTTTAAAATCGTTAGCGCTCACTTAATATTTTTCAAAATATATTATTAACTGTTGAAGCTTTTTAAAGTAAGTAATTTACAAATATAAATACCAGGTCAATATTCAGGTCAATCATTCATGTTACGCACAGCCCTGCATGTAGAATAATGTGGAAGTTGCTACATACCTGCATTTACTCCCTTCCCTGCTGGTTCTTGGGGACACAGTCATGACCTATCCTACCTCCTGCCTCTCTGGGCTTTCATACACCCAAGGAACCCAGGAGCTGTCATTCGTCTGGGACCAAGACGCAGTTCATGTCGTGGGTGCGCTGACTGACTGGAGGGGCCATGGCTCTGTGAGCACTGTGGTCATCACCAGATCACACACTTCTTGGTGTGGACACCATCTCAAATGGGGCGGCTGGGGCAAGTGCTCCTTTGTGTCTGGAAGCGCTGTTGTGTAGTGATTGGCATTACCAGATTGCTGGTCAACTAGCTCACTCACAGGAAGCAGTCCATTTAGCACAGGAAGCCCACTGCCTTTCATCTTCATTTCAGCCCCAGTGCAACCATGAAGCAGCAGGGCAAAATCTGATCCTAAGAAAATTGGCCCAAATGAAAGTTCCAGATCCAAACACACAACCCCAGGTTTGTGGAAGATCCAGGTCCAGTCTAACTCTGGACCTCACTCACACTGTCCCAACTTCGTGTAAATTCAGATCCAAACTTTACAACTTGGGCCCATAATTACTTAACACTCAGATGTCACCTGATTTCTCCCATGTAAAAAACAAACACAAAATTATATGCTTCATCAACATACTACTGATGTCTGCTCACCCTTAACTACCGCCTTATTTTTCGTTTATAGACTGGCCTTATTGTTGCCTGTTACCAAGGCTTTGTGGATATTGTAATAGCCTTAGCACAGTGCCCTCATGTTGATGTGAACTGGCAGGACAATGAAGGGAACACGGCTCTAATTACAGCTGCGCAGGCAGGTAAGGTTCTTTCTCTGTTTCACCTTTATGTATCTGGTTTATGGTGGTATGTTTGTTGTGGCCACCACTTTTAGGACAAAACCTGTGACTCTTAGGGCTTTTTCCACCACCGCTCATAGACTTTATAAACTACCTAGTCTACCCCCAAGCAAGGCTCTCATGAATCTTTTACAAGTTCAGTATAGAATCACAGGACTGAAAGGGACCTTGAGAGGTCTTCTACTCCAGTCCCCTGCACTCAAGGCAGGACCTATCATTATCTAGACCATTCCTGACAAGTGTCTGTCCAACCTAATCTCAAAAATCTCCAATGATGGAGATTCCATAACCTCCCTTGTCAATTTATTCCAGAGCTTAACTACCCAGTTTTTCCTAATGCCCAACATAAACCATACTTACTGCAATTTAAGCCCATTGCCTCTTGTCCTATTCTCAGAGGTTAACGAGATCCGTTTACCTCCCTCTTTCTTTCATGTATTTGAAAACTTTTATCATGCCCCCTTCATTCTTCTCTTCTCCAGACTACAAACTCACTTTTTTTCAATCTTTCTTCATAGGTCGTGTTTTTTAGACCTTTAATGATTTTTGTTGCTCTTTGGACTTTCCCCAATTTGCCCACGTCTTTCCTGAAATATGGCACCTGGAACTGTCCCATCAGCCTCACTTTTTGTGTATTGCTTATAGTACCTCTGCTAATACATCCCATAATGATGTTTGCTTTTTTGCAACAGGGTGACACTGTTGACTCATATTTAGCTTGTGTGATCCACTATTACCCCCATATCCCTTTTCCACAGTACTCCTTCGTAGGCACTCATTTCCCACTTTGTGTGTGTGCAACTGGTTGCTCCTTCCTCAGTGGAGTACTTTGCATTTGTGCTTATTGAATTTCATCCTATTTATTTCTAGAATGACCAGATGTCCTGATTTTATAGAAACAATCCCAATATATGGGGCTTTGTCTTATACAGGTGTCTATTACCCCACACCCTCCGTCCCAGTTTTTTATACTTGCTATCTGGTCACCCTATTTACTTCAGACCATTTTTTCAATTTGTCCAGATCATTTTAAATTTTAATCCTCTAAAGCACTTGCAACCCCTTCCAGCTTGGTATCATATGCAAACTTTATAAGTCTACTCTCTATGCCAGTATCTAAATCATTGATGAAGATATTGAACAGAACCAGACCCAGAATTGATACCTGTGGGGCATCACTCGATATGCCCTTCCAGAGAGCGAGAGAGATTGAGAGGGAGAGAGTAAATTCAAACAATATCCTCTGTAGTAGAAAATGGGAGAGTAGTATGTGCTTATGAATGACACTAAGCCATTAATTATCGTCATATGGTTTTAATTATTTTAACTTCAGAGTAAAGGAAATTTTGCTCAAATGTGACCCTGTGTCTTTTTTATTTTGTTTTTTTCCAATTTTCTTCCCTGATAAACAACCAGTCATAATGTTAGGCTATGTACACATGATCAGATTAAAGCGCAACATGGCAATTGCGCTATAAAAAACACGTGACCTTTATTGCAGGAGAGCATGTACACACGTCGCTCCTTGCAACACAACAGAATTCTTTGCAATATCGCGGTGTAGCGCAATGAATTCTGGGCACCTTTCCCACAGTTCAATTTTCCCTCAATCGGCGCTTGGAATCCTGGGATGAAGGAAAGGAACGCAAAGCACAATGGGTAAACTCTCATTTTCCCGTGGTGCACTGTGTTCCCCTTGCGTCTTCCTCGTTGCCAATAGCACTCGCGCCTATTTTCAACAGTGCAGTGCCGCACTACTTGCGAGCAATCACAACTGCGACAGCATGGATCCTGCTCTAATCTCCACTGTCGCCTTCAGCATTCTAAATACATCTCGGCTGGTTGCTCAGTACGCAATGAGCTCCAAATCAGATGAGGACGCTGAGGAGCAGGGGCTGATCGATGCCCCACAGAGCAACAGCACCGCATTGCTCAGCTCCTTCACCGATCATCATCAACTAACTGTTGATCATTTTTAAAAGCTAAAATATTGTGCCTTAATTTTAAAGACTGCTGTAGTTATGTACTGTAAGTGATTAAAAAATATTAAAGTGATTCAGAAAACAGAGGTAACAAGTGTGGGGTTATGATCTGTGTAGGTGTCTGCTGTACTCAACCCACCTGGAGTGTGCCTCCTGGTGGTGTTATTGGGGAATGTTGCTCAATTGTTTCCCCTTTAGGTGGTTTGTACTCCGCCTCTTCACGCTGGACTCTGGCTCCAAGTCCTGTTGTGGGGTCTTAGCCCTCTGACTAAGCCTGTAATCCACACCTTCCAGGGTACAGTCCAGCTCTTCTCCCCTTGTTCTGGCCACTACTAGCAGTCAATGGGCAGGGAGATTTGTTGGCCACTAGATTAAAACAGTCAATGGCCAGCGAGCCTGTACCACTCCTGGCATGCTGGAGGAGGGGGGAGGGACCTGGGCCCGCCCTCTTCTCCAGGCCCCAGCCCAGGGACCCTAGATGCCTCTACTGAGGCTCTGCCTCCCACCAGTCTCTCCACCATGATTGGTGTCGATTCTCTGGGCCACTTCCCCAAAGCCCCCAGTTGCATGCTGCTTCTCAGCGGCCTGGAGTCCAGCTGCTGTCCCTCTGGCTCCCTTGCCCCAAACCGCTGCTCCAGCCATTCGCCACTGTCTGCTCTCTCCAGGAACTTTGGCTCCGCTTGGCTCCTGCTGCTGCACTGGACTCAGAGCTCTCTGTAGTTCTGGCTCTTCCTCCGGCCAGGAAGAGACCTTCTCCTCTGAGTACTGTCCCTGTGGGTGCTCCACAGTTGGTATGCGCGCACCCCTGTGCCACGGATTGGAGAAATTTCCAGCAATGCTCATCAGGTCCGCATGAGCGCGAGGTGCTTGTCTCGTGGCAGCTTTGGCGCCCTTTTGCGGTTGCACGGCCTGACTCCCCCTCAGTTCCTTCTCAACCCTCCATGGCTATGGACGGACCCCAGCGCTTCTCCTCAGCTCGTCCTAACAAAATCTTTCAAACAATTTCCCCAGTCCATCTTACCTCATTCCTTCCTAGTTTTTTTCTTTCTCTTCCCACTTCAACACAGTTGAAAAAATTTTTCACTATCCATTATGCCTGGTTCCCCAGGCTTCAAACGTTGTGTACTTTGCTGCGACGCCATACTCGCGTGTGACGGCCACCCTCGATGCATAAAATGCCTCAGTGAGGAACATATTTCTACCAAATGTTCCCACTGCAAAAATATGAGTGCAAGAGACAGACGGGATCGGGAATTGCAATTGAAGCTGTTCCTCATGGAGAAATCCCATAGACCAGCATCAGGTCCGCTCCAGCCTCTAAACCAACTAAGAGACTCTCAACTCCGCCGGCTACTTCAGACAAAAAGAGAAGGTCGCCATCCCCTTCTCGGAGACATAAGCATGATACGGCAGCTGTAGGTCCCTCCATCACGCAGACCGACAAAATAGTCAAACAGTCATTTTCATCCAGCACCAACCCTAAGCACAAAGACAAACCAGCACCATCTCACCAAACATGTCCATCAGCACCGAGACCACGAAAGCCAACGAAGCCACCAGCACCGACCATGGCACCGGCTATTCTCCCTTCAGCATCGACACCGAGCCGAGATGTGGAACCGCCAAACATGTCACAAGTGGCACCATCCTCACATACGACCGGTGCCTCGGCACCGATAATCACCACGATCTCTCCACCAATGCACACGGAGCAAACAGACATGGCACCGACAGAACCCACCATGAGAAAACATTCATAGAAAAGGAAATACATCGACTCCAAGGCAGAGAAACTGACCAGGTATCCTCTATCCTCCCCATTCCGCGGCTCCGAGGGCTCTCCTTGCATATCTAGAGAAGGGTCAATCTCACCTCTCCCCTTCTCTAGTGAAGAAGAAGGTGAAATACCATACCTTGCCTTCTCTCCCGAGCCCAGGTCCCCTCGCAGACAAACATGAAAGAACCACAGGCATGTTAATAGGCCACCATACCCATGGTACCCCCCACCATGATACGGACCACCCCCCGGCTACCCACCACAATGGTATGGCTGGGATTCTTGGTCCAGGTACTCAACAGTGAGTGGCCCATCAAAATCAAGGGCATGCAGAAACCCAAAACAATCCCCTCAACAACCAGACTGACCTGAAACCATGGAGCAGCTGGATCAACCAGAGGAAGACTCCTCCATCCATAATTCCTCCTCTTCACCAGACGAAGCCATAGTACCATCACCACCCTCTACAGCTGATGATTTTAAACAATTTAAGGATCTGTTTAAGAGAGTGGCAGAGTCTCAAGAACTCCCTGTGCAGGACGTCCCAGAATCACAACATAAACTGCTACGAATCTTACAAATAAAATCATCTTCACACATAGCTCTCCCAATGGATGAGGCAATATTGGAGCCTGTTAATAATATATGGCGGACACCAGCATCAATCCTTCCCACCAGCAAAAGGGCTGACAAGAAATACTATGTCCCAATCAAAAATTTAAAATATCTTTTCACCCATCCATCCCCCAACTCCTTTGTTGTGGAGGCAGTTAATCACAGAAATAAACAACTCTTCAACAGATCCACACCGCACAACAAGGAAGATAAAAAACTGGACCTATTGGGCAGAAAGGTGTACACATCATCCACTTTGCAACTTAAGGTATCAAATTATTTTGCCCTATTGGCTAACTGTGATCATGACAACTACCTGAAATGAGCAGACTTTATTGAGTTTATTCCAATGAAAAAAAACATCAGTTTCATGCAATCATCAAAGAATGGCAATTAATCTCCAGAAGGGCACTCCAAGCTGCATTGGACATGGCAGATACATCGGCCAGACTCATTGCCACCAGGGTCGTGATGTGTAGAGCTTCCTGGCTTCACTCAGTGGACCTTGCAAAGCCTCTTCAAGCTACAATAGAAGATCTTCCATTTCATAAATGGTGAGAGAGACAAGCTTTGGAACTTACACAGAGCTCTTCTTTGGGTTTGGGAAAGGTATACAGAGTGTCATGGCTAAATACCAGCTTGAGCAGACATAACACTTTGTAAGGTGAAGTGAGCAATTAATGCAATCTACAATCCTAAAACAAAGGATTACTCTTGTAATGAGCCACAATTCTAGTGTCTTTATTAAAACATGATTTTTGGTGGTTAGCAGAGTTACAAATTTAAGCTTCTATCACAATATTGTTCCTGTGATTTTTCCATGTGCCTCAAAGCTCAGCATCACAACATCTAGCCATTTTGTCACTCTAAGCCTTAGTACCACTGATTGGCATGGAGTAGGAGGTTCTGCAACTTTGAAATGATAGGCCTGCAGATAATTCATTCTGACAGCTGTTAGTTAAGAGGATTTATACCTAGAGTTGAGGAGTGCCAAATCTGAGGACACATGAACTTGAAGGAATGTAATAATTAACAAGAAATAAGTTGGAGTACGTTTAGTTTTACATTTAATGGCAGCATCAGACAAGTGGTCCAGCTGTGGTAGTCAAGTCCCTTTTAAAAGCATCTAGCGCTGTTGTTTTAAAAAAGAAAATTATATCGTTTTCTATGCCCTAGTTACCACAAATTTTGTTTGGCAGCTAACTGGACATGAATAGGGATTATTCAGCAATTAAAACCAATATTACCTTTGCTGCTAGTAAGTCTTTGGCAACTTCTTTTGTATTATTCTGAAAAAGGAAATGATGGATTATTTTCTACTTAAGAAATTCCTTGGAGATAGTAATTCCTTGTAAAAATGTTTGTCCTTTCAGAATTGTCTTATTTATAGCAATCTATAGCTTATCAGGAGGTCTTAAAAGCTCTGTAACCTGCTTTTCTTTTATCTGCGTCTGATGTGTATTTGGCCCATAAAAGGTTTAGAGATAAGACTGGCTCTTTTTCAATCTTTCTACTTAATTATAATGAGCTCAGAATTAATCTACAGTGCTGAGATTGACTTGACAGACATTGACTTGACACTTTCTGTCAGTATCTGATATTGATCCCAAACCAAATGAGGCTGACTTTAGTCAGCAATAGCTTATAAAAGCTTATGAATACTTGTTTTACTTATTTTTTCCCCTTTGTAATCCTGAGTCAGTGTTGATACCAGTTATTTAATACATTCTCACAAGATACTGTTGTGTTTAATACAGATTATCATGTGGTTAACATTGCAGTTGGTGGCGTTAGCATGGAATATAATTACTGCTTAATTCTAATTGGTAGCCAACAGCAATATATTGTAGACAGTTGAAACCAGAGATTTTATGTGATTTTTCTTTATTTTTCCAAGTATATTATAAATAACCTTTTCTAATACAATATTTTAAAACTTTAGAATGATCCTGTCTCATGTCTTCTTTTTTTCTTATTTGGTCAGGCCATGTCTACTCTACAAAATTAAGTTTCAAACAGGTACCCATGTTAGTCTAGTTCAGCAAAACAAACAAGGAGTCCTGTGGCACTTTTAAAGACTAACAAATTTATTTATTGCATGAGCTTTCGTGGAAGAAAATCCCACTTCGTCAGATGCTTTGAAGATGGGGAACTTACAGATTCCGTAAGGGATTCTGTCAGGGATTTTCTTCCACAAAAGCTCATGCGATAAATAAATTTGTTGTCTTTAAGTGCCACAGGACTCCTTGTTTGTTCTACAAAATTACGTTGACCTAGCTTACATCAGCACACAACCACTGCAGTAATTACATTGCTTGTGCATGTCTACACTTTGCTTCTTGTGTCAGTGGAGCACATCTTCACCAGGAACACTTGGGTCCATTTGTGGGATGGCTACTGAAAGTCAGTAACAGTCAGCAGAAGCAATACAGTGTCTACAGGGACACTACATCAACCTAACGATGTCAATCTGAATTCTACGCTACTCATGAAGGTGGAGCTATAAAATTGACGTAGCAGATCAGTTGTGTCAGTGGGACCAAAATTTTAAGTGTAGATACTTCTGTGGTTAGGTCAATGCAGTACTTTTTTTCTAAAAAAATGCGTAGTCCCTGTTTAACCCTAAGGCAACTGAGTCGAATTTACATATCAGTTTGAGTTCTGCAGTTTTTCTTTGAAGCTGCTGTTTGTTATTTGCCTTAGGGTTAAACAGGGACTGTGGATTTTTTTCTCATTACAACAGGTGATTTGACCTCACCTTCCTCTATATGCTCTTCCCCAATGTTTGAATCCTAACATCTATTTTGATTTGCTGTTACAGCCTGACCTGATCCTAGGTCATACACTTCCCTGCATTTAATTTCCTCCCATTCTGTAAGTTTCCCATCTTCAAAGCATCTGACGATTTTCTCCCACAAAAGCTCATGCGATAAATAAATCTGTTAGTCTTTAAAAGTGTCGCAGGACTCCTTGGGTGTGTCTACACGTACAAATTAAGTCGATTTAAGGTTGCTTAAATCGACTTAATTTAATCTGCGTCTACACTACATTTTCCTTAAATCGACTTAAGCTGCAGCTTAAGTCGATTTAAGGAAAATTAAAGTCGACTTTATAAAATTTACTATAAAGTCGACTTTATTGGCTAAATCGACTTTATTAAGTCGATTTAGCCAGTGTAGACGCAGATTAGCCCTAAATCGACTTAAAGGGCTCCAGGGCTCCCCCACTGCCCTCCCTACCAGGATGGCTGACACAGCCACAGCCTGGCATGCCCGCCCCCTCACAGGGCAGGGCAGAGCCCTACCCACCCTACTCCTATGCCCTGCCAGTGTCCCTGTCCTGCTCAGCCCCCATTGTACCCAGGAACAATGAGGCAATTGCTGAGCCCCAGGGCACTTGGCAAGGGTTGCCCCCCCTGCCACCATGGACCAGTCACAGGTCCACCTAGCCCCTACAAGTCGACTTAGTCATCCAGTGTGGATGCTCTAAGTTGATTTGGCGGGGTCCCCTTTAAGTCAACTTAATTTTTGAGTGTATACAAGCTAAATTGACTTAAATTAACAAGTGTAGACATAGCCCTTGTTTGTTTTGCTGATCTAGATTAACATGGCAATCCCTTTGGAACTTGTCAAACTCTAAGTGGTTGCTTTGTAAATCTCTTTTCCTGAAATATGTCATAAAGGAGCAGCCTCCACTCTGCTGATCTGTCAGGATCACTCAATGCCTTAGAGGACTGGACACTGCGTTCGGAGACACAAATCTGTTTCATCTGGGAAGTTTCAAAACAGATTCTCTCCCTTTTTTCTTCCTTGACATTATACATGTTTTCAGAACAGTGCGTGAATGACGTTATGCTGTTTATATGTAGAAATATCAATGATGCAGCCATAATCCAGTGAGTAAGGCCCCGAACTAGAAGTCAGGAGACCATAAAGTTGTCTTGGGGAAAGTCATTTCACCTTCCTGTCTTAGTCTCCCCACCTGTAAAATGAAAACGATATTTACCTTCATTGGTAAAGCATGGATGGAAAAAAATAATTTCTCAGTAAAGACAGCCTGGGGAGCCTTTGCCTCTAGTGGACTGAATGTGCACGCTGCTACTGCCATTATATTATTATTACTGCAGATCAGCAGTGCCTGGAAGCCCATTGTATCAGACACTGTCAAACCAAATAGAAAAGTCATTCTAATGGACCAACAACACAGGCATAAAGTAAGTCACAGAACATGTCTTTGAGGCCACTGATACATTTCACAGAAAATATGCTTGGCCTATGTATGAGTTATGATATGATTGACCACTTATACTGCATAGACATTTACTTCTCTGGTTTCTGAATCTTGTGCTGTGCACCACTTTGGAAATCCACCACAGGAGACACAGCACCAACCTAGGAAAAAGGGAGATTAGTTGTATTTAGTGAACTATATAAGACATTAAGCACAAAGCTTCCATAAGCAAGTAATACTGTATATACTGTACAGGTTCTCTCCAAGCTAATCATGGTGTGAATGAAAAACAGACACTTCAGCTGGATGACTGTCTTTCTCCAGATCTTTAGATAAGAGACATGCAGAACAAAGAACTGCGTGCTGAGAAACATATTCTTGATAGACCGTACACCAAGCATACAGACCAAACTCTTGATGTTGGAAAGTCTTTCCCCCCACTCTACAGTTTCATAGTGCCATGCTGCCTCATTTGCAATCCCCCCTATCACACCTCTTCAGTGCTGTGACTTTCTCCCACTCCCACAAAATTACAATATTTATAGTAGCCCTAGGTTACTGCCACCACAGATCAGACTTTAACTCTGTCGTTAATAGTCAGCAATAGCATGCAATTTAAATATAGCCATGGTAACTTGTTTTTAGAGCTTCATGAATCTTTCATAGTAAACCTGAAATCACACAACAGTCTCCTGGTTTCAGGTTTAGATACAAACTCTAAGTTCACCTTGGTTCACTGAAACACTGGTGAACTTTTCAAGAGAATGTAGGCCGAATTTCTGGCTTTGTATTAAAACCACATGAAAGTCTGAGCTCAACATAAGGGAAATTTGACAGCTGTGACTGAGTTTTACTTTGAGTTTGCATTACTTTGAACTAGAAATCTGAAGCAAACCTTGAGATACATAGTCTTGTTGACTGACACTGATGAGGTTTGCATGAACCCCTATGACATTAAACTTCTGAATTCCACAGAGTTCTGCTTAATTTTATTTGTTACTTTGCTCCTATTTTTTTAAGTCTTCATTTAATGTTAGAACCAGTCCCCTGGAGAGCTTTGACTATGATTTTCCCCCATCTGTGTCAAAAAACCCAAAATGTAGTTGTATTTTTGATAACATAGAGCATCTTTAATAGTAATTAGAGGTTTTTTTAAAACTAATTTATTTGAATATAATGTGATTGTTTTAAATGTCCTCACTGTTCAGATGTTCTCTAGATGTTTGTGGTTGGAAAACAGTGTTTCTGCTACATTGAGACCTTCAGGCTATGCAGAGAAATATTTAAACTTCAAGAGGAACACAACATTCTTGGGCCAGTCCTGCAAACTTTCTGGACACAGAAACTTCATCAGTCTTAATTGTCTTCAATATCCTTATTTGTGGCTTGATCCTGCTCCTATTGAAGTTAATGGGAGCTTTGCCATCGATTGCAACATGAGCAGGAATTGGGCATTGGTCACGTTATGAGCCCAGTTCATCACAGCCCTGCACCTTGTGTGATCATTTACACAAGTTGAAAATGAGTGTGAATCTTTGCCATTCTAATTTGGAATTGTTTGCACTCACTTTGTATTGGACTAAGTCATGTCACAAGGTGAAGGGCACCTCTGCATTTGGCCTTCAATTTATTTGATTCTTACGCAGTTTAAACTTCTGATTTAGACTGTCTATGAAATTACTTGAACTTAAGAAGCTTCTGGTTACATGAAGGGGTGGGTAGGTTTTTGGCAAACTTCAAAGGAGAAAGGTGAGACTAAAAACATGTTCAACACAATGGCAACAAATTTATTTAAACCCATTTAATTAGTAAAAAATTGCTTTTCCTGCCATCCAGAAGTGTAGGACTGCGTTGGTGCAAATGTGCTGATGAAAATTGCAACAGATTTCTTTTAAAAATTCCCTGAATGAATTACAATCTGCTTCAGAAACATTTCTGGATAAACTTCACTGTCATGCTCACAGAATATCCAGCTGGACTACAGAGTGAGGTGACAAAACATTTTTTACAGCTCATAGTAGTTAAGCTGTGATTGTTGCAGCTGCCTGACAGACTGCATTATTACACAAACCATCATAAAATAAATGACAAGTGAAGAGAAAACTGTTTTGAATGAGTCAAAATGGCACTAGATATTTGTTGTCTTCTGTTAGTCCAGTTATAAGGGCTTGATGTTTTAATTTGGTTTTCAGACTGTTAGCTCTGTAACCCATAATTACTTTAGCCAGTGATAGTCTTCCACTGCTCTGGCTATCCCTACTGACACCAGGAATGCTGCCACAGAAACCAAAGTAAACGAAAGGCAGCAATGGCCTTTCTTGGAGAGTAAAATTTGAGAACAGAACATCGATCACTTTGATTTGACTGTAAAGCCATTAAAGTAGCCCCAATGGCCAACTGCTAGTGGGTGATCCAGTGATTCACCACTGCCAGGCAGGGGGAGGGGAGAAATGATGAAAAAAGAAACACAAATAATCTCTTTATCTAATATAGTCCCCTCCAAAGCTCTACTGAATCTTTTCAGCTCTGAGTGCCTACAGTAACCAGAAATTAATCAGACTCCACAATTTTAGAGAAAAGGACCCAGCTATCTCCAGAGCAATATTTGCTCCAGATCTTTGAAAATGTGTGTTCATTGAATACCTTCACATTCCATCACCCCTTCCATTTTCGAAGGATTTCAGGGGTCATTTTGATTTTGCCACAAGCCGAATGTATGGGGCAGCATGTGTTTGCACTGTCGTAGTAGCAGACCGTCACATTCTACGTTCAGGTTTCCCCCGTTCCAGCCCCTATAAGTGTCATAGCCTACATCCCCAGTACAGCTATGTTGGCCAGCACAAATGGAGGTGGTAGAACCACACAACTCCACCCATTCCCTCCCTCTTCCAACAGTATGAATGGAGGGTAGGGGAGAATGTAGTAACCCCACAGATGCTGTTCTTCCCTCTGTGCTACTACCCAAAGCATGGCTAACTGGTACAGGCAAGTAGGGGGCATCTCACTATAACATTTCACAGCCTGGTCCTTAGCTATTCCCTACAACAATCAAGCGGGTAAGTAGCATTATTATGAATATCTTTTTTTTTTTTTTTTTTTTTTTGGAACAGGGGAAAACCACACTCAGCATCAATGTCAGAGCTGGGATTGGAACTCAGGAATTCCAGGCTCCTATTGCTGCACTTCAGTCAGACCACTGTAACACTTAGGGCAGGTCTACACTGCCTGCCTTTTTCATCAGCAGTCGAATGTAGATACCAAGTTACCTAAAATAACTTGCATATCTACTTTCGTCTTCTCTACTCCCTGCACACACACTGTGCTGGTTCGAAGGAAGGGGCCTCCCTTCGAAGCAATATTACCCTGTTGCTCGAGTGGTGTTGCAGGCTGGACTTCCGGATCAGCTGAGTGGGTCTTCACAGTTGATCAGGAATTTTTAACTGATGGCGGCAAATCTGCCAGTGTCAGTGAAGAGCTGCCATTAAGAGTAAGTGCTAATGAATACAGCATGTCAAAAAGGACATGAGAGAAGGGCAGAGTACAACTCTCATAGTGTTTCTTCACTCTAACATTTTTTCCACAGCAATAACTCTTCTCTCCCATTTTATCCTTTTTACAGGACATGTAACCATTACAAACTATTTGTTGAGCTATTTTCCTGGTCTTGATATTGAGAAGAGGAACATATTTGGATTCACAGCACTGATGAAAGCTGCAATGCAAGGCCGAACTGAATGTGTCAGAGCCTTAATGTTGGC
Organism: Pelusios castaneus; assembly: GCA_007922175.1. Lineage (NCBI taxonomy): Eukaryota > Metazoa > Chordata > Testudines > Pelomedusidae > Pelusios > Pelusios castaneus. The sequence continues at coordinate 114,942 of ML685930.1, read as the reverse complement.
AGGTATGTGAAATTCTTTGCTTCCTTATTACATCTTGCTGTGAATAAGATAGCATTAAATCAATAAAAAGCTGGCTTTCCAATATTTATTTTATTGAGAGCTACTGATGCAAATGAAAACAATAATTTCAGAATGTCTGGTAAATACAGAAGTGATGCAATTATTAATATCATTGTTATTATTGTACTTAATACTGTTATTGAATTTCCATCTGAGCATCTTAAAGGAAACTATAAGCATTCATTGATTTAGACTTGCATCATCCATGAAAAGTAGTATTATTATCCACATTTTTGAGATGGGGAAACTGAGACATAGAAGGTTCAATGACTTGTTCAAGGTCAAACAGCAGGTTTGAGTCAAACTAAGGAACAAAACACATATCTACTGCTATGCTTTAATTAACAGACTATTTATTCTTACAATATTAAAAAGTCAAGTACAATCGTTTTTTCTTTTAAATCTTTTTGTAAAACACGGGGTCAGATACATTGCTACAAAATTGGGCCTACATCCATTAAAAAGACTGAAAAACCTGGGATGATTTTTTACTTTATAAGAAGTTTTGATGTGATTCTGAGTTTCATTATCAACATTTCATACAGCTCAAACACTATGAATATGATACAATTTTCAAATATGATCTAATAACTATGTTTGTGTCCAGAACTATAAAGTCACTGAATGTTAAAAAATAAGACACGATAAACTGTGTGTGGCTCCAGCCCAAGCCAAGAAGTCTACACAGCAATGAAGCCGCCTCATAGCCTGAGCCCTGCGAGCCCTGGTCAGCTGGCATGGGCCAGCCATGGATTTTTCTTAGCTGCTTAGACATACTCTTAGTTGGCAATATTGCTCTGTGAGCAATCATTATACAGCAGATCATTTTAAAAACCAAATAAAATAAAAACCCTGAATCAATTATATGTCTCAGTACATATGGCCTTGTACCGTTAAGCACAATTTATGGAATGTCATGTTCCTTTGTGAAGGCTAGGGCTCTATAACATGTATTTCAGAGAAGGAGGAAGAACATTGCTTGTTGATCCTATTACACTGACATTAAGTCATGAAAATGGAAAATATATGATTATAGCCACTTAATTACAAATAGCATATTGGAATAACTGCATTCTGCATGGCTTTTGAAACTTGATTTATTTATTGTAAGACTTATTTCATTTGTTCATTTACTATTATTGTGGAATGGCAGTTCTATTATAATTAAGGTTGCATCATGACATCTGTTTAAAGGAGGACCTTGCTAAGTCCTCTAAAATTAATATGCTTAGTCAGATTTCTTTTACATTTTACATCTTTACATCTCAAGAGGGTGCAGATAGGGTCAGTGACCCAAATTTGAACTCATTTAAGACCAAAGATAGTATCTAGAGATACAAGTCCTGAAAATATAGTAATTTTTTAAAAAAGTTTCTAAATGGATTTTTTTTTCCTTTTTGCCTGGAGTTAAAGATCAAATTATTGATGTGGTGCAAGTCAAAATTATCTCAATCAATCTGAGTTTTACCCAAGGTTGTATATGTCATTCACTAAATCTTTCAGGGACACAAATTGAAAACATTTTTTACACTACACCTGCACCAGTACAGAAAAGTGGCTAGAGAGTTTCCATTCCTACCATTTTATATGTTTTAAAGTTCAATTATCTGTAAATTCTCTAAAACCCAAACAGTTATTCAGATTACTCTGAAAGTGGTGTGCCTTGCAGGATCACTGGGTAACATTGGTGGTCCAAATTTTGGGGTCAATTGATTTAGATTTTCCGGATTACAGACCCCCCTCTCCAACCCAGTTTCCTTTTGCTGCCTTGTACTATTAAAGTGAGAGGTTCTGACAGGATGAACACAGACCTTCTAATGGCTGTGAACTCACCCTTCAGTTACTGTAGCTAAGAGTAAGTAGAGCCCTGCAGATCCGCACGTATCCGCTTCAGAACTGTGGGTATCCATATACGCGGATGCATATATCTGCAGCCCCATTGTTGCAGACTGGCCCTCAGATGCAAATTCTATATCAGGGGTCAGCACACTGCAAACTTGCAAACTGCGCGTCCAGTAGCTGCGGCCCACATTTGAGGGCCCCTACTGGCCCCGGCCCCTGCTGGACGGCACAGGGGGAGGGAAGAGGAGGGGAGAAGAGCGGGTCGCGTCGCTCCGCCCGCCCAGAGCTGCGCCGCTGCCGGCAGGGCAGAGCCGGCCCCAGGCCATGGCTGGCAAGGGGGTGTCAGCTCGTCCCAGCTGGAGCCGCCACTGCCAGCAGGTGGCCTCTGGTTCCTGGGCCTGGCTCCCGCCAGCAGCAATGGCTCCAGCACATGGAACCGGCACATGGAACCAGAGACTGCCGGCCGGCAGGGCACCAGAAACTTGGCCCCGCCCCCGGCACCTACAAATGAATCACAGTATAACGCACTCACAAAGCACTAGGATAGATTAGTGACTGTCACTACACACTGAAGCAAATGGCCTGGCAGCTAAGTCAGGTGGGTGGCCTGCTAAGTGCAGGCCAAATTAGAAGGCACTGATTTTTAGAGTCCTGCCCCTTTTCAAACATGGCGAATCCTGGCTGCTCCACCAGCAGGCCCTCCCCCCACCCTGCAGCCAGATGAAAGAAGTTGAGTGAGGTGGCTGCATTCTTGCTGATGTTCCATTTCCCTGGCTAAAGCAGAGAAACCATAGGCATCCCTGTAGCCCTGTGCACTCCACCTGGGATCCTAAACAGTGGTTCCCTTTTGCAGCCAGGAGGATGGGAAATCAGTGCTTCCTTCCCTCAGCTCCAGCAGGCCCCCCAGTGCCCAGAGACCCAGGTGGAGCGCTTTGCCGTGTTCTATGCTACAGCCAAGGGGAGGGGAGCGCTGATCTCCCATCCTCCGGGGTGCAGCAAGGAGACAGCATCAATCTTGTCTCCCCACAGCAACATGTTCCGCATGGGTCTTTAAGCAGCGGTTACTTTCTGCAGCCAGCAAAAGGGGAGAGGCAAGCCACTTGGAAAGACCTTGCAGGCTATTTTTAGCCCCCAGGTCATGGGTTAGAAAGCACTGATATTTGAGAATTTGAGTAAATAGTTAATTTCAGATCATTTTGTATCACAGAATTCTGTGAAACTGCACAGTGTGACCTCTGTTTATATGGACATTGCCAGATAAGATGACTGACTTCTCATGTGTTGTGAGAATGAATGCTCCCATTTTCCATAGCAACCCATTTCCACAAGTTGTTATGGTGTGGAGTGTGATCACACATTGTGAGAGTCTCTGGGGATGTTACTACTTTATCAAGGTTGTCCTACTTTGTTATATTGGGACTAAGATTTTGATTGGGTTCCATTATTATTAGCCACCTAGCTGGCTTCCCCTGTGAAACCCTCCCCCAACTCCGTTTGCCAACTTCCATGAACTGTTGGCCCTTTTCACCTTCTGGATTATGTGGTAGCGTGCCACCTCGCTGTATTCGAACTAAACTGTGCAAATGTTCACACATACAGTTTGGGATTCTCTGAATTACACAAGATACGTGCCACACTGGAGCTAGTTCTCTCTGCTGAACAAACATTGTGAGAAGTCAATTTCAGTAATGATTTTGATTTGATTGTGGACTGCACTCAAGGTATCTTTTAGTATTTGTTTTCCTGCCTCCTGAATCTGCTTACAACTTTTGAATTGACTGATAATATGCATAGTTTCACTTCTGCGTACTGTGCTTTGCCAAAGATCATTTCTTATAAGGCATTTTGAACTCATTCATTGAAGAATGTTTCTAATTTAAAGTGCATATATTTATATATTTGATAATCTTTCTGCTGTGGTTTCTTTTCATTTAGTACCTATTACTAAATGAACATGGTGACATGTATTGTTGCAGTATATAGGAACATAGGCTGGCAAAACAATGAATTAATACTACTGTATCAGCAGCAGATAGCACTGATTTGCCATAATGTATTTAACAATGGTAGAAGAATCGTGTTTTAATATTATCTGCGTCTGAGGTGTATAGATGTCATGTTGTCACATCCTGAGGGTGGGCAATGGGAAGAGAGGGTAGAAAGCAGGGAGCAGGCAGAGGTGGAATGAACTGTGTAGGAGTGAGTGAGAATTTCCCGGGATCAAAGGTGCAATGAGTTTGTTCTTAGTAACAATGATAACTAACAAAATTTGTACTGGAAAAGTCAAGGGGGCCACTGTCATAGGCTGCGTCTACACTTGTAAATTAAGTCGACTTAAGCTTGCTTAAGTCGACTTAATTTATCCTGCGTCTACACTACAGTTTTCTTAAGTCGACTTAAGCAGCTTGCTCAAGTCGACTTAAGGAAAATAAAGTCAACTTAGTTAAAATTAAGTAGACTTTATTAAACCTCCTTTAAATTCTACTTAGTACTTAAGTCGACTTCCTAGAGTTGACTTAAGCCAGTGTAGACGTGGGGTAGCCCTAAGTCGACTTAGGGCTACCCCAGGACTATACCAATTCCCTCCCCGCCGGGGGGGGGCACAGAGGGAGCATGGCATGCCCCCCACAGGGCAGGGCAGAGCCTTGCCCACCCTGCCCCTATGCCCTCCCAGGTCCCTGACCCTCTTTACCCCATTGTACCTATATACAATGGGGCAGAGGCTGAGCCTCCTGGCATTGGGCAAGGGGTGCCCCCCTGCCCTCATGGACCTGCTCTAGGTCCCCCTAAGCCCCTAGAAGTTGACCTAGGCGTCCAGTGTGGACGCTCTAGGTCGACTTTGTAAGTTTCCCTTTAAGTCGACTTTAATTTTAAGTGTAGACATAGCCATAGAGACTAACCTAATGGCTACAGTCCTGAGTTCTACTGGGTCTTGCGCTGAAGTTCATTATAGAAGCATACGTCTAGGAAACAAAAATAAATTAACGGCAGTTTTACAGCTTCCGGTCCTCTTGGTCTAATCACTGAACTCTGCGTGAGGGTGCCAGCTCTGACTTTTGTCTTGCTAGTTAGTGTGGCTCTTGTTTTCAAGTTGAAAATCAAACCAAACCCTGTAGTTTTGGAATAGTTAGACTGGCCATGCAGGACTATGGCTCTAGTTTATTCTTTGAGTATAAATCTTCTTTTTTCCCATTCATACCACTTAATTACATCTGCAGCCAGGAGAGACTTTGGCAGTTTGTTCTTTCACCTTCTCTGTCTGAATGGAATAAGGCACCTTCATGACAACCTGCTGAGCCTCCACAATCCCAGGTTTATCTATTAATTGCTGAAAAAAACCAACAGAGTCCTGTGGAACTTTTAAAGACTAACAGATTTATTTATTTGCATGAGCTTTTGTGGGAGAAAATCCCACTTTGTCAGATGCTTTGAAGATGGGAAATTTACAGAATGGGAGGAAATTAAATGCAGGGGAGTGTATGACATAGGATCAGGTCAGGCTCTAACAGCAAATCAAAATAGATGTTAGAATTCAAACACTGGGGAACAGCACATAGAGGTAGGTAAGGTCAAATCACCTGTTGTAATGAGAGAAAAATCCATAGTCCCTGTTTAACCCCAAAGCAATTGAGTCAAATTTGCATATAAATTCGAGTTCTAGGCAGTTTCTCTTTGAAGCTGTGATTTGTTATTCATCTGTTTCAACACAGCTATTAACAAGTCGTCAATGGAGTGAGCAAAGAGATTGAAGTGTTCCCCTATTGGTTTTTTAGAGTTGCAATTTCTGATGTCAGATTTGTGTCCATTTATTAATTGCCATCTTTGTTAGAAACATAGGGCAGGTCTACCCTAGAAATGGTACATCGGCACAGCTGTTGTGCATTTGCTGCTGGACGGGACCACTCCTGTCGGCATAATTACTTCACCTCTGCGAGAGGCAGGAGTTATGTCGGCTGGAGAGCATCTCCTGCGAACATTGCTCTGGTGTGGACAGCTCTTAGGCCACTGTAACTTGCATCACTAGAGAGTGCAGGCTTGCCCTTAGCTGCTGTAACTATGCAAGATTCATTACTCCTGCTCTGCTGATGAAGTATTAATTTCAGTGTTCAGCATATAGAATACAGTAACTGATTTGGGGGCCTAATTAACCACCTCCATCGCCAGTAAGACCCTCACTCTTTGTCCATAGGCAGAGGACATGTTGTAGATGAGCAAAGTCTGAGCAGCGCAGTGTGGATATGGAAGTGTTACACTGCACACTGTGCTTGCCTACATCAAGAGGTATGCAAGCAGGTTGTTGCAAGAGATATTCACAGTGTATCCAAAAACAGCTGGATCTTAAAGAGTCCACTCATAATGGAGCCCCTGATTTATTTATAGATTTTGATGAGCATCCTACAGGTTAGCATATTTCCAGATCCAATTGTGGGTCCCTAGAAAAGTATGGAAAATAGACAAGGACTGCAGCAGCCTGGCATTCATTTTAAGATTTGGTGATGTTTCATTAAAGCTTTTCAGCCTCATCAATTTGTAGAGATGGGAGTTACTGGTATGAGATTACATTTAGAAGTAATTCAAGGGTTAAGGGATGCTCAGTGAGTGCTAGATATAAAATGTTTTCTAATGGGCTAAAGAGGATGAAAGAGATTTGTTACTGAAAGGTTTGGGAAACAATAGAACTAAACTTTTATGGTCCTGGCACTATGAAAACTGAGTAAATAACTCTAACCCAGTGAGATCAGAGGATAGACCTCATTGATTCCTTATTTGATATGAGAGATGTTAAATGACAGTTCAACACTTCATACTACAGGAGATTTTCTGTTATCCAATCTGATGAGCAAATGCCCAAATTCATGAAAATTGGTTAAAGTGAAAGGCGATGTGTACACTGGCAAGTTAGTTCAAATTAAGGAGGCTTAATTCGAACTAACTAAAGCCATGGCTACACTAGGCTTTAGTTAGTTTGAATTAAGGGCTTCCTTTAATTCGAACTAATAAGTTCGAATAGGGTATTCAAACTACAGGGTTAATTTGAACTAACTAGTTTGAATTAACCAATGTGGCCATGTTAATTCGAATGAATTTCTTAGTTCCAACTAACCGGCCATTGAAATGAATGGAGATCGCTAATTCGAACTAAGCAAGTGCCATGAATGGCACTTGCTTAGTTCGAACTAAATTTTCCTAGTTCGAATTAAGCTAATTCGAACTAACTAAAATTAGTTTGAATTAGTTAGTTCGAACTAACTAATTTGAACTAATTTTAGCAAGTGTAGACATAGCTGATGAGTTCAGAGGAGCCGATGGCTAAACATTCTCTGACAAAAAGAAAACATTTGATAAACTGGATGTAAGTGTTGTCAGTATATAATTTGTGACAAGGACACTTTAAAAGACCAGTGGAAGTCTTAGAACAAACAAACAAATGAACAAACTAACTTTTGGAAAGCTAGGAAATTCAAAAGTGAGAAAATATGGAGGGACGTTACCACCAGCCTACCTTACCTCTCCCTTCATGTCCTCTCATCTGGAATTTTGTGTGCAGTTCTCTGGTCCTCCATGTTTAAGAAAGATGAATTCAAACTGGAACTGGTGCAGAGAAGGATATTCTGTAGAATGGAGAACCTGCCTTATGAGAGGAGACTCAAAGGGTACGTCTACACTGGAGGCTCTGTTAAGTCGACTTCGAGAGTCCACAGCCCTTCGTCCACACTGGCAGATGCTAGGTCAACGGAGGAATGGCCAGGAACTCTGCAAGGGGGCCTGGAGGCCAATTAGGTCGAGTTCAGGGCTATTCCCCATCTACAGTGGCTTAAGTCAACTTAGTAAGGTCAACTTAAGCCTTAGGTCAACCTTAAGAGGTTGTGTATTAAGTTGACTTAAGGAAGCGCTTAGGACGACCTAATAAGTGCTCAGGGTGGATGCAGTGGTCTGTAGGTTGACTTAATCGTCCTTAAGTCGACCTAAGGCTCCAGTGTGGATGTACCCAAAGATCTTGGTCTGTTTAGATTAATCAAAAGAAGGCTGGGAGAGATAGGATTGCTCTCTAGAAATATATCAGAAGGATAAAATACCAGGGAGGGAGAGGAATTATTTAAGTTTAGAGCCAATATGGACACAAGAGCTAATGGATATAATCTGGCCATCAGGAAGTTGAAAACTGAGTTTGATAAATTCATGGAGGGGATGGTATAATAGGACAGCCTAGTTTGGCAATTGATTGATCTTTGGTTTTTGGTGGTAGATTTGCCAATGGGATGTTTGATAGGTTGGGTTCTGAGTTATTATAGAGAATTCTTTCTTAGGTGTCTGACTGAGTCTTGCACATGTGCTCAGGGTTTAAATGACCACCATATTGGGATTGGGAAAGAATTTTCTCCCAGAGCAGATTGGCAAAAACTCTGGGGGGGTTCGCCTTCCTTTGTAGCATGGGGCATGACTCAGTTGCTGGTGGATTCTCTGTAACTTAAAGTCTTTATTTAAATCATGATTTGAGGACTTTAATAACTCTATCATAGGTTAGGGGTTTATTGCAGGAGGGGGTGGGTGAGGTTCTGTGGCCTGCACTGTGCAGGAGATGATCATACTGGTCCATTCTGACCTTACAGTATATGAGTCTGAGTCTTTATTTAATGGGACTGGTATCTTTTAAGAGAGATCAATATTTAACCAGAATTTTAGCTCTGACTTCTTATTAACAGACTTACATAGAAGAAGCCCATAGTTGTTTCTCTAGTCTGTCACAAATCAGATAGGATAAAGGAGCAATGGAGGAAATGTGAGACTTAAATTCGGACTTTAATTTAAAAAACAATGCACCGTACACTAGGCATTTTCTATTCAATGGTCTGAAATTCTGATTAATTAAATTTCTGATGCTTTGTTGGCCCAGCACAAACACAGCAGCAGTGATGTCAGTTTTGTGGATAACAATCTCATGAGACAAGAAACCTCATTAATTGAATAGATTATTAATATCCCAAAATGACACCTCTACTCAAATTAGTTGCTTGAAAAACAGGATTTGGGACATGATTTAATCTCAGGAAAATGAGGACTAAGGGTAATGCACATGTTTTCTAAAAGAAGACTTCATAGACCAGTCTTAAATCTGAATGAAAATAGTTCAATAAAACTGCCTTAACTTTTGAAAAAGGGCTTGAATATTCATGTCTGGCCCAATTGGAAAAGTCCCTAGAAATTTTGCTGAATGAGGAATTTGTTTAGGAATTTTTCTGGATTTGCAAAGTAAATCAGTAGATTGGTTGGGGACATTGTCCAATGTCATAAATGTTGGAAGTTAAATAAACAAACAGGTCGTTCTGAGGCAGATTGGGTCAAACATTACCCTTTATTGCCTGCTCGTTCCACCTCGATGTCTCGAGTGAGCACCGAGGGGGGGATAGTACAGCTCTTTTATTCAAAGCAGTATAATAATACATGGCTTATACATTTATGATTGACAGTAATTTAAAGACCCTTATTTGGTAATTTTAACACCCAAATACTGCTTACATCATGCATATAATTAACCCTGCCTTTATTTATTTGTTTACTGTTACGGTTAGTAATGTGCAAGCATTTAACTCACAACAAGTTACTTTTAATACAACAGCGCCCATAATATTGCTGACCAAGCAGTTTACACAGAGAAGAGGGATGGGAAAGTTGGTAAATGTATTTCTTTCAAGGCCTTTTACGCAGGGGTGAGAAAATAAGCTCTGTTGGTTACATTTCTAGCTGAAACCTTGAGAAAGGGATCTGGGACAGGGAAGAGAATAAATCTTTCACTACCTTTTAGAAAGCAGAGCCTAACCCCATTACCATAGTAACCTGTGGCTCAAACTTGGCCTATTGTATTAGCATTAACTTTTAGCTTCCCCTACACTCCCCCACTCTCTTTCAAAGAAAGGCCCAGACGCCTTTCCTTCCCACACACTGACCGGTGGGGCACCAATCCAGGAGGCCCTGGCTCCCTGAGGACTAATGCCGGGGTCCTCTGATCATGCTGCGGGGAGAGGGAGAAGGTGGGTTTGCCCACCGCATAGCCATTGAGATCACAGGAATGGTTTCCAGGGAGTGGCCAGGGTTGTAAATAACTTAAAACTTCCCATAAACACAATAATAAAAATGATTAATACAATTAACACCCCTACAGCATGAGTGATATGACCGAGGAGTGAATGAGAGTCTGTTAGGCCTGCCCTAAGGGCACAGGCCACATCAGTCCAAGCACAGTCAGCAGGCAATTGAGCCACCAGTCGAAAGGCGTTGGTTCCCTGGAGGGCCTGGGCTTCCAGAGTCTGCGTCTTGCACTGCTCAGTCCGAAGTTGCTGTAACAGCTGGATTAGGTGATCCCAATCTATCCAGGAAGGTTCAGGTACGGCCTCAAACCAGTCCATTGGTATGGTTAAATGTCCCATTATATTAAGTTGTTGAATAGCTGGTATTTGAATTTGGTATGTTGAATTTCCCAGTTGAAACGAAAAGTTTCCTAATCCAGGTCCCACTCTTTCCACACATTCCCCATTATTTAATTTTTTCCCATTGAGCATAGCTGATCCCTCCCAGCAAATTTTATTTCCCTGTTCAACCCAGTGTTGAGGGGATAGTGGTGTTGTACATAACAATGGTGGCGGATTTTGTGACCATCCCTTCTATGTGTTACCTTGACCTACCCATACATACCTCATTTGCAGATAGTAAACTTCAGGCCCAATCAAAAACCGTGTGTCATGTTTTTTTAACTGCCACCTGCCATACTGGTTCTCAAAACCAACCCCATTTACATCCACCCCCAAACCCAGCTTGCAGCAAGGTGGCAGAGGTCCAGTCCCCTTTGGCAATTCCCCTAATGATAAGTGTACACCGACGAATAGTACATTCCCTGAGGGTTGTTTGCCACGTAGTTCTGAAAGACCAATAACTTTAAAAATGTTTTGCCACGTTGGTACCCTCTAAACGTGAAGGCCATATGCCCTGGCGAGCATCCCGTAAGAGGGTTATGAAGTGGTTAGTTAGGGCTTGCTGAACTTGGTCACACGCCTCTCCCCACAGAACAGATTTAAGATCCACCTTTAAATCCATCATAAGAGTTTGGGTAAGGGTACCAAGGGTTAGCGTAACTGTTCCCAGTAAGCGATCTGTGGAGCTTAAGGCAACTCCCTGCAATATCCCTCCCCTATCCAGCAATCTCGGTGCATGTTCCAAGCGTTGGACTCGTGCTGCTGAGTCAGATTCTTGTACAGAGTTCCACCCTTCCCATAAATAGTTAACTACATCCCTACCTTTTCGGTGGTTAACCCCTGCTGACTCAGGTGTTTTCTGATTGGGAGGCATGTAGCAGGGTACATTAGCATGACTTGTAGCACATCAGGATCTGGCTGGTCTGGGTTCTCCACTGCACTCAGCTGCTCAGTCACCGGCCCCACGCTCACTTTGCCATGCTGTTGTTTCATTGGCATCAGGCCATAACACTGGTAAAACATTTAACTGAAAGGCAGCTTTGTTAATACTTTATACCCATTGCTTAGTACTGCACCATATTACCAGCAAAAAGAGAAAAGAGCCATTATTTAACTGTAGCTTCAAGAAAAAAACCCCATAGCATTTGCCCAGTAGCATGTTTCCTTTGGACCCAAATATTTTGAATAGTTGTATACCCAGGAGGCAAAAGGGAGAAGCCCACTTCTTTTAATTAGAGGCTGCTGTGTACTTGACAATGTGGACCAATTGGTCCACCGCGAAATTTCAGTGGTGCTTCTGGGTGCAATTTCGGTGGGCATTTACATGGAATACATAAATTGGAGAGCTCTGTGCTGACACCAGGCACACAGGGCAGGAGGTCTGTGCGTCTCCATCTAGTGTTCTAAAATCAAAATCCAAGCAGCAGCACAGGCACACACAGCCTGCCTGCCTGCTTGGAGCAGTTAAAGGAGCTGACAGCCCCTCCTTCTCCCTCACGGCACACAGCCATGCACAACTGTGCTCGCAGGGAGGAGGTGGAGAGGGGGGCATCTTATTTTAGAGGGGGGGGGCGCAGCTCTGGAGCAGCCTCTTTGTTATTCCCCTGAACCAATGGAGCAAGCCCCCATCCTTATTATTTTTCTTTGGGACCAGCTGTAGTGCATTAGCTTCTTGGCTCGTAGCTGCCAGAATTTGACGCTCTTACCCACCCTTACCTTACACAACTGCACCCAAAAGTCTTATAAGTACTCTCGGAAACAGTTAAGTTTTAATGGAACCACCTTATTCCTCTTTTATAATTTTGACCAATTGTACAATAATTAAATATCTGACAAAGTGGGATTTTCTCCCACCAAAGCTCATGCGATAAATAAATCTGTTAGTCTTTAAAAGTGCCACAGGACTCTGTTGTTTTTCTACAATAGACTAACACGGCTACCCCTTTGGAATTTGACTGCTGGAAAATAGGGCAGTCTCACACCAACCGCATTGGGGGTTATTCTATCATTAGATTATACCAAGCCAATAACATAACGTCAGCTTCTCTGTCAACACAGTGGTTACCAGGAAGTCAAACATGCGGTCTCCTTAGGCATTCCAGCTCGTCTCACTACCTAGACCCTGGGCTCTATGATGAACGGTTAGTGAAATCCAGTTTCATCAAACATAAGGTTCTTCTAACCCCAAGAGATCAGCCACTTAGCCAGGTCAATCTGTAACTCAGATTTTACCCAGTAATCACAGTGATGCCAGTCATTTAGTAAACAAAAACTAAGGTTTTATTAATAAAAGAAAGAATAAGAGAGTTGTTAATGGTTAATAAATCATATCTACATATGAATAATTACAAAGTCCTTATATCGGGTTCGTACAGTGAGGCATAAATTGCAAGCTTGTAAGGTCTCTCTGATCTCTTCCAAAGGATTGGAAGTACATAGCTCAAAATGCTCCTTTTAGTTGTAAGTAAATCTATAGTACAGAGACTCAGGGCAGGACAGGGGTAAAATGGAGACAACTCAAGGGTCTTTTATATCATCTGCCATGTGCCTAGAATTTTACTGTCCCAAATACAGCTTACAACCTGTTTGTTTACTGGCCCAAGATGGATTCTAGGGTCTCATGAGCATATCATATGTCCTTATAAACATGGCTTGATGGCTCCTAGCAGCAGCCATTGCCTATATTCTTGCAGAGGTGTCCACAGGAAGAGCTGTTTGGGTGGGAAGACTTTTCTTCCATGGCCCATTGTTAGAATGAAGTGGCCTTAATTGCTCATCATAGCATCTAGCCTTGATGTAAATATTATCTGGTTGGTGTTACCCAGGAATCCATGTGTTTATGCCAGTACATGTGTTTGATGCCAATACATAGCCGGTATTCATAGCTTCAAATACAAAGATGATACATGCATATAAAGAGGATAATCATACTTAGCAAATCATACATTTTCCGCTGACCCCTTCCATGACATGTTTTGTATAAGTTTTGTTGCAATTATAAGTGGCAATAGCAATGATCATATTGAATCATACAGCATCACAGTGGTGATAGGAACAGAGAGGGGAAGCAGGGACAGGAGCTAAGCCTGATAGAGAAGGCTGGTAAGGAGGTTATGTTGTAACCATTAGATCATACTTCTTTCAGAACCTGGAATTGAATTCAGGATCCCTCTGAGTCTCAATAGTTCTCTCTTCACTAGCAAATAGCTGTGAAACCCCTTGAGAAAGTGTATGTCTCATTACGTGGTGATGACTGGTCTACCTAGAGGATAACAGTCTGCTATAGCTACCAGTTACTCCATAAGTTCAAGTGGCAGAGGCCATTGCTGTGCAAGTAAAGGCTTTACCTCTATTTGTGACCCATGTGAGAAGTCCGTATGGTTCCCCCTGTTGGAATTTGGGTTGTGTGGTGTTTTGGTTTGTTTTTTATTTTCAGTGTGCTGTTTTAAAAAATAGGAAATTATAAACAAGAAAACAACATTAAAAACATTAAGGTTGCAAAGTCAAGCACTTAAAAGCCAGGAAATGCCAGAATGAATGCTACTCCTTGTGTGTAGGCATTATGATACACTCTTCAGTCACAAAATCTCATATTATTTTTCTCTACAGCATCCCTGTTTTGATTATGCAGTAGGAGTTGATGTGTGCAGCGTGTAACCTACCAATGCAAATGTTTTTCCTTTCTCTTCTTTAAGGGGCAGATGTTCACACGACTGACCCAAACCGTGGAATGACTTCCCGGGAATGGGCTTGTTACACAGGAAGGTCAGAAGCAGCTTTTCTCATGCAAAGACTGATGGACAGGCCATGCCCTGAGCAGTTTTGTGACCAGTATAAGTCAGAATGGCCAAAGATGAAGGAACTTCTTGCCAAGGCCGCAGAGCCAAAAAGCTGTTTGCAGAGGATCTCTGAGGGTGTGAGGTCAGCAATGTCATTCAGGGTTTCCTGTGGTCCGGAAGAAGATGGGGTCCTTGACCACATGGTTAGGATGACTACAAGTTTAAGCAGTCCCTTTATTGCCATATCTTGCAGGACTGTGTGCCCAGGGAGTCCACCCTGTGTGGGAAAACGCACACTGGCTGTGCAGGAAATCCTTAGAAAGCAGAGAGCCCAGGAAATCCGATCTCAGGACAAAGACCATGTTAGCAGCTATGAGAAATTATTTCAGAACTCCAGAGTCATGTTGATCCCCAAAAAGAAGGACCGGCGGGCTAGTCTACAGCCCCTCAACCTCACTGTCGCCCACATGAACACTGTGGTCGCAAGGAAAGCAAGCCTCCTGCCACTGCACCTATTGAGAAGGAGCAGTGTTAGACCAGGATTTGTCATCCCCAAAGTCCGTATCAACAAGGCTCCTCCACCCACCTACCAGCCAGAGAAAGTGAGGAGGAAGAGCAGTGCCAAAGATGGCACTTATCTTCAGATTCCCAAGTGGAGGTATAAAGAGCTGAAGGAGGAGCGGAAGAAAGCAGAAGAGCAAGAAAAGAAGAAAGCTACAGAGGCTCAAAAACTGAGGCAGAGATCACCCCAGAAAAACAGGACTTGATTCAGTGGTGGGGATGATGTCAAAAGTTCCAATGTTAACGGACTGTGTGCATCGAAGTAAGGGCTACTAAACTGAATAATGGCCCTTTGGCACAGAAACAGCATATGGGCTACTACTGACTCTGTGTCTGATGTAGTGTGAGGCAATCTTGGGGTTGAAGTGTAAAAAAAGGTTTGTTTGTCCACTGACAGAAAATCGAGGTCGTGATTTTTGTTCCAGTCCAAAATTAACAGCTGAGAAACAGCCTTTACTGCACATATGCATGAAAGGGCCTGGTTTTGTGTTCATTTTCTACTGGTAAATTTAAGGGCTTCAGCTTTTGATACTAGTCACACTTCCTTCCCCTTCCATAGGATCACATGAATTGCAGTGCTTTGTAATAATAATGAAAAGCACAAAGACTTTAAGGTATGGCACTATTTCAGTACAGTAGATGGAGGGTAATGAATCCAGGGCTATATGTATTGTAGATCTTTTTTAATATAGTAAGCACTTTATGATTACCATTTTAATTCTGAAAACCAGAGTTTAAGACATCAAAGGCATCACACACTACACCTGGGATTAATGTGATTCTCAATGCTATTTGTTTTACTCTTTGAAGATAAAAAATGGCTGCATATAAAATATATAAACACTGTCTCAACAACTGGGATAATCAGCTCCTTCGCTGATGTAAATTAACATGGTTCCATAAACTGCAGGATAACTACATGTCTTTACACCAGCTGTGAACTTGGCCCTATTTTTTAATGCCATGCTCAACTTTAAGATTTTTCTCCGCCCTTACAGTTTTTCCTTTACTAGCTATACCTTAAATTCCAAAGGGGTAGCCGTGTTAGTCTATTGTAGAAAGACAACAGAGTCCTGTGGCACTTTTAAAGACTAACAGATTTATTAATCATGCGATTAATAAATCTGTTAGTCTTTAAAAGTGCCACAGTACTCTGTTGTCTAGCTATACCTTCTTCTCTTTAATCTCAGGGGATGTGCTATTCCACTGTTGTATCATTGTGTTTACATACAAAATCATTGGGTGGTTGGTTTTTTGTCTTAAATGAAGGTCCTGTTCACTAAATCTAAGTTTGCCCCTTGGGGCTGGGCCAGAGTACAGCCAGGAAGGACCGGATGATCACTCAAATAATGAAATGGACTTCTCCTATCTTCAAGAAGCACACCAGGGATATGAGTGCAGCAGTACTGTAACAAAATTATCAAAAACACCATATGAGGCAACCCATTCACCAGCATTTGGAAATCCAGGGTGGTCTTCATGACCAGGGGCTAACACAGTGCATCTTAGGTGCCAGATGGGGAATGCTGCTCTACCATCTACACCCCAATACTTGGAAACCATTTCTTAATATCAATCACAGCAGCCATGACCCAGGCTGATCCTCAACAGGCAAATGGGGAGCAATGTGTCAGGTGTGCTGTCCCAGACCCTTCTTAGATCCCGTAAAAGCAATCAGGTATGCTGCATGCAGTGGCTTTACCAGCATCACAGTCCTGAGACTTTCAGACCAATTCCTACAGCCTCAAACATAACCCTAGCTGTAATGTTAGAAGGTGAGTGGTGCTTACAGCCACAGAAATGCACTGTTCCTGTATGCACATAGGTCCTTTTGAAACTGAGAATTTGCATTGTTTGATAATGTTTATTTCAGTCCATGTTAGGGCTGTTTTGGTTTTAGCAAGAGGACTGTGTAAAGGGCATAAAAACACTTGTGAGTTTAGGAATTTTCTTGAAACTTTTTTTTAAAAGCCAGTTGCTGACGGCCTTTGGTAAGAGCTCGGTGCTTCCCAGTTGCAAAAGAAAGGTTCTGTTAATTATAGGGGTATTCAAAAGAAAATAGCAAGGGTATACAGTGAATAATGTATCTGTTTTTTCTCATGTTCCTTTCCTTCCAAAAATACTGTTTTGCTTTGTGTTCCGTTCACTGTGTTACTCTCAAGACTAGATAGAACTTAATGAGAATATCAGTGAAAATGTTAATGCATTGGGAGCCCCCTCTTCTCTATATTTTGCAGTTCTCTTAATTATAGCCTTGCCAAATAAGGCTTAGTTCCCAAAGGTACCAAGACCGTGACTCTCTCTAGATCAGTGGTTCCCAACCATCTTAGCTCGAGGGCCACAGGTATCATTTTTACAACCTTGAAGAGCCACCAGTCTCCACCAGCAGGCGCCCAACCCCCCACTGCAGCCTGGCAAAGTTCAGCAAGGAACCAACCTCCTCACTGATCTCCAGTCCCCCTGTCTGCAGCAGGGAAACCAGAAACGTCCTGTAAACCCGTGTGCTCTGCCTGGGTCCCTAGGCAGTGGCTCCCTCTTTCAGCTAGCGATTGCTGCTCTCGGTTTTTCATCTGTCAACAGCTTTAATAAATAGTAGCATGGAATAGGCCTCAGTAACTTTAGAGTCAATCCAGGCACAGCAGCTCTCTAAAATATTCCCTGCACATAGCCCCAAGTAGGCAGAAGCGGTGCTGTTCCCCAGTCGGAGCTGTGTCTCGGGGAGGACCAGTGCAATCCCTTCTGTAGCTCCCGGGAAATGAAGCTGCTGTGTTGCCCCTGGGGAAGGCACAATATACATGATGTGTCACAACAGCTGCTCCCACTGGGCAGTGCAGAGAGGGAGAGTCGTGGCCACAGCACAGTTTCCCATGGCCTCGTCTGTGGTGACGATTCAAAGAGGGAAAAGGCTGCCTGTGCTCTCCTCCCTCATTGCACACAGAGGGGCCAGATTCTGACCAGACTCTTAGTGCAACACTAATTGCCATGGGTCAGAATCCAGCTCCTAGGAAGCTAGTGCCCACCTCAGAAAAGCATCACAACTGCTCTCTAGCAATCCTCTCTAGCAATATTTTTCTTTCTTGCTAGGCTTTTATGAGGTCACCCCTCGCTGTGGTGTTTAATCTTAGCAACTGAACTACATTAGAACTGGCCATTAATGCCATCTAAGCTACCTCAGCTCTATGGCTCTACAGAGGATTTCAGCCTACAAGGCCGGCAATCATGCACATTTCATTTTAAATTTAGACTTCATTTTTAAAAGGGAAACAAATTAAAAAACAGGATTTCATGTGAGCATAATGGGATCTTACATGGAGGATGCTGAAACACCTTTGTTTTGGGGGATGAGGGGATGACCTTTCAACTATCCATATCACAAATGCCAGGATGGATTTCTCCCTACACGGTGTAGGCCTGGTGAACTATTTTACATTGGCTTTTGCTCACTATGAGCATTGCGTGTAAAGTATCAACACAGATTTGATATCCCAAAACGCAATTAATACTGCAAAGTGAACACATGAATTTGTACTCTCGCTTGTAGTAGAGATACGGCTGATGTAATTTTTCTCTCAGGTATGAATGTACAATGTTACAAATAGGGGCTGAAAATGAAGTCTATTTTCTAACCCTTTGTACTTTGCTATGTATATATGTATAAGTATTTTTCATTCGATTAAAAGAATTAAAATCTAAAAACCCAAGAACTTTTCAGAGAGATGCTGGGATTTTGCCTTTTGTTTTTAAATCACCAATTTGAATTTAAATCAGGTCAGTGGGAATGAGTAGTGATTACCATTTGGCCTAGATGAAAGGTGTTAATCTGGGTTGTCTAAATCCAGTTCCTACTGGACAAGTGGACCCAATGAGAAAAAAGTTCATTTTATTTGTCAGTAGGAGGTGTTCTTGCTGGCTGTCTCTTCAGAGAGGTGAGTTATGGAATGGGAAATTCACTCATGTCCAGAGATGGTCCTACTAAATTAGAATTGAGGCAGATGGGCTGAGTCAGTTGAAAAAACTGGCAATGTTGGCACTTTGCTGCACATTATGTGACTGTTTTTATTTTTTATAAACTCTAAGTGGTTTCCAGAAAATATTAGTCACCTCAGCCATACAGTGGCCAAACATTAATCACTACCACAAAGAGATGTTCTTAGTTTTCTTCTGGCTACTGTACCCTGATCCTTAAGATTTCTAAATAGTTCTTTCAGTGAGCTCCTAACTTTGCTAATTGAAAAGATGAATTTAGGGCCTTGTCTACACTACAGAGTTTTGTCAACGCAAGTTACACCAATGATCAAAAAGCACTATAAATACAATGCTTGTCCATGTTCACACAACACTCTCTAGATCAGTAGTGTGTGTCCACAGTGCTCTAGCATCGAAAGTGAGAGCAGCTACCCCACTGTGCAATTCACCACTTTCATGGGAAGGCAGAGTGGATCACAGTGCATCCACTCTGGGTGCGGGCTCAATGTCCCATAATGCATTGTTTTCCATCCTATCATTCCATAGGTTTCCAAGTGCATTTCATAGCATTTTTTCAATGGCTTCTGTTTACTATGTGCTGGCCATCTCTGATACAGGAGATTTTTCAGCTGCTTCATTCTGTGTGAGGAATATAGCACTGAGAGTTCTTGCTTTGCCACCACTAGCTGAAGCAGGGAAAATGATCAACAGTAAACATTTTTAAATTGGTGCGTAAATCATAATGATAAAGTGTGCATGAATGTATAACTGTTGATAGTTTAAATAATAGTTATGGAGATAGTTTTAAGGTGTTACAGCTAAGAGAAACAAGATGACAAACACAGTCAGAGAAACTAAAATGGTCATTTTGGGGTAATTTAGCCAATAGTGAACAAGCAGGCTGAGGTAAAATAAAGGTCACTACAAAACCTGATGGGAGGGGTCAGGCAGGCACAAGCACAGGTTCTTAAATAGATCCAGCTTGACTGACAGATAAGTTAAGTACCTGTGATTAGTCCATAAAAATGGACCAATCAGGGAAGGCTTAAAGCTGATTGGTAGATTAGTATGCTAATGGCTAGGATTGAGAAAGCAGCCAATCAGACTAGATCAAAATCTGTATATAAGGCAGAAAGCTGACAGGCTTTAATGTATACGAGTGGAATGAATGGTAACCAAAGATTCGTGAAGAGTAGACAAGAAGTGCTAAAAGAGCTGAAATCATAAAAAAGGAAGAAAGTGGAACAGAAGGATGGAGAAGCAGTGGCAACAGCAGTGAGATTGGATGAAATTATTGATGAGTCTGAAGGAAGGAAAACTATAAAGTGAGCATGATGATTCTAATATAAGAAAATTATAAAGTATGAATGTATATGCCTGGATTAATAAAGTTTCAAGTTGGTATATTATATTAATGTATGAATCAGAACTTCCTTGCTGCCAGGATCCTACATGTGATTGATCGCCACATGTAGAATGTAACCACTTAAAGCTATAATTCCCATTATATGGTATTACAATATTGGTTACTTTAATGTGTGTATTTGTGCTGAGGCGGATTTGTGTTATATTGCATTACTTTAATATATGATTTTTGGAATATATTGTATTAAAGGTTGGTAAATTTAAATAAAGAGTATTTTGTTTTCACAGATTACTGCCAGAGTGTGAGTCCTTTGAGCAGAATGCTGTATTCTTCTTCAAACGATGTCCCTGTGGGTGCTACATATCAGGTGTCATTGCGTCCCACAGTGAAGAGCGGAGTCTTCTTAGCAGTAGGAGTGGGGGTGCCACGCACGCCAGTTGCATCTCGCGCCGGTCACAGCCCGGCTTGGTGCGTGCAGTGGCCCCGACTCCCTCAGTTCCTTTTCAGCCGCCTTTCCTTTGGGTGAAGATGGAGCTTTCTCATTAGCATGAAATCTCCTAAAAATGGAAAGAAGATAAGAAATACAGAGTGTTATTCATGGCTATACTTACCTCTCGTTCTTTCAAAAAAACCCACGTTGATTCCATTCCTCTCCCTTCAGTAATGGAATGGACAAATTTCTCTCTGACTTTAAATTATTAAAATGCCTAATTCACCAGGGTTTAAGAGATGCTTTTCATGTAATGAGCCCATACCCGCTTCAGATGGATATTCACAATGTGTCCGATGCCTCAGGGACTCTCATGTCCCGCAAAAATGCTCCCACTGTAACAACCTCAGTGCGAGAGCCAGGAAAGAAAGAAAATTGAGACTAAAAATGTTTTTAATGGAAAGATTTCTAGCAGTGTTCCCTCTAAGCTGTGCGGGTGGATGGCCGCGCAGCGGCCATCACAACCCCCGCACAGCACTGAGGGACCCCCGTGCAGGCTGGCAGCCCCCACCAGACCCCCGGGGCTGCGGCTTTGCCACGGCAGACCCGACCTGAGCCCGGCCTCTGGGCTAGCCCTCCCTGCCCCCAGGGTGGAGCAGGCAGGATCAGGGCCGGGGCATGTGCACGTGCCTGCCTGCCTGCCTGCCCCATGTGGCCGGGGCAGCGGGGTGGCAGCGGCCGGGGCAGGCTCCCGGGCTCCTACCCGCTGGCCGCCTCAACTTCCCGGCCCGGGGCTGGGGTCGGCTCCGCTCCGCCGACAGCCTCAGCCTCCCAGCACAGGGCCCGGATCGGTCTCCAGTGCCGGGGTCTGCTCTGCCTTCCCAGGGCCGCGTTCGGGTCCCCGCTGCCAACAGCCTCGGATTCTTTCTTTCTTTTTTTTTTTTTTTCCTTCTTTCTTTTCTCGGCTTCTTTTTTCCTCCTTTCTCTTCTTTGCCTTCCTTTTTCTTTCCTTCTTTCTCTTCTTTGCCTTCCTTTTTCTTTCTTTCTTTCTTTCTTTCTTTCTTTCTTTCTTTCTTTCTTTCTTAAACCTACTTTTAGGTCGACTTTAGGCTTAAGTCGACTTTTTCAAGTCGACTTAAGCCAGTGTAGACCTGGAGTAGCCCTAAGTCAAGTTAGGGCTACTCCAGGACCCCCCCACTGCCCTCCCTGCCAGGGGAGGGGCACAGGGGGAACCTGGCATGCCCCCCCACAGGGCCGGGCAGAGCCCTGCCCATCCTGCCCCTATGCCCTGCCAGGGTCCCTGTCCCCCTTTGCCCCATTGTACCCATGTACAATGGCGCAAAGGCTGAGCCCCCTAGCACTGGGCAAAGGGTGCCCCACCTGCCCCCATGGACCTGCCCTAGGTCCCCCTAACCTCTAGAAGTCAATCTAGGCGTCCAGTGTGGATGCTCTAGGTCAACTTTGTAAGTTCCCCCCTAAGTCGACTTAAAATTTAGGTGTAGACATGCTAAGTCGACTTAACTAAGTCGACTTAAAGTCGACTTAGTTAAGCTGAGTTAGCTAAAGTCGACCTACAAGTGTAGACATAGGCTAAGAGAGCACGCTCTATGCTACTCTGACCGGAATTCGTCTTATCGTGCTCATCACCACCAATCCCCAACTGGATCAATAACACACCGGCACTGTTATCCAAGATTGTGATGCAGCTGCAGTTGGGCACAGTGCTTTTCTCCATGCTGCCATCACAATTCCTCCTGCCTCAGGCCCGGGACAGATTGGGAACATGACTCACCTGGCTACAGCAGACACTCGGGTCACCACTCCCACTCTCCATATAACTCACCTAGCCCAACATTATCAATACTCTGAGCAATCCTTGAGACCAGCTCTAACAATTGATACTATAGATAGGGGACCACATGGACCAGAATTACTTCCTTCCACAGAGGAGGCAGTGATCCCTTCCACATCAACGGCTACAGATGATTCAAAGCAATTTAACGAATTTATTTAAAAGAGTAGCTCAAGAACTGGAGATTCCAATAGAAGAAGTCAGTGAATCACTGCATAAGCTCTTAAGGATACGGCAGGCTACATCCTCTTCCAAGATAGCAATACCAATGGATTCAGCATTAATGGACCCAGCTAATATAATTTGGCAAACCCCGGCCACCATATCTTTCACTAATAAGAGAAATGAAAGAAAATGGTATATTCTTTCTAAAAGAATCGAATTTTTATTTACCCACCCCTTGGCAAACTTATTAGTTACCGATGCAGCAAACAACAGGGGCAAACAGCCAAACTTTAAATCTATTCCACAAGATAAAGAATGGAAGCATCTGGACATCCTAGGTCGCAAGGTATATTCGTCTGCCACTTTGCTCTTGAGGATAGCAAATTACTCAGCATTGCTCTCTAATTGCAACCATTCAATCTGTGAGAAGCTAGCACAACTCACTGATACCCTACAGGATAATAAAAGAGAACATCATGGAGCCTTAGTAAGAGAAGGCCAACTGGTGGCAAGGACATCGTTACAAGGATCCCTGGATATGGCTGGCACAGCAGCAAGAGTCGTGGCAACAGCTATAGTAATGCGCAGAGCTCATGACTTCAGGCAGCAGCCCTACCCAGGGATCTCCAGACAAAAATTGAAGATTTGCCTTTTGATAAATTACACCTCTTTTCAGAAAAAACTGACACATTCATGCACTCCATGAAAGATTCAAGAGCGACTCTGCATACTTTGTGGATTTATACACCAGCATTCAAAAGAAAGCAGACCAGGTTCCAATCGTACACGCATCGCTACCAACCCCACTACCAGTCGCATTATCAACAAAGGCAATACGAAAACCAACAACAAAGAAGACGACAAAGGGGATATAGACATAGACAACCCATGCAGTCATTCTCTAACACCCGGCCTCTGCCACAAAAGCCTCAATTTAGAGGCATTGGTTGAGGATTTGAGACTTCCTCCTTGTCATACAGCAGCTACTACATCACTTCTGAACTTCAAATTTCGTCTCAGGCAATTCCACCTGGCTTGGACCACCATCATGACAGACAAGTGGGCCTTAGAGATTGTAAACAATGGTTACTCCATCCCATTCATATTCCACCCACCTCCACACTACCCTACCCTGTCTCTATTCAGGGACAGCAGTCACGTACAAATTCTCCAACAGGAAATAGGTTAACTTCTAAAGATATGAGCAATAGAACCCGTTCCCATTCAACAAAAGGGGAGACGGTTTTATTCCCAATACTTCATAGTACAGAAAAAATCAGGAGGATGGAGACCAATTCTAGATATGAGACCCTTAAAAAGACACGTCAAAAGACAAAAGTTCAGAATGGTTACCCTAAACAAGATAATTCCCATGCTGCATCAAGGAGAGTGGTCCTCATCCCTCGACCTCAAAGATGCATATTTTCATGTCACCATTCATCCTGCACACAGATGGTTTCTTCACTTTATAGTAAACAACTCACACTACCAATACAAGGTGATGCCCTTCGGGCTCTCAGCAGCACCCCAAATGTTCTCAAAGCTCCTGGCAGTAGTCACAGCCTTCCTGAGAACCCAAGGAATAAAAATATTTCCTTATCTCGACGATTGTTTGATCACTGCACAATCAAGGGAAGCGGCAATGGCAGCCACCATCCAAATCATCACGCTCTTTCAAAAGTTGGAACTAGAAATAAATACAGAGAAATCAATCATCAAACCGACCAAGGAGATTACCTTCATCGGACCTGTACTAAATTCAACAACAGCAAAGGCCCCATTGCCCTGCAAAAGATTTACTACGTTAAGGGATCTGATCAACCTCGTAAAAACTGCACCCGTGATCACCACTCACACGGTGTTGCAACTTTTGGGACACATGGCAGCTACCACAAGTGTGGTTCCAAATGCCAGACTGTACATGCGAGCTTTACAAGCATGGCTAGTAAATGTATACAAGCCAAAATTTGACAGCCTGAACAAATGCATTACAATCCCCACACATGTAAGGAAATCTCTAGACTGGTGGAACAGACTGCAGAAGGTACTATGTGGAATACCATTCTCACCACCTCAACCCACAATCATGATAGTCATGGATGCTTCACTCTTAGGATGGGGAGCTCATGTTGGTCAAATGACCACTCAAGGCCTCTGGTCAAGAAACGACTCAACCCTACACATAAATATTCTAGAACTAAGGGCAGTACGTTACGCCTGCAAACACTTCCTCCCAATCATTCAAAACAGTTCAGTCAAAATAATGACAGACAACATGGCTTACATGTTCTACGTAAATCATCAAAGGAGGAGCACAGTCACCATCCCTATGCGCGGAAGTGGTCATGTTATGGAACTGGTGCATTCGACACTCCATCACTATCTCAGCGGTCTACCTACCTGGAAAACAAAACACCACTGCGGATACCTTGAGCAGAACCTTTCCATATAATCACGTATGGGGAAATGAACAACATCCAGCTCAAACAGGTCTTCCGTCAATGGGAAACCCCATCGATTGACCTCTTCGCCACACACCTCAGCCATCGCTTCTGTTCCAAAGCAGGGACAGGACCCAAATCCATGGGAGATGCCTTCCTTCTCAGTTGGTCCAAACTTCTCCTTTACGCTTTCCCACTAATCCCCAGGATACTTCAGAAAATCAGATCCGACCGGGCTTGTGTAATTCTTATTACACCAGCCTGGCCCAGACAGCAAACCGATTACCTTTCAGCCAACCCCGGACCTACTGACCCAAAACGCCGGTTACTCTCACCATCTGGAAATTGCAAAACTACACCTGACAGCATGGTATCTCAATGGTTCCAACAAGACAAATGACAATGCTCTGAACCGGTGCGGCACATTCTGCTAAATAGTAGGAAGCCCATCACGAGAAAGGCATACTTACACAAATGGCAAAGATTCCAATTGTGGTGTAACCTCCACAATATTACACCATCCTCATCCTCCATTCCACCATTCTCAATTACATCCTGGAACTGAAAGTCTGGTCTCTCACTTAGCTCCCTGAAAGTACATTTAGCAACAATTTCGGTATTCTATGACCTTCTCAGTGATGCAACAGTCTTTAGTCATCCAATAATAAAACGAGTTACAGTGGGTCTTGAGAGATTATACCCGAGTATACATCCCCCACCACCACATTGGGACCTTAATCTTGTGCTAAACACAATTATGAAAATCCCCTTTGAACCCTTGGCAACATGCTCAGAATATCATATGTCCATGAAAATAGCCTTCTTGATCGCAATTACATCTGCAAGAAGAGTGGGGAAAATTAATTACATCATCACAGAACCTCCATACACTGTTTTTCAGAAGGATAAAGTAATCCTACATCCCCACCCCCAGTTTCTCCCCAAAGTGGTCTCACATTTTCATATTAATAAACCCAGGAGTCTGAGCTCACTCTGCACGGGCCATGGCAGCCACTACAGCATTCTTAACAAACATCCCTCTCAAAAACATCTGTAAAGCAGCCACATGGTCATTCCTCCATACCTTTACAGCCCATTACGCTATAGACAGAGCCTCCTCTAATGACACCAAAGTAGGCAGGGCCGTGCTTTCCTCTGTACACCGAAGTCCCTCCTCCTGCTAATGACAAGTGCAACATAGTCAACTGATGTGGAGCACACACAGGGACATCGCTCGAAGAAGAAGAAGGGGTTGCTTACCTGTAACTTCTGTTCTTCGAGATGCTTGTTCCTGTGGGTGCTACACAACCCTCCCTCCATCCCCTCTACTTCAGAGAACTTTCAAACTGGCTCCGTGGTGGAAAAGGAACTGAGGGAGTTGGGGTCGCTGCACGCGCCAAGCCGAGCTATAACCGTTGTGAGCTGCAACTGGCGCGCATGACGCCTCCACTGCTACTGCTAAAAAGACTCCACCTTTCACCGTGGGACATGATGACACCTGATGCGGAGCACCCACAGGGACGCATCTCGAAGAACAGAAGTTACAGGTAAGAAACCCCTTCTTCTTGTCTTCCCAAGAGTTACTAGAGTCAGTCGGGTCTGGGGAGTTTTCCAGAGCTCAGAGGAAACCTCTGGTGAAACCCTGGCGATTCCTCTAAGGTGGACCTCCTCCTGTTACCTACTGAAACCAAATAAATTGGCAGTTAAGGCATTGATACAGATAAGTCATTATGGGGTTCTTTAGCTCCAATGTCTGAAAGGATGGATCCTGCACTGCTCTTCAGTGTTGTGGTTAGTGTTATGAACATATCATAGATGGTCCTGTAGTATAGCATGCGCTCCCAAGCTGAACTGGAACCAGAGGTGCCTGACCTGCTGTGTGCCATGGAAAGATACCCCAGATTCCTTTTGGCATTCACAGAGCAGCTGCACACAGTGGGAGAAAGAACAAAGCAGCTTTGCCAAGGAACTTTCAGCAGAGGCTTGGTGTTTACACACAGAAAAGTTTTCTAGAGATCTCTCTGGAAGATTCCTGTGAAATCTTGGGCTATGTCTACACTTGCTAAAATTAGTTCGAATTAGTTAGTTCGAACTAACTAATTTGAACTAATTTTAGTTAGTTCAAATTAGCGATCCCCATTCATTTCAATTGCTGGTTAGTTCGAACTAAGAAATTAGTTTGAATTAACATGGCCACATTGACTAATTTGAACTAGTTAGTTTGAATTAAAGCCTTACTTCCTAAAGCCCTATTCGAACTTATTAGTTCGAATTAAGGAAGCCCTTAATTCAAACTAACTAAAGTCTAGTGTAGCCATAGCTTTAGTTAGTTCGAATTAAGCCTCCTTAATTTGAACTAACTTGCCAGTGTAGACATAGTCCTTGGTGTGCATTGGCATAACGTTATGCCACATTGCTTAGCTGCAAAGGAGAATGTAATGCACATGCTAAACACAGTTAGTCTTGTACACTTCACCCTTAGTCTTCACCCACTTCTAACATAAAACAAAGCAGAGTACAGCTCTACCTCATATAACTGAGCAGCATCAACTCAAAGGCTATGTCTACACTTGGAAATTTAAGTCGACTTTGGGGGGAACTTACAAAGTCGACCTAGAGCATCCACACTGGACGCCTAGGTCGACTTCTATGGGCTAGAGGGACCTAGGGCAGGTCCACGGGGGCAGGAGGGCACCCCTTGCCCAGTGCCAGGGAGTTCAGCCTTTGCCCCATTGTACATAGGTACAATGGGGCAAAGGGGGACAGGGACCCTGGCAGAGCATAGGGGCAGGGTGGGCAGCGCTCTGCCCTGCCCTGTGGGGGGGCATGCCAGGCTCCCCCTGAACCACCCCCCCCCAGCAGGGAGGGTATTGGTGTAGTCCTTGGGTAGCCCTAAATCGACTTAGGGCTACCCCACGTCTACACTGGCTTAATTCGACTTTAAAAAGTCGAATTACGCCTTAAGTCGAAGTAATTCTAGGTTTAATAAAGTCGACTTAATTTTCATTAAGTTGACTTTATTTTCCTTAAGTCGACTTAAGCAGCTTGCTTAAGTCGACTTAAGGAAACTGTAGTATAGCACAGGATAAATTAAGTCGACTTAAGCAAGCTTAGCCAATTGGCCTAGGCGGGACCCTGCCCTCCCATGCTGCAGGGGAGCGTGGTGTGCCCACTGGCCTGCTTCACCCCCCAGGGAGCCAGCCCTGGAGGCCGAGGGCGCTGGCAGGGGGAGCCGGCTTTGGCCCCGGGCCGGGAGGCTGAGGCTGCCGGCAGGGGAAGCTGGCTCTGGCCCTGGAGGCCGCAGGTGGGGGGAACTGGTTCTGGCCCTGGCCATAGGCCGAGAGGCCAAGGCTGCAGGTGGGGAGCCGGCCACATGCGGCCATGTGAGGCAGGCCGGCTCAGAGGCCAGGCCCCACACACGTGCTCTGCCCCTGGGCATGCCTGCTCCACCCTGGGGGCAGGACAGCACAGGGCCCATGTAACCACAGGGCCCAGGGCGATCGCCCCATTCACCCCCTCTGCCCCCCCAAGGGTCAGCCCTGCCATCGCCTGTTCTATCTTGTCCTCTAACTGACCTCATTCACGACTTCATCCTCAGGGTTGAGTCAGCTGTCTGCAGCACAGCTGGTGGTAGAGGTGGAGTTGCTGCTGAGGATGGCAGCCAGTTCTTTTTAGAGCAGCAGGTCTTTGGTGTAGCACCAGAGTAATGGTTTGACTCCCTTGCCTTTTGGTAGGCCTGCCTCAGCTCCTTTCTCTTCACATGGCACTGATGCATCTCCCGTTTGTAGCCCTTCTCCAGCATCCCACTTGAAATCTGACCATAGGTATTGAAGTTCCTATTAGTGGCGCAGAGCTGGGACTGCACAGCCTCCTCTTCCTCCATATACTCATCAGATCCAACAGCTCTGGGGTGCTCCAAGTGGGAGAGTGTTTGCTCCATGGACAGCTGGCAAGATGCGATGTGAGCTCTCCAAGCTAAGCAAATGGGAAGTGGAATTTCAAAAATTCTTGGGCCTTTAAAGGAGGAAGGACAGATGTCTGCATACGGGGGTGCAGGGCAGCAGAGTGCAAGCTGCTGACCAGAGCGGTCAGGGTGGGCATTGTGGGACACCTCCTGGAGGCCATTTATAGTGACTTAACCAAGCACGGTGTCTAACTGACACTTGGTTGATATAATTTTGCCATAAAAAACTCTGCCTCTTGTCAAGGTGGTTTTAGGAGAGTTTTGTTGGTGGACGGAGCATCTGAATGTGTACACCTCCATTGTTTTGTCAATAAAAGCTGCCTTTGTCAAAAAAAACCTAGCATAGACAAGACCTGTGCCTTCTCCCTCATTGGCAGCAGTGCCCTATGAGGGGATTCTATGGGCCCGTTTCTCACTCTCCCCTACTGCTTCCCGCTGTAGGGGCGGTGTATGCAGCAGAGAGTGGGAGTGATAGGGGCAGATGTTCCCAGGCCACCTGATGGCAAGGGGTGGGGGGGCATGACAGGTTCTGCCCTGGAGCCTGCCATGTGGTTGGATCCCTGGCCTCTATGTGGCTGGGGTCCTTGCAATTCCCTGGTGTCAGTAAACTTCTAAAGCTGGGCTGTCTGTCAGGATAATCACCCCCTGAATGTGCCTGGGGCAACAGCCCCTTCCATCACCTGGGCAACTCTGTATCTACTGGTGGCCCAAGGAGCTTGTTCCTGCTTCTTAACATGTCAGCATGTGACAGTAGGGACAGATCATGATGAAATCTGCAGCATCTTAGACTAAGCAGAGAGCCTGCTGAGAGCTTGCCTTGCTTGTACCTGCTGAGCAAAAGTGTTGCAGAGGCTCCCAGCCCTGCTATTGGCTCTGCCACACCCTGCATTCTTATTGGCTGAGCAAAGCCTAGGCCAGTGCGGGGAGGAAGGAACAGGAGCTCCCAGCTGTTAGGAAAATCGGAGTGAGAGAAAAGCCCCCACGCCACCCTACCAAAATGCCATCTATGTGCCCAGCATGGGACAGTAAGGTGGGTGGATGTTTTCTCCTGCCTCAAGAGCCCTTGGCAGATAGGTGGGACTGTCAAAACCTGCCCCCTGGCCACCTGCAACACCGGGTTGGGGAGTAGAGTGGTTCTGCTAAGGAGGGCCTGGCCAGTGTCCCCTAGACTAGTGCCTGGAGGCATGGCCCTCCCCCGTCCCTGTTATGCCATTGGGCCTAAATCTCTTACTTCGGTCAGTGTAATACTGGTGTTCACCCGAGCGACCTCAGTGGATTTACTCCCAGTTGACACCAGCGTGATTAATCACGACACCATGATTAACGCTTCCTGATTTGCAGTCACAGAAGCTTTTATTATTTGCCCCTGTAAAAGTGCACTTTCAGCAAAAAGAGAGAGCTACATTTTCAGTCCCTAATAATTAAGGACTTCATTTCATCTCAGTCTTAGATCTTTACGCATTGTTTTTAATAATTCAGTTGATGCTCTTGGCAGCTTCCACTAGCAAAACAAACAAAGGGTACGTCTACACTTCTAAATTAAGTTGATTTAAGCTTGCTTAAGTGGACTTAATTTACTCTGCATCTACACTACACTTTCCTTAAGTCAACTTAAGCAGTTTAAAATTAGAAAAAATTCATGGCACTTGCTTAGTTCGAATTAGCGATCTCCATTGATTTCAATGGGCCGGTTAGTTCGAACTAAGAAATTAGTTTGAATTAACATGGCCATGTTGGTTAATTCAAATTAGTTAGTTCGAATTAACCCTTACTTCTAATACCCTATTCTAAGTTATTTGTTCAAATTAAGGAAGCCCTTAATTCGAACTAATTAAAGCCTAGTGTAGCCATGGCTTTAGTTAGTTCGAATTAAGCTTCCTTAATTCGAACTAACTTGCCAGTGTGGACATAGTCCTGGAGAATTTTTGCTATGATCTGTGGCTCAGTGCTCTTGGCTATGCACGCCTTTAATAGCCCTTAAGTTTCAGTTCTGTCCCAGGAAAGGAGTCTCACCCTGAAGGCCTTGGTAAGAGAAGATACCTTGCACAGAAAAGAGCTTGCATTTGACATAGATGTGATAAAGTCTACTGGGGTTTTATATTTTAATAGAAAACTTCCAAGAAGCATGATTGCAACCTCGAGTCAGTATTCTGTAACTGTGTTCCCAGAAGGTCACCCAGTAAAGAAAAACATTGGACTTACCAATATTTCTCTCAAGACACAAGGCTTGCCTGATATAGTGGAGGCAGGAAGTTACTCCACATAAAATCAACTCTTGGGCTCCTTTGATGAAAAAGCTCATATTAGATATATTAAGGCAAATTAAAATATACTACTTGTTTTTAACGGAGGATAAATTTGCTCCTGCATTTGGATACTATCGAGAGAGTTTAACCTAAGACTGCTATTTGCCATCGAGCTTTGTAAAAATAAGTTGTGCTATCCAAATCTTTGCATCACTCGGTGTGTAAACATTCCCTGCTACCTCTAGTTATATTTATATAGACATAGTCCTTACTCTAGATTTAATTTGAGTCTGAAAATGGAATTAAATAAAAATCAGAAGATTCAGTCTTCTTTCTTTTGCTGTGGCTCTCCATGGAAACAGACATAGAAGAAGTGTTGCTGGTTCCACATTAAATAGTGCAGTTTAAAGTTGCATGATAATTTGTTTCACTGCCTAAAAGAGAATTCTAAGCATTATTCCTGATCAATTCAAGTGCTGACATGGCCCACAAAATTTATCAAAAAGACTCTTCTCTTAGATTTGAAAAATATTTTTTCAGATTTGTACCATACTGTAATCCCTAGTGAATCTCAGTGATTGTTTCTGTATGATCTACATCTTAGCTACCATGGTTAGATTCAGACACTTTCGCTCAACATGAATAGTACTTGATTCCACAAGTGGTTCTATTCAAATCAGTGAGATCTCTTGTAGGGTGAAGTTGAACATTGATAGGTTTGCTTCAATGCTATGAGATAGTTTTTGAATTATGGATTCTAGGTCTTTATGCCAGCAAATTTCCCATTCGAGTCTCTGAGGAGCTTTGTTTAAGAGTAAAAACTAGGATTTGACAAAAATATTCCAAAAATAGATCTCTATCAAGGTGAAAAAAAATCAAGGGTAAAATGATATATTCTAGCTGTCCAACAAAGCATGAAACGTGAATAACCTACTGAAAAATGACTTTTCTTACAGCACACTAATTTTCATTTTAAAAAAGAGTCACATATTTATTTTCAAGTTCCAAAGGGGTAACCGTGTTAGTCTATTGCAGAGAAACAAACAGAGTCCTGTGGCACTTTTAAAGACTAACAGGTTTATTTATCGCATGAGCTTCCGTGGGAGAAAATCCCACTTCATCAGACGTTTTGAAGATGGGAAACTTACAGAATGGGAGGAAATTAAATGCAGGGAAGTGTATGACATAGGATCAGGTCAGGCTGTAACAGCAAATCAAAATAGATGTTAGGATCAAACACTGGGGAACAGCACATTTATACACATTTATACAAATTCAACTCAGTTGCCTTGAGGTTAAATAGGGGCTATGGATTTTTTTCTCATTACAACAGGGGATTTGACCTCACCTTCCTCTATGTGTTGTTTCCCAGTGTTTGAATCCTAACATCTATTTTGATTTGCTGTTACTGCCTGACCTGACTCTATGTCATACACTTCCCTGCATTTAATTGCTTCCCAATCTGTAAATTTCCTATCTTCAAAGCGTCTGATGAAGTGGGATTTTCTCCCATGAAAGCTCATGTGATAAATAAATCTGACAACAGAGTCCTGTGGCACTTTTAAAGACTTTTAAAGTCTTCAAAAGTGCCACAGGACTCTGTTTGTATTTCTTTTCAGTTAACATTCAACATGTGGATCTATTAACTGATATCAATAGCATATTGAGTAGATTGATGGCACTGCAGACACTCTTTTACATTTCAATTGATAACATTCCAATTGATTAAACATATTTCAGCTGGATTAATGTTACTGGAAATTATTCCTCTGAAAAAATAAAACAAAATGTTATCGTGCTCTAAAACAAGATGGACTTCTTACCTCATACTTCTACTATTCAGTATGCAGGAATTAAAAAAAAAAGACAGCAATCATTACTCTGCCACTAAAATCATCTCATTTCAAAAGAAGATTTGAAACATTTTAAAGCTGAGCCCCCTTCAGGGAAATGAAACCAATCTCAGGCTTCTGCACCACATGCTGTTAAAGGCCTATTAATCTTAACAGTGGCTGCACATACGTAATATTATTTATTTGGGTCTGCCCCGCCATCTATTTCTTTTGAGTGTAGATCTCTATAATGATCCTTCCTCTCCTTTCTTACAAGTTTTGATGAGTAATGAAAGAGTTAACAATGCACCATTTAAAGCAACTTCCTTGGTGTCTTAATAATTGCACCCTTTGAAATAAATGGGGCAGATCACAATTTTGAGCTACTGATTCTGGCTTTCTCTCTGCATCAGTTATGTTCAGGTATCTGATTTTTTTTTAAAACAATTATAACAGTTAGAGATGTACTTTTTAAAATAAAAAGCTGAGATTCTGGAGGACAATTGAGAGTTCTGTCTGTGACACTCTCCTTCTCTTCTCACACTTTGATTAGCAGGACGGGTGTTTTTTGCTAAAGGCTGAATTATTTAACATGAGAAATGGGAAATGGAATCAAAAGAGAAGATAATGTTGATTTTTTTAATTCAAGTTCTGTGTAGCTGCACAGGAAATGAAGGCAGTGGAGAAGGTGAATAATGGGAAAGGAAGAAAACAGAGTCATTACTAGAGTGCAGCAGAGTATTGTTAGGCAATGCATTAGACACACAGAGAGGCTGCTATCACTATGGACATTTACACTTACAAGTCCTGAAGCAAGATCTTCTTGATTCTCAAGGATAAATTATGTATTTTGAGGTAAATGTCAGTGTGGGTGGGCAGTCTCAATCCTGGTCTTTCCATCATGTGGTTCCCCTCTGCGTTAGCCTCCAGAGCAAGGCTGTTGGGGCTGATCCAAAGCAATGAATGCTTTTCATGTATAATTTACATAGGACTAACTGTTCCTGAGTTTCAGTTGACAGTCATAGCAAGGAAAGTTGTCTGACTCATTAGAGAAGGAGGAAGAAGTGATAGGAACTGCAACACCCGCAATAGTCTAATAACAGAATCTTTAGTGAGAAAAGACAAGGGACAAGGACAGGGTACAGGAGCAGGGTGGGCAGGGCTGTGTCCTGCCCTGTGGGTGGGCATGCCAGGCTCTGGCTGTGCCAGGCACCCTGGGAGGGAGGTTAGTGGGGGAGCCCTGGGAACCCTTTAAGTTGACTTTGTCAGCTTAGGGCTACTCTGCGTCTACACTGGTGTGGAGGAAATTTTAAGGGTGTTCAGTCAGCGGAGGCCACACTTAGCAAAAGAGAAAAGTTTAGTAAAAGCCTATACGCAGCTGCGGACCCCTGGGACCAGGCAAAGGCCCAAGAGCCCCTCACAAAGGGTGGAGTTACCTTATATAGGTAATACACTTCATATTACAATTAGGTATGCATCACATAGTGAGACTTGGCTCCCCTCCAATCCCGCAATGCCCCTCACTATCTTTCCTTATTAGGGAAGATACTCTTCTTTCCTTATATGGGGTCTGCTAGATGGCTGTTTTCCTAAGTTTCGTTCCCTGCACCCGTCCCTTTCTTATGCAAATTCACACACCCCCTGGTTTCGGCAGAGTACGTGACTTCTTGCTCTAGCTGAAATGGAGTTTGCTGATTACAAATGGAGTCAGCTAGTTGCTATACTTAATTTCTTCCACACTGGCTTAAGTCGACTTAATAAAGTTGACTTAACCAGTAAGTCGAAGTAAAACTAGGTCTTATTGAGTCAACTTAAAATTTCCTTAAGTCGACTTAAGCAGCAGCTTAAGTCAACTTAAGGAAACTGTAGTGTAGACGCAGAGTAAATTAAGTCACTTTAAGCTTGCTTAAAGTGACTCAATTTACAAGTGTAGACGCACCCTGGATGACTATGAGCCACCAATGCGATGTGGCCATGTAAAAAGCTAATGTGGTTCTAGGATGTATCAAGAGAGGTATTTCAACTAGAGACAGGGAGGTGTTAGTGCCACAGTACAAGGCACTAGTGAGACCCCATATGGAATACTGCATGCAGTTCTGGTCTCCCATGTTTAAAACGGATGCATTCAAAGTCAACCTAACCTACTCTGCAACCACACTGGGCTTTCCTTAAGTTGACTTAAGCATTTCCTTAATGTCTTGCTTGCTTAAGTCAATTTAATTTACTCTGCGTCTACACTACACTTTCCTTAAGTCAACTTAAGCAGCTGCTTAAGTCGACTTAAGGAAAAATTAAGTCGACTTTGTTAAACCTCCTTTTAAGTCGACTTTCTGCTTGTCGACTTTCTAAAGTCGATTTAAGCCAGTGTAGACATGGAGTACCCCTAAGTCGACTCTAAGTCGACTTAGGGGCCTCCAGGGCTTCCCCACTGCCCTCCCTGCCAGGGTGGCTGGCACAGAGGTTGGCAGGAGGTTGCAACATCATATCTGAGGCTAGAAAAAAAAATCTTGAAGATTTTACAGCCATTGAATTATTCTCAGGATAAGCGTCCTAACTGTAAGAACAGCAGGACAGTGGAACAGATTGCCTAGGGAAGTTGGGAAAGCTCATTCACTGGAGGTTTACAAAAGGAAGCTGGTTAACCATTTATTTTGGGTATGTGTACACTGCCAGCTCCTTGGAGATTGATTTGGTGTTCTCCGGTGGAACCCATTAATCCACCTCACTGAAGGGACTAAGGCTGCATTGTCTGGAGGTGTGGTGGGGTGTACCAGGTCATTTGAGGCCCCATACCTGAGGCCTCATGGTCTTACCTCCTTCCCCAGGAAAGGAGAAGCAAAGGTGGGTCCTTCAGATCTTCTTAGAAAGGCTGTAGAGAAGCAGCCAATCAGACCCCAGCAGGCTTAGATAAAAGAAGCTGGAGAACCTAAGCAGATCAGAGGCTACCTGGAGCCAGAAAGGTGAGGAAGGGTTGGAAAACTCTAGAATCTCTACATGCAAAGAGGCTTGGGAGAGACCCTGCTCAATGGGTAGCTGCGCAGGGAATGTAGCAGCAACTGTTGGAAAGCAGTACATGGCTCTTGTTCCCAAGGTCCCTGGGTTAGGCTGGGTCCCCCCACTTGCCAGTAAGGAAGCAGCTTAAGACCTGAAAAGGGGACAAGATTTTTTTCACTAACAGCGAAAGAAAGAGGCTGAAATTTAAAAAAGCCCAGAGATGGGGCTGAAGACCCTGGTATATGGGCTGACCATTTTGTTTAACTTTGTTACCCCAGAAAGGGTTCATCCATTTGTTTGTTTAATTGTGTGACTTAGGTGGATGCCTGAGTCACTGAAGACCTGCCCAGCAAGGTCGGCCACCTACAGGGGGTGCCAGGAGAAAAACTACATTGTAGCACCACGCTCAGCTGAGAGGAGGCATTCCTGAGAGGTGAGTGCACCCTATCACAAAAAGTAAGGAAGTACACTGCCTTTTTTGCTGCGTAGAGCTGTTAAGTTCACAAGCAGCACAATGTATTATGTCCTTTTACTTGCCTCCATGCTAACAACAAATGACAGAGCTATCAGGGGCTATGTCTACACTTCTAAATTTGGGTCAACTTGAGCTAAGTCGACTTTAAGTTGACTTAGTTAAGTCAGCTTAGCATGTCTACACCTAAATTTAAAGTCGACTTAGGGGGAAACTTACAAAGTCGACCTAGAGCATCCACACTAGATGCCTAGGTCGACTTCTAGGGGCTAGGGGGACCTTGGGCAGGTCCATGGTGGCAGGGGGGGCACCCCTTGCCCAGTGCCAGGGGGCTCAGCCTTTGCCCCATTGTACATGGGTACAATGGGGCAAAGGGGGACAGGGACCCTGGCAGGGCATAGGGGCAGGGTGGGCAGTGCTCTGCCCTGCCCTGTGGGAGGGCATGCCAGGCTTCCCCTGTGACCCCCCCCCCGGCAGGGAGGGCAGTGGGGGAGTCCTGAAGTAGCCCTAACTTGACTTAGGGCTACTCCAGGTCTACACTGGCTTAAGTTGACTTGAAAAAGTCGACTTAAGCCTAAAGTCGAATTAAAAGTAGGTTTAATAAAGTCGACTTTATTTTCATTAAGTCGACTTTATTTTCCTTAAGTCAACTTCAGCAGCTTGCTTAAGTCAATTTAAGGAAACTGTAGTGTGGATGCAGAGTAAATTAAGTCGACTTAAGCAAGCTTAAGTCGACTTAATTTGTAAGTGTAGACGCACCCAGGGCGTCTACCCTTTGGAGGCTGACTGAGTCCCATGTGACCACCAAGCTCAGTAGCTACAAATTGTTTATGTGGGGGACGCAGCTTTTCATTGTTCATTCTGAGGCTATTCACATTAGAACAGGTTAAGCAATCTGTTTGGCTATGTATCCATCTGTTCAGTACAGAGGCACACCTGTCATCGCCTCCAGTTTTTCCATTTCACAGAACTTAAAAAAGATTTTAGTACATATGCAGAACGATTTTTCTCAGAACTGAAAAAGCAGAAAACACTCTTGAGACTCTGTGAAAGCTTAAAGTAGTTTTGGTGAAGGCACTGGGCACCTTAGAATGTGCGCCTTTCGCTGGGATTCAGATACTAGTGGTTCCCACAAATATCATTTTTACAACCTTGCAGGGCCACCTGTCCCTGCCCACCCCCCACTGCTGCCAGATGGAAGGAGTTCAGTGAGGAGGCATCCTCCCATCTCCCATCTTCCTGGCTGCAGCAGGGAAACCACACACATTCTGTAGCCCTGTGCACTCTACCTGGGTCCCTAGGCAGTGGTTCCCTTCCACAGCCATGGGGAAGGAAGAGCAGTGCTCCCCCCCCTCTGGCTCCAGCTGGCACCCCAGATCTTATGGCCCCAGGTAGAGCACTTTGCTGTGCTACCTGCTACAGCTAGGGGGAGGGGAGGGCTGATCTCCAATTCCCTTGGCTGCAGCGAGGAGCCTGCACTGGTCTTTTAGCCCCACGGAGACACACTCTACAATGATCCTTAGGCAGCAGCTCTGTTCTGCAGCCAGCAGGAGGGAGGCATAGGCCACTTTGAAAGCTGCTGTGGGTCACCTTAGGGCCCTGGGCCATAGGTTGGGAACCACTAAGATACAACCATAGACGGAGGCAGCTTGGTCTCATGGATAAAGCCACTGAATGCTGCCCTGGAGAATTGGATTCTATTCTACTTCTGCCACAAAGTTTCTATTGAAACTGGGCAAGTCACTTAAGCCCTACCTTTCAGTGGTGGTCACTAATTGTCCCATGGAGCTGTCACTAAAGTCTGGGGAGGACAAATATCGTGGTGTTTTAAACTGATATTTTTATCCTCATGGCACTGGTTCTTTGCTTTCTTCCTATTTTATAGACTCACGTTGCTAAAGCGTATATTCTATACTAGCTTCCAACTGCTAGAAGAGAAATATTTCTATGTAAAATTTGAATTCTTCTAAGATAAATTTCACACTTATAAGTCTCAGCTGGACTGGTAAGTCCGGAGACACCTTACCCAAACCCAACACAAAACTGAGAAGAAACAGTTCATGCTCTATTTGTCAGTAAGGAACACTGTCTTCCAGTAGCCTGAATCCTAACACATTCAGAAAGGAGAAATGTTTTGACTAGGCTGTACTCCTCTATCAGGGTTTGCAGTTTGAATTGAATGGGTTTGGGCCCTAACTCAGAAAGATGCTTTTTTTATATTATATATATTGATATATGCACCCTTAAATGCCTAAATATGGGCTTAGGAATTTAATTTAGGCTTATATTTTTTTAAACTTTAGCCTGTATGATTTTGACCTTGATTTTTTAAAAGTAATTTAAACTGTTATTAAAAATGCTTTAATTTAAAATTGATGCACCCTTCTAAAGATACCGATTGCATACATCTAGATCAAATGCTTTTCCCCACACAAATCCCTCATTATCCTTTCCCTACCCAGAGGACTCATTTCCCCCCTCCCTCTCCTTACATCTTCTTCTCCACATTGTAGTTGCCACACTGGATCAGACCTGAGGTCCATCAAGTCTAGTATCCTGACTCTGATAGTGGTCAGCAGCAGTTGCTTTCAGAGGAAGGTACATGAATACTGTTGTAAAATTATGTGGCATGATTTGCCCCCCACCTCCCAGTAGATCGTGTCCTGACCTCTAACAGTTAAAGATTGGCTAAAATCCTGAAGTTTAATAACCCTTCCACAAAAAAGTTGTAATTTATTGTGATAACTCTGAAGAGTCTTGATAGCTATATAAACGTCCAATCCTTTGTTAAATTCCTGACCTCAGTGACTTCCTATAAGAATGAGGTCCACCGCTTAATCACATTATGTGACTGTGAATGTCCTTTTATCATTTTTTAATTTCTACCTTATCATTTTTGTGTGCTATGGCTAGGAAACTCTGTTCTCCCTATCTCTCTTCTCTAGACCATTTGTTATTTTATTTACTGGACGCTTCTTATTTGCCTCCTTTTCTATGGTTGGGTCTAAACTAGAAACGTTAGTGGTATAACTGTCAGTTAAGTGTGTTGGGGGTTTTTTGCCCCTTGAGAGAAGCATATCAGCATAAACCCTGCTGTGGGTGCAGTTATACAAGTATAAAGGCATCTTATAACAGTATAGCTTATTTCACTTGCTGAACCAGAAAAAACTTTCTAATGTAGACAAGCCCTAAGATAAGCAATCCCAGCTGTTTCCATCTCTGTTCATGAGTCTTTCCCCTAGGCCTGTGATCATTCACTTTGCCCTTTTCTGAATTCCCTCAAGTTCTGCAACACCCTTTTCCAGGTGGGGGTGACCAATACTGAACAAACTATTGCAGGAGAAGACTTTCTGTTCCTTATGCATTCTCACATCTTGCTTGGTTATTTTGACCCATAGCATCATATAGAACAGAGGTCTTTGATGAGCTGCCTACAGTGATGCTGGGGTGCCTTTCTTTAGTCAGTATTCACCCCTCTTTTCTCTCACCATCAAACCACCATCCTGCAAGCATTTCATTCTCCCCTCCCTCTCTTGCAGTAATTCTCCCCTCTCCGTCGTCTGTTCTTTCCGCCTTCAGTCCCTGGAAGTCTCCAGTCATCATTCCCCAATACTGCTGAAGTCTTCCTTACCCGCCAATATTTCCTTTTCATTTGCAGCCCCAGCTCACTCATTGTCACCCCTCTTTTCACTGCCTCTATCAGCTCTCTCCCACCTCTCTCCAGCTCCCATTTCTACTCTGCCTCCTCTTGAACCATCTCCCTAAGTTTCTGGCTTCCCATCCCCTAAGGTCTCCCTGTACTTTGTAACCACTTGCCAAGATTTTCCCTTTACCAGTGCCCAACATGCCCCAGTTCTCCTGATCCCAAGATGCCTACCCCCGTCTTCAAAGTCTTCTTCCAGTCCCTACTTCTCTAGTCCCCAAAGTTCCCCTGTACTTCCCCCACAGGTTCCCACCTCCACCAGATGCCCCCATATCTGCCCCTTTCACACCAATAGCCTCACATCCCTCCCAGTTATCTCCTTACTTGTCCCAAAAGGCCACCTCTGCCCAGTACCTCCAAGGTCGCCCCCCTCCAATGTCTCTCCTTATCCTTGTCTTCCTCTTCTTTGCAACTGTTTCTCTCCCCAGTGACCTCTTTCCCTGCCTATCCAGATGCCCCTCTGTCCCAGTCCATATTCTCCAAGCTTTCCTACCCCCCATCTATCCTCTCCTACCTAATGTCCTTCTGTAGCTCTTCTCCAAGCTGTCTCATGTACTTGTTCCC
Organism: Pelusios castaneus; assembly: GCA_007922175.1. Taxonomy (NCBI): domain Eukaryota; kingdom Metazoa; phylum Chordata; order Testudines; family Pelomedusidae; genus Pelusios; species Pelusios castaneus. The sequence continues at coordinate 74,237 of ML685930.1, read as the reverse complement.
ACTGGTTTCCTCACCTGATGCTTCCTACTCTACCTGCCTCCAAAGAAGAGGAGATGATAGTGATGCTGCTGTTGGGAGACTTTTCCAGCTCTCTCCCAGCCCAGTCAGGCTGTAACCTGTCTCCCTTTCTCAGCCCTTCCATTCTGAGCCTGTGAGAGAGAGGGCCAGATGGAACAGGAAGGGAGCTGAGGTGCCAAGAGAGGAATCCTGGCTGCCTAGCAGGGGACTGAGAGGACATGCTGGCAGGAGGCAATAGCTGATACTCATGCTAATTGGGACCAGCAGCTGTTAGGAAGCTGCAAGAGGAAAGTGGGGGAGAGATGGCTGAACTCACTGCTGAGTACTATAGCAGCCTGATTGTAGTACATATACATATAGGACATTTGTTAGATGGTGTAGAATACAGCCCCCCTCTGCTGCATACAATATTAATGTATGATATCCACTATGTGGGCAATTAGGATAATTCTTGCTCACTGTATTTCAAGTTAGATGTATCCCACAATCATTTGCAAAGAGTCAACTTGTCAAAATTGAGATACATGAATGTTTTTGCTCTGGTACAAGTGTAGGAAGTGCCTTCACCCCATTGGTAACTAGAATGTAGTAAAGAGAAGGAAAGGTAAAAAACAAGAGGTTAAGGAATTGATATGAACTGGTGGGTTGGATCTTAGGTGATATATAAAGTACTTTTCCAATGTGTAAACAGCCATGATATAAAGAGGTCTTTTTGAGGGTATATCTTGGAAGCGCACTTACCATGTAACAGGAATACACTGCAACCTAAGACTTGCTTCCAGAAAGAAGAGGTATTTATCTCCTTTTTGTATTGTGCTATCTTGTCTTTAGGTAATAAATTGACTACGCTTGGTTACTTGATCTCAAACATTTTTAATATTGAACCACAAGCATAGTTAATCAATTGACTATACATTTTCCTCACTAATCTGCTGCCTTCCCCTGGAAGGGTGGATGGAGGTCTGCGTCCCTTTGGGAGCTATGGGTCTGGAATGGAGTACAAAGGGGCTGAGAATGAGTGGATAAAGAACTAGATGTTAGGATGGGATTGAGTAGATGGCAAGTCCTTAACATTGGGCTCTGATGCAACCTGGGATTTTGGTTCAAGTCCAACCAATAAGGCATCAGTGCTTTCCCAGAGCTAATGCAGCAGAGTCCAGCATCACAGCTAGAGAAGGTCTTTGATGCCCAGAGGGTGCGTCTACACTTATAAATTAAGTCGACTTAAGCTTGCTTAAATCAACTTAATTTACTCTGCGTCTACACTACAGTTTCCTTAAGTCGACTTAAGCAAGCTGCTTAAGTCGACTTAAGGAAAATAAAGTCGACTTAATGAAAATAAAGTTGACTTTATTAAACCTACTTTTAATTCGACTTTAGGCTTAAGTCGACTTTTTCAAGTCGACTTAAGCCAGTGTAGACCTGGAGTAGCCCTAAGTTGACTTAGAGTCGACTTAGGGCTCTCCAGGACTCCCCCACTACCCTCCCTGCTGGGGGGGAGAGGACACAGGGGGAGCCTAGCATGCCCCCCCACAGGGCAGGGCAGAGCCCTGCCCACCCTGCCCCTATGCCCTGCCAGGGTCCCTGTCCCCCTTTGCCCCATTGTACCCAGGTACAATGGGACAAAGGCTGAGCCCCCTGGCACTGAGCAAGGGGTGTCCCCCCTGCCACCATGGACCTGCCCAAGGTCCCCCTAGCCCCTACAAGTCGACCTAGGCATCCAGTGTGGACGCTCTAGGTCGACTTGGTAAGTTCCCCCCTAAGTCGACTTAAAATTTAGGTGTAGACATGCTAAGTCGACCTAAATTTACAAGTGTAGACATAGCCAGAGAGATTGCTACTTCAGTGCTGGTGGTGCTTTGGCTCCCCCAGGTACCAGTACATTAGCATCAAGGGGCACCTCTGAAGCACTAACGCTTCTGTATTTGTGTTCAGGCCTTCCTGTCCTGCAGCTGCTGAAGGGTCAGGGGTTTTAATCTGCTCTCTGACATAGATTCTCACTGTGACCTAGGGGAATGCTCTGATCTCTGTGCCTCACTTCTCCATGTGAATTATAGCTCTTAATTACCTGCCTCAGAGATGTGGTGTTAGCATTGCAGAGCACTCTGAAGATGTAAGATGGTAAGTTTAAATATATCAATGTCACTCTGTTGGCAAGCATGTCTTTGGAGGTTTTTTTATTGCTTTAAATACCCATCACAAGCACAGAGCCCTTCTCTGGCTCCTCAGCTGAATTACTGAATGTCTTCCACACACCTGTGATCAGCTTCTGAAAAATGCCAGCCTCTTCAGCACACTGGACACTAACATGCCACCAGCTTGGGCGAAGTTTATTTCTTTGATCTTAGGCTTTAAATCAAGCCACTTTTGCAGCGAAAAACAGAAGGGATACAGAAAGTGGCGGTTCTTTTAAAATTCAGAATCATATTATATGCAATGGTGTTGAAGTCCTCGCATTATCCTCAACTGGTAGTGGGAGTTAAGATGTCCTGTTTCTCCCTGCTGCTGCACTTGGCAGCTTGCACAAACAGCAGGTGTTCAGAATTACACCTGCAAGGGTGCAGGGCGCTCCTTCCCTGTCAGTCAGAGCAGGAGGCCACGCTCCCATGCAGCCATACCTGTGCCGGCGGGCTCAAAGCAGGGAATTAGCTCTTTCTGGTGCCCTGGCCCTCAGGCAGGACTAGGGGACCAAGCAGGCGATGGCTGCAGCACTCAGGCAGGGCAGGACAAAGGTCAGCACCAAACACTGTCTAGGGCTCACAGGTAGGGGTGAGCATTAAAAATGGCATGAGTAAAAGGCTGAGTGCCATGGGGTCTAGGGTTCAGGTTTTTGGTGGAGGGTACCTGAGGTTCAGGGTCAAGTCTCCCCAGGGTAAATTGCTAGTGGCAGCCCCAGCAGGGCCTTGGTGTCCCTGGCAGCAGGCAGATCTGGCAGCGCGTTGGCAACCCCAGGAAGGCAACTGTGTTGAAGCTCCAGCAGTGGGGAAGGGACAGCCTTCTCCTTCAACAGCTTCCCCGCAACTGAGGGCCCACCTATATTTCCTCTTTCTGCCCTGTCCCTCTGCTTCTGGCAGAGTGGGATGGATGCCAGGGCTCTACCCACTGGGGGAGGGGGACAGACAGGTGGTTCCCTGTCCAGCTCAGTCACACCCCCTTGCTACATACCACTAGGGTAACCTGGCACAAATCAAGGTGAGCCAGTTCAGTAATTGATTTTCCAGTAAAACTATAAAGAAACATGCTGGACCTGATTTTTCAAAATCATACACTCATTTATTTGTACTGGGAACTGATCTGCTTTATCATCTTGGCTTTGGGCCCTGGAAAGGTTTATATTATGCAACTTCTCCAAGGCTGTCCACAGAAGGGGTAGCTGCGCTACCGGATGAGTGAACACTTTGATCAATTTACTTTCTTTTTCAAATGTATTCCTATGTCTGAACTAAAACCCCACTGTATTGGTGAACGATACAGCTGAACAAAGTAATTCTGCAAATAAATTCATTAGATACATTCCCCCCACTTTGGGGCTTATTTCACAAACTCTGATTTCATGTATTTTTTCCTTATTTGAAAATATTTAATTTATGTTTTAAGCCATGGTGCACCATAATCATGTGATTTGGCATGGGAATCTTTTCAAAATCACACAACATGACTGGCAGTGTATGGACATGGTTCCAGCTCCTTAGTTTGGTTTATTTAAATGGCTCTGCCAAGGCACCAGCTAGGGGTTTCAAATGATCCTGCTTGCAAAGAATTTGGTCACACATTCTTGGGATATAGCAAGTACAGCATAGTCCTAGCCAGGAAAACTTCACTTTTCCTCAGTTCTAAGCCCAAAATTTTGCTCAAAAACTATTCCTGGAAAGTAAATACAAACAGGACAAGAATATAGTAAATCTAAATATGCTTTCAAATTCACCAGCATATTCATAACTAAATTTTGCCCTTGTTCACCAGCTATTGTGTACTGTCACGGGACCAAAGGTTCAAAAAATGCCTAGGAAAAGTCCAGGATTAGACGAGGGACCCATATTGCCCTTTGTGTCTCAATGTCTGAATAAAGCCTTGTCTAAACAAGAAATTTCTACCGGCTTAATTAAAGGTGTGATTTAAAAAAAAATTAAATAGCTGCAAAACCTAATGTGGCCATATTTATTTTGTCTTAAACTAGGCTTATTTTGATTTAGCTTACATCAGTTAGGAATCTGTTTCAGCTAAACCAATGGAAGATACTCAAATTGAAGAGCCTCCAGCCAAAGGTTTGCATTGTGTTTTACTAAATCCATTTTAAAATTGAGCTTCAAGACACTAAATTTATTAATGTTTTTTAGTTCTATGACCCCTTTTTTCTGTGTTGTTTTCAGGGTTCATTTTCCAACAGTATAGTAATTTATTTGGATTTTTATTGTCAGGCACATTATTTTTAAGATATCGAGCAAGTCTCTCACGCACTCTCTCCCTGCCTCAACCACTCACATTCAAAGTCAGCTGGTACCTGATGGCCCTGTTCTGGCCCCCTTACACACTATTATACTCCCAGTATGCCCACACAGTCTGACCCTGACTGTCCTGCCTTGGCACTGCTGGGGACTCATGGTCCTTTAAAAATCCGCTAGTATAATGTTACCATTTTGTATTTGCATTTGGGCTTTGGGAAGCTGAAATTTCAGCTTGCAATGATGAGTTAATTCAGAAAAACACCAGCTGGTCTCTGGAGACTGTTTTTTTTTCTGTCTAGTGAAGATACTACCATAATCTTTACTTCAGGGCTGTCTTTTGAAGAGCATAGCTCCAGCTCAGGAACAAAGTGAGGGTGATAACAGTATTGTCAGAGGTGGAGGCTGAAATATTAATCCATGCTTTGTGACATCCAAGATGGATTATAGTAATTCCTCTTCGCAGGCTTCTCGCTTTACAAAATGCAGTGTGTACACAATTCAGCCAGGCAGGATTTTAACATGTACTAGACAATCAGCAAGCGTCCCAGGCACTAAGCTTGCAGCCTAGTCAGAAAGCTTTTTATAGACATGTGCCCTTTTTTCTTGTCACATGCAACATATGGCCATAATGCTCATAGTGATTTTTAGCAGCTAAAATATCTTAGTTGATGGATGCCTTATACTTTCCTTCTCTGCAAAGGAAACAAAGTATATATCCCCTTCCTCTGATAAGCTATTCCTATCCCTAAAAAGAGGAACACTGGACACCTGTCCCCAATTCCCGTCCTTCTGTCCCCAAACCACCTCCTCCAATCCTGATATCTCCTCATATTGTGGATGAGCCAAAGTCTATTGACATCAGTGGTCATCTTTCTGTTAATTTCAGTGTGCTTTAGAGTCAATTCAAAGACATTCAAGCAGAGTAGTTTTTGTAACATTTTGACCTTGTGCTTTGGATTAATTTTCTTTATCCTTTCTCTTGCCCTCTTCATTCACTCCCCTTCTCCCAAACACCTTTCCCCTCCTGTTCTACAATATACATAATGTGTCTTTTATTCCAGGGGGCTCCCCACACCCAACTAATCCAATTTTTTCAGTGAAAATAATAGGGAGGAAATTCAGGGGTGTGAATCCAAAATACTTAAAATAGTTTTTCATAAAAAAATGAAAATTATAACTAAAAGTTCGTTTGCTTTTTAAATTCTTTCCCAAAAGAAAAAAGTAAACCAACAAATTTTTGACCAGCTCTTGCGCTGATCTCTTGAAATGTGACCCTTTAGGTCTTAATTTTTAGAGAGGATGAGCACCCGCAGCTCACATTGGCTGTGTCTACACTTGGTAATTTAAGTCGACTTTAGCTAAGTTGACTTAACTATGTCGACTTAGTTAAGTAGACTTAGCATGTCCACACCTAAATTTAAAGTCGACTTGGGGGGAACTTACAAAGTCAACCTAGAGCGTCCACACTGGACACCTAGGTTGACTTCTAGGGGCTAGGGGGACCGTGGGCAGGTCCACGGTGGCAGGCGGGCACCCCTTGCCCAGTGCCAGGGGGCTCAGCCTTTGCCCCATTGTACCTGGGTACAATGGGGGACAGGGACCCTGAGGGGCATAGGGGCAGAGCTCTGCCCTGCCCTTTGGGGGGCATGCCAGGCTCTCCCTGTAGCCCCCCCCCCCCCGCGGGGAGGGCTTTGGGAGAGTCCTGGAGAGCCCTAAGTCAACTTTAAGTCGACTTAGGGCTACTCCAGGTCTACACTGGCTTAAGTCGACTTTAGAAAATCGACTTAAGCCTAAAGTCAAATTAAAAGTAGATTTAATATAGTTGACTTAATTTTTATTAAGTCGACTTTATTTTCCTTAAGTCGACTTAAGCAGCTTGCTTAAGTTGATTTAAGGAAAGTGTAGTGTAGACGCGGATTAAATTAAGTCGATTTAAGCAAGCTTAAGTCGACTTAATTTCTAAGTGTAGATGCACCCATTGACTTTAGTGGAGGGTGTGAATGCACAGTATGTTGGAAAAAAACCTCATGCCCCACATTCCAAGAATTGGATATCCAAAGGGTGAGGGACCTTCAAATTCTGGGCTTTTGTTTCTCTTATTAATGACTTGTATGACAATAATACCCCAATTAAGGTAAGGGGGCCCAACCGTTTTTGGAGCGAGCCCCTTCTCTGAAGAGCTTACTAGCTAAACAGACATGAGAGGCACAGTGGAGAAAAGTATGCAACGTGCCAGCAGAGTGAACAATTGGATGGTTTGCATGTGAATATTGTGTGGTCAAGTTCCAAAGGGGTAGCCATGTTAGTCTATTGCAGAAAAACAGAGGCCTGTGGCACTTTTAAAGACTAACAGATTTATTTATCGCATGAGCTTTTGTGGGAGAAAATCTCCCATGAAAGCTCATGTGATAAATAAATTTGTTAGTCTTTAAAAGTGTCACATGACTCTTGTTTTTATGTGACATATTAGTTTCAGTTGTTTTGGGGCTGTTTAGGGAGGTATTAAGCTAAGGGGAAAAACAAAAGACTGGAGAGGTGTGTTGGAAGGTCAAGAAGATAAGAAAACCAGGAAGGGCATCAGGAATGAGGTTGAAGTGAAGAGATTGGCTGTGTGTTCCCACTTTTCCCTCATAATCAGCACAGAGGAGAACATGTCTAGAGTTAACACCGGGAAAAGACAGGTTGGTGATTAAGTGGTGCAAAGGTGGCTGCACCTGAAACGCCTATGTTTGCTGCCACTGGCTTGACTATGTGGATGGCTCCCTGAGTCCTGCACACGTCTAGGTCTAAGATGTGGGTTCTCAAACTGGGGATGTGACCCTCACGGGGGTCACAGAGTTATTATGGGCACGGGGGGGTCATGCATAGGGGCTGACAGCTGGAGCTCTTCAAAGCAGCATGGTCAAAGAGCTCTGGCTGCTGGCAGGGTGCCCGGCTCTGAAGAAAATGTGGCATCAGCAGCAGTGCAGACAGAAGTAAGGGTTGTGGATGCTTTGGGGGAGGAGTGTTTGTAACAGCCTTAAATATTTTCAAAAAGGGGCCCTACAAAAAGAGTTTGAGGATCGTTGGTCTAAGAAATATTGGAGCAGGGATCCCAGCTGGACTTCTCTACCCTGCTCCAATATGCTGCTCTTGCCAACTTGACTCGCTTGAGATTTTTCTTTCTTCAAGCCTGCATGGCTGAAGGGAGTGGTGGGGTCCTGGTATCCTTTGTACCCCACTTTCCCCACCAGTATAGAATGGGATAATAATACCAAACAACACAGATTTGCTAACTTAAGGCTTAACTGACATATGTCAAGCGCCTGGAGCTCAACGCATTATCATTAATTAAAGCTACAAGTTTGTAATTGAGGCATCCTTCAGCAACGTTAACTGAACTATAAACATATTCAAACAAACAAGGAGTCCTGTGGCACTTTTAAAGACTAACAGATTTATTTATCGCATGAACTTTCGTGGGAGAAAATTCCCACTTCCTAGGCTGACCTAGACTAACACAGCGACTCCTTTGGAATTTGTAAACATATTCAGTTTCTGTAAATTTACTGCATTTCCCACATGACAGATAACCTGTGACAGACCTGCTTAAGTCGACTTACTTTACCCTGCATCTACACTACAGTTTCCTTAAGTCGACTTGAGCAGCTTGCTTAAGTCGACTTAAGGAAAATAAAGTCGACTTAATGAAAGTTAAGTCGACTTTATTAAACCTGCTTTCTAGAAGACCTAAGGCTTAAGTTGACTCCCTAGAGTCGACTTAAGCCAGTGTAGCCGTGGGGTACCCCTAAGTTGACTTAGGGCTACCCCAGGGCTACACCAATGCCCTCCCTGCTGGGGGGGGCACAGGGGGAGCCTGGCATGCCCCCCCACCTGGCAGGGCAGAGCCCTTCCCACCCTGCCCCTATGCCCTGCCAGGGTCCCTGACCCCCTTTGCCCCATTGTACCTATGTACAATGGGGCAAAGGCTGAGCCCCCTGGCATTGGGCAAGGGGTGCCCCCCTGCTCCCGTGGACCTGTCCTAGGTCCCCCTAGCCCCACAAAGTCAACCTAGAGCATCCAGAGTGGACGCTCTAGGTTGACTTTCTAAGTTCCCCTTTAAGTCAACTTTATTTTTAAGTGTGGACACACTAAGTCGACTTAACTAAGTCAACTTAAAGTCGACTTAAATTCACAAGTGTAGACATAGCCCATGTGTGGAAGAAGGATAATATTATTCATTATTATTCCAGGTACTAAATAAACAGCTAGCTCAAGCTGTTTGTGCACTGACTCTAATAAAGAGCAGTACATAGGTACTCTGCTTCTCTGAGAGATAGTACCTCAGTGCTCAAGGAGTATGTCTACAATAGCAATTTAGTTCAACTTAAGGACCCTTAAGTCGACCTAAATTACTCCAAGTCTACACCTGACTTTCAGTGTCAATTTAAGAAATTCCTTAAGTTGACTTAATGAAAGCTTAAGTCAACCTAATAACACCCACCTATTAGGTCGACTTAAGCCTTAAGTCGACTCCTCAAGTTGACTTAAGGACGGTGTGGATGGGGAGTAACCCTTAAGTCGACTTTATTAAGTCGACTTAAGGGCAGTTAGGTCGACTTAACAAAGTGGACTAAGTCAATTTAACTTTGTCGACTTAGTCCACTTTGTTAAGTCAACTTAAATAAGGTCGGCTTTAGGTCGACTTAAAGCCGACCTTATTAAGTCGACTTAACAAAGTTGACAACTTTTTCTAGTGTAGACATACCCAAGCATTGTGATTCTGGGTGACCCATTTACTTCCTTTGAAGGTGGCTGTAATTACATTCTGTAGCCCCCTGGACTAGCTGATTGTCTGAGTATCTACAGTCCATGTTATGAGACAATATCCTTAAAAACCCAGAAGAATTTAAATCTGCATTTATTATTTTGTAGCATGTATACCAAAGAACTTTGAATAAATATAAGGCTAAAAATTGAATTCTGTGTTTCACATATCATGAGTACCTAATGGTACCTTTTTGAGAAGTCAAAATTACAGATGATTCCAGAATTCTTCTTAGGAGACTGAATGTATAGTCTTGGAGGGTGAAGTCCTGAAACCAGAATGGCAACTAAATAACTGAAGGGGTTAGAAGTGAGGGGGAAATGAAGGAAAGAAAATGGCAGTCACCCATAAGATCAGGGAGGCTGGATCAGCCATGCAGGCTTCTGACTTAATGATCTCCCGGTAGAATTTTATAAATCATATTCATATATGGCCAAAAACTATGAATCTTCTTACATAATTAAGGGTCTCAGCTAGCTCAAAATATCTTCTCTGGCTGTTGGCTCACAAAAGAGCAGTAATGCTCTGCTCTCTATCTTCTCCTCTCACACCTTCAAATTACCACTGCTGTCCCCCGCACTCCTTCACCCTAGCTCTACAATGGAAGGTGTCCCTCACACCAGTGCTAGTCAGGTTCTTAGACAACACGGTTACGGTATGGTGCACTGAATATACAGTGACCAAGGTCTAACAATGAACAGATCCTGCACTGTTTCTCAGGTAGGCACGATTTGTATATGAGGCTGCGCACTCCTGATAGATATTGCCCTAGCTCTCAGTTCTTTTTGGTTTGTTATTTTTTATTGTGTGCATACACATGGCCAGGTGGCAGCTTGAAAACCTCTTAGGAAGAACTGAGATTCCCTAGAGTGCAAGAGCAGCAACCAGTAACCAAGGCCTCAAGAATGCCCCCACAAGCTGACCCTAAATTCTCCAGCAACGCCCTAGAATTCTGGGACACTTGGGTGGAAATGCTGCAGCAGTTTCACATGAGTATATTTTAAATTGAGCTTTGTATTGAAAATAAATGATACAATCAGCACACTAGCTCCAGGGTGTTTTAATAGAACTTTAATTTGCTTTACATTGTCCCCAGAGCTTCTATTTTCATGGTCCCACTGCTTGTCATCTTAGCTTTCAAAGTCAGCCGCTCAGTAAAATGTAGGCAGTGGTACCAAGCTCTCATTGATGAAAACAGTCTGCTGTCTGCAGATGCATAGATCAATGTATTGGTTACACTCTTTTCAAGATAACCTCTACAGCTTCTTTTTTGCTAGCTGAGATTCTGTAGTGAAGGGTGAATTTTGCAGCCAAATCCATAGCTGTGCAATGCTGGATGCTGCCTGTAACTTTGCTAGGATTTCTAAAAAGAGCCAAGTATTTGTGTTTAAATTAATTGTACTTGTCTTTCCCATGTCAAAATACTTAGTGGATTAGCTACTGAGATTTCGGTAATGCATATGCCTTGTAAAAGCTCTTCCATTGTGGGATGAATTGATGAATCTATCTGTACAATCTAGTTCTGCAAGAGACTATGAACTCACTTTATGTAGCTTTACCAAAGTACAAAGTCCATTTGTTCACCTTTTCTATTGTCTGTTTGCCTCCAGGCTGAGCTGAAATTTGGAAGGCTGGTGGCAAGAAGGGTCATTGATGTCTCATATGCTTTCCCATTAAAACAGAATAACCCTGGCCTAAATAACAAACTAGCGTCTAATCAGAACTGGTTTGTCAAAGAAGAGGTTGCTTTAGCAACAAAATCATCTGGTTAAGAGTCTGTGATCACGGGGAAGCTGAACTGGGAGTCACCTGACAAAGGAGACTGGAAGGTTATAAAAAGGGAGTAGTTGATGTGTTCAGGGTAATTGGCTATTTGTCTCCAATTCCCAATGAGGGAGAGGTGACCTACCAAAGAGAAGCCCGTATGAGGAAGGGGATCCTGTTCGCCTACCTGAACATAGATAGTTCCTCAAGCCTTGTTAAGGGGGTGGGGGAAGCATTGTGTTGAGAGTTGTGTTTTATGGGATCTATACTCGCTTGTTTGATCTGTGAAGGATAAGAACAGTGGTGGCACTTTCTGGGTAAAGTGTGTGTCTTTACATATTATCTGCTTCACAACTGACATGTGCCTCCTGAGAGTTAAACGGTAATGAGAAGCCTTACAGCTTGGAGTGGTTCAGGGGGGAGGTGGTTTTAGAACATGGGGAGTCTGAAGGGTCAGTTCTCTGCTAGATGGGCTAGGCAGCTGGACAATGGGTTCCAGATCTCAAGAAGAAGTGCCTCAAAGGGTCTGTGTCTTGAGCTTGTGCCTAAGGGCCAAATGACTGGAGTAGTGATTGGACTCCATTCAGGCTTCAGGAAGCTTAAAATATTCAGGGATCCAGAAAGTAGCTGGCAGAGAAGCCCAACTGGACCTATGACATATTATTTGCACAAGCAAAGTTTATCATATCATTTACAAAAATCACATACACTTTAGTGGAAGGAAACAATAGCTTTCCACTAAAGCCAACAGGTAACCTCCCCCTAAAGGGGCTGAAAACTCAGGTCTCCTAACTCTTGGTTCCAGCCTCCACTCATGAGATCAGGGTGCCCACTGGAACCACTGCCTCTCAGACAGACATACCTATCCCCATTTCCTGGATTAGCAGGATCCTTGGGGAAAGCAGTAATCATGTTGGCACATCTCTTCAGGAAAGATGATGAGTAGGAGGAGGGGAAGGACCTTAGCTGAATTTATACTCAAAAGTCTAAAGTTCAGGTCAGTTGGAGTGACAAGTGATGCCTCAGGTTGATGTTGATTTAAATAAAACCAGCCTGTAAGTTGCACTATTTCAAACGTTCCTGCAGTACTGCTATTCCTGAGGAGGATGCATTAGTAGTTTATTCCTTTAAAAAAGAAGTATGTGATGCCTAATGGCTGCGGAGAAGGGTGGTCATTGGGCTGGGAGAAAAAGAAAGCAGAGATGTCTGGGTGACCAGCAAAAAGAAACATGAACGTTAAGAAAAAATTATGGACTGCTTGCTAAGTTTAGTACTGGCTACTCCCTTCAAATGCAACTGTCATGGAGTCACTTTTCAATGCAATTTGGGGCTCTATATTTATTGGCTCCCACTCACTCTAGAATGCTCAGTTAACAAATTCCTCCCTTCTCCTCTTCCTTTCATGCTAGCCTTGCAAGCCTGACTTGTCCGAATGTAAAGCTGAGAGTCGTCATCTTCCACTTCATAACTAACAACAAAGGTTGTGAGGCCAAATGAGCATCTCATTCACTACTGGAATTTGGAATTTGGCTGGAAATTGTGCTCTGCAGACATCAGTGAAAGCTGTCAGTGGGTCTGCACAGGTGTAAATGATGGGGGTTAATAAAGACACCATAATAGAGGCCCAACTTCACTGTATACCCCAAATTAAGAAACACTGTAAAAAAACCAAAAAAGAGCCACCATGGCTCACCAACCATGTAAAAGAAGCACTGAGAGGTAAAAAGACTTCCTTTAAAAAGTGGAAGTCAAATCCTAGTGAGGCAAACAGAAAGGTGCACAAACAGTGCCAGCTTAAGTGCAAGAGTGTAATAAGAAGAGCCAAAGAGGAGTTTGAAGAACGGCTAGCCAAAAACTCCAAAGGTAATAACAAATTGTTTTTTAAGTATATCAGAAGCAGGAAGCCTGCCAAACAACCAGTCGGGCCCCTTGATGATGATAATACAAAAGGAGCGCTTAAAGATGATAGAGTCATTGCAGAGAAACTAAATGGATTCTTTGCTTCGGTTTTTACGGCTGAAGAGGTTAGTGAGATTCCCAAACCTGAGCCGGCTTTTGTAGGTGACAGATCTGAGGAACTGTCACAGATTGAAGTGTCACTAGAGGAAGTTTTGGAATTAATTGATAAACTCAACATTAACAAGTCACCGGGACCAGATGGCATTCACCCAAGAGTTCTGAAAGAACTCAAATGTGAAGTCGCGGAACTGTTAACTAAGATTTGTAACCTGTCCCTTAAAATGGCTTCGGTACCCAAAGACTGGAAGTCTGCTAATGTAACGCCAATATTTAAAAAGGGCCCTAGAGGGGATCCCAGCAATTACAGACCGGTAAGTCTAACGTCGGTACCGGGCAAATTAGTTGAAACAATAGTTAAGAATAAAATTGTCAGTCACATAGAAAAACATAAACTGTTGAGCAATAGCCAACATGGTTTCTGTAAGGGGAAATCGTGTCTTACTAATCTATTAGAGTTCTTTGAAGGGGTTAACAAACATGTGGACAGGGGGGATCCAGTGGACATAGTGTACTTAGATTTCCAGAAAGCATTTGACAAGGTCCCTCACCAAAGGCTGTTACGTAAGTTAAGTTGTCATGGGATAAAAGGGAAGGTCCTTTCATGGATTGAGAACTGGTTAAAAGACAGGGAACAAAGGGTAGGAGTAAATGGTAAATTCTCAGATTGGAAAAGGGTAGCTAGTGGTGTTCCCCAAGGGTCGGTCCTAGGACCAGTCCTATTCAATTTATTCATAAATGATCTGGAGAAAGGGGTAAATAGTGAGGTAGCTAAGTTTGCAGACGATACTAAACTACTCAAGATAGTCAAGACCAAAGCAGATTGTGAAGAACTTCAAAAAGATCTCACAAAACTAAGTGATTGGGCATCCAAATGGCAAATGAAATTTAATGTGGATAAGTGTAAAGTAATGCACATTGGAAAAAATAACCCCAACTATACCTATAATATGACGGGGGCTAATTTGGCTACAACGAGTCAAGAAAAAGATCTTGGAGTCATTGTGGATAGTTCTCTGAAGATGTCCGTACAGTGTGCGGAGGCGGTCAAAAAAGCAAACAGGATGTTAGGGATCATTAAAAAGGGGATAGAAAATAAGACTGCAAATGTATTATTGCCCTTATATAAATCCATGGTACGCCCACATCTCGAATACTGTGTACAGATGTGGTCTCCTCATCTCAAAAAAGATATTCTAGCACTAGAAAAGGTTCAGAAAAGGGCAACTAAAATGATTAGGGGTTTGGAGAGTGCCTCGTATGAGGAACGATTGAAAAGGCTGGGCCTCTTCAGCTTGGAAAAGAGGAGACTGAGGGGGGACATGATAGAAGTATATAAAATTATGACTGATGTGGAAAAAGTGGACAAGGAAAAGTTGTTTAAATACTCCCATAATACAAGAACCAGGGGTCACCAAATGAAACTGATAGGTAGCAGGTTCAAAACAAATAAAAGGAAGTTCTTCTTCACACAACGCACAGTCAACTTGTGGAACTCCTTACCTGAGGAGGTTGTGAAGGCTGGGACTATAACAATATTTAAAAGGGAACTGGATAAGTTCATGGTGGCTAAGTCCATAAATGGCTATTAGCCAGAAAGGGGTTAAGAATGGTGTCCCTAGCCTCTGTTTATCAGAGGATGGAGACGGATGGCAGGAGAGTGATCACTTGATCATTGCCTGTTAGGTTCACTCCCTCTGGGGCACCTGGGCACTGGCCACTGTCGGTAGACAGATACTGGGCTAGATGGACCTCTGGTCTGACCCAGTACGGCCTTTCTTATGTTCTTATGTTCTTATGTTAATAAGCAGTTTTGATAACAATGGATAATAAGAGAGAATCCAGCGCTATCCCTTCCCCCTTTTCTGGCTCTGCAGAGCTAATGGGCAAAACCAGTTATTTTCTGTCACTAAAGTCTACAGATAGAAGTGACTCTTCAAAGGGATTGGTGCTCCTTTTATATCTTATGAAGTCCAGTCTATCTATGCCTACCTCAAGAATTCTCTCCTCACACCGGTGATCATGCATAGATACAGGCCTATTAAAGACGCAAGGTAATGGTGCTATGAACAAGATGGTGCCATCTTTATATAGTAATTTTTCTGGGTAGAATTGCATTTTATTATCATTATTTACTTGTATTACTGTAGGACCTAGGAGCCCTATATATCACTGTAAGAATGACCATTTTTAATGGTATTGATATCAATATTACAGATTGCAAGGAATCTTACAAGACATGTCATGTTAAGGTATTAACCGAAAAGTTATGATTTGCTAAATATGATAATCTTATCTATCTATCTATATATATCATCTTTGTATTGTATATTAGTCTATGTGCGCTATATCTGTATCTTAAACTTATGTTGCGCTATGGGTAACAGTCTCAGCCAGATTAGCATCAGCATTGCCCAGTCTGCTTTAGGATCCATCAAGACAATCAGCTACAATAGCCCATGGAGAGGCAGGAGCTATGCCTCTGAGTCAGCAGAAAATGAAGAAACATGCCAGAGGACAGGGGACTTCACATATTTTTCTGTGCTAATGTGATGTGAGCTTGTATTTGGGACAAGCCACCTAGAAGAGGATATAAAAGACAGCTTCACAGTCTCCATTTTGTCTTCAGTCTTGCTTCTTACCTCTGAATCAACTTCTCTATATCTGAAGCTTTGAATGAAGGACTGACAGATCAATCCAAGGACTGGATGTGTTCCAGAGGAAATTTACAAGCCTCCATATTCACCAATATTGCTAAGCACCTTATACAAGGACTGTCAAGTCATATGTATCTATCTGATTGCTTTGATGATTTAACATTTCCAATCCTGTTAGTTTCTTTCCTTTTATAATAAACATTTAGTTTAAGATACTAAAGGAGTGGTTGGCAATGTGATATTTTGGGTTAGATCAAAACTGATATTGAGCTGGTAATGTGGCTGATCCTTTGAAGATCAAAAGAACATTTTGTAAAGGAAAAAGTTTTAAATAACTCCTATTTACTGGACCTAGTTGCCAAATGAGAACTGAAATGAAATAAAGGGGACAGTGTACTTTCTTTTTGGGCTTCTTGATCACCAGTGGGGAGGAATCAGAAGCCTTGTTTGAGACTGGTTGGTAAATTTAACTTCAGTGTTAGCCAACAGTTTTGGGAGAATCTGTTTTCCTTTTTGACAATTGCTCTGACCTTGGCATTTTCAAGTGGATTACCCTAGGTATGTCGAGTCACACCCTAGTCAGGGACCAGAACTCCAATGTGCTAGTCATTATACAAAAGCAGAATAAAAAGACTATTCCTGCCACAAGGGGCTTAAAATCAAGTATGAAGCAAGATAACAGATAGATGCAAATAGGGGCATACAAGGAAACAATGTAGCAATATTGATCAGTATGACAGGCAGTGATCTCCACACACTAGAAGCCTAATCACTGTCCAGTTTTATGTAAGCATTGAAGTAGAGTTTTGAGGAAGAAAAATAACTTCTGGAGGGAGATAGTAACTTACTTGAAAGGACTGTGTCAGAATCTTTTCATTCCATGACCTCAGCTCTTTAAAACAGTTAGCCAAAGGGTATTTGGATTTTCAGTGCTGTAGAGAATGTTACAATGAGAATGATGTCTTTTAAAAGGCAGTTGAATAATATCTTTGTGCAAAGCAGATGTGACCCACATGCCTAATAGGGAGATAGCTCTTTGGAGAGGCAGTGGGTAGGAATGACTTGTGCTGTGGTCATTATTGCTAGGCAGATTTAGCTCTCCACATCCAGAAGTTTTTGGAATTGGGTGTGGTAGTTTTGGGTATGCTGCAGTACGTTCCCTGTTGCTGGGGTCAGACTCACAAGGGTAAGGAGTCAAGTTGCTTTACAAAAGGCCACATGCTCTGTGAGTGGGCAAACGCTGAGCTCCTGGAGCAGAAAGCAGAGACTGTCTTCCTTAACTCTGAAGCATTTCGCAGCAGAGTTTGTCCGCAGAAGTGACAGGCTTTGGGATGAGGGGTGAAGTACACCAGGTACATCCCATTCTTATAGCTCCATGAAGGAGCCGTCAGCTAATAGCTCTGGTGGACCATGGAACCAAGGTGGAACACAGACTGGCCCATCAGGGTTCCTCACCGTCGAAAGTGGTAAAATGCCCCACCACCTGGTATCAGGGTGGGATACGGAGGCATGGAAATGGAGAGTGTGGAGCACGATCATGTATAGAAAACCTTATGGTGTTGTTCAGAAGCACATTGGCTGCAGATCCTGCAGCTGGCTGGGTGTATGGAGGGGATGGCTGGGGTGGCTCATGGGATAGAGGCCTGGTGAAAAGGTCTGAAGGCCTGGGGTGAGAGGCGGGTGGGAAGCACCTGCTTGAGGGAGGACCCAGCAGTGGGCAGTAAAGCTGCCCTCACCTTCTGGAGTACTCGCTGGTGAGTTTTAAGGGTCGAGAGCTCCACGCGCTGACCCAGCACTTGGGGATCCATGCAGTCACCCTGGTTGTAGTCTAGGAGATCTCCAGTCTTGGAGGCCAGGGCCAGCCACCAGTACATCAGGAGGGACTCCATCACCTGCACACAGAGATGGCAGTTGTGAAGCAGGGGCTCCGCAAGGAGATCTGCTCCTTGGTGGCTGCCATGGCCGTGGTTACTGAGACCAGCCTCCAGGTCTGGGGAAAGTCCTGGTAGAAGACTGGCAGCTTGGCGAGGTCTCGCAGAAGACCCCTCTTGTGGAGATAAAAGAGCTGCCGGTGGCGGAGGAAGGTGTGTGCCAATGTGTTCCACACTGGACTATAAAGGAGTCGCTGGTAGCAGAAGAACCTAGCTGTGGACACAGTACAGGCCCTGCCCTTCTTCCTCCAGGAGGAGATTCAGGACCCTGCAGAGATCTAATGCAATCCAGTCAAAAGAACTCCAGAGGTAGGCCAGAAAACTCAGGGTAGGGACCAGGGTGTTGAGTTGGTGCCAGAGCATGAACAGGACCAGCTGGTTAAGCACTAGTGCCCTGCTTTGCACAGAGCGGCATCGGAGCAGTGCTGTCCATCTGTGCAGCTGCTCAGACACCCTGCCCTCTAAATCCTGCCAGTTCTCCAGCGGAGAAGGATTCATGGCAGAAAGGTTCATGACCGGATAGGGCAGTGGATCTGTGTTTCCCTGGATGGCCTGATGCACGAGTGGGAGGGAGCTCGAATGCCACCCAGCCCTGACCATCTGGCCAGAGCTCTTAATCAAGTTGATGTGGGTAGAGGAGGCTGCCAAGTAGACAGCTTGGCAGGCCTCCACCTGCACCAGATCATCTGGGTCCTGGACCATGAGGAGCATGTCACTGGCATATGCTGACAGCACCACTTGAAGCTCTGACTCATGGAACACCAGCATCCTCAACTTCTTACGGAGGAGATGGAGGAAGGGCTTCAGGGCCAGAGTGTACAACTGGCCTGACAGAGGACAGCCCTGATGCACCCTGTACCTGAAGCTGATTGGTGTGGTTAGGGTCCAGCTGAGCCTCACTAAGCACTTTGCAGAAGTGTAGAACACATGCAGAAACCACACAAACTGGAGCCTGCAGTTGAAAACCTGCAGAATGCCCAGGAGATACCTGTTGTTCACCCTGTCAAATGCCTTCTCCTGATCCAGAGAAAGACAGACCATCCCTATATCTGGGCTTAAGGAGGTCTGAGACCACATAAAGATTGTCAAAGATGGTAAGGTCCAGGACTGTGTAGGATAGGTCAGTACGTACCACGTCTGCCAACATGGACCCCAGCCTTCACTATAATCCATGCTGAGGAGCGAGATGGGACACCGGTTGCAGAGGTCCTGCTTCTTGGGCAGCAACACAATCATGGCTCACCTGCATGACAGGGGGAGTTTTCTGTTCCCCAAAGACTCAGTGAGGTCTGGGCTGAGGATGTGCCAGAACGTGTGGTAAAACTTTACAGCCAGTCCATTCATGCTCGGGGATCCAATCTGTGGAGATTGGCAGGTGCAGGAGTCTGCCTGAATGTATTTCCTTGCAGGATTAGGGCCAAAATGTATAGAGTTTCCAGGTTCTGATCCCTCTTATAATACTAGCCAGCAGGTCTCAAAGGCTATCAGGTTTGACTCTTCCTTCCTGTCCCAGTTTGTTTATTACTACATATAGTGAAATTAATGTGAGAGATGGGGAATAAACTAATATAACGAAGTAGAAAAATAAATCTGAACTTGGCTGGAAACAAGAGAAATAACTGAGAAACAACCCGTAAGTACATACAGGATAAGCACACTAAAATTATTTTGAATGGCAAACAAGACTGGACCCAATGTACTATCATAAACTAGGTTTCTCTCATCCCCAGTTGCTTCCTTGAGAAATGAAGACACTCCCCACTTACCTCAGTGTGCACAACTGAGCCTTCCAGACTTGATGCATTGTTGACTGGCTACCTAAGTCATCATTTACACCAGACCAAAGTATCAAATCAGAATAGCAGCATTTTTGATGGAGAACTGTAATATTACAGTTAGATGCAGTTCAGAAGCTGGCTCTTAATTCTTCTGTTTTACCATTTTTCAAGTTGATATTTTATGGTTACTGTGCATGTAGGTTTTTGGGGATTACCACTTTTCTCAGGTAACAGATCCAATAATTGGCCTCCATGCTGCGACCAAAATCTGCAATGACCTTTATACGCATGAGATGTCTCACTAATAGGACTGCATGCATGTGCAGACACTCTTTGTAGGATTTACATCTACAGTACAGATGCTGTAAAATTTTCTTGCACTAAAAGGTTTGCAGGCTGATGTCTGAAGGAAATCCAGGAAGAATCTACTGAAGTTCTATTGATAATGTCCTGCACAAGAAGGCTGCTGGAATGTTTTGTACCTTGTCACCTGCCTCTACTGGATAAAATCAAACCAGTTATAAAAACAATGACCCAACAAAATTGGTGATTCATACTGCATACAATAACACTTAGAAAAAAATATGAATACATTGAAATCTATTAAAGTAAATATTTAAACTCAGGAGAAAGAATTATTATAAGCCATGATAAATAGTCAGATCACGTTCCATACTTCCCATCAATATTTAACTTAGAAACAATCGACTAATGGTGAACCAGCAATTAGCATGTGAAATAGAGCCCTTGTGCTATAAAGTGTAGGTTTCCAGTGTATATATGCTAAGAGCTGCTTGGCATAGCAAAAGAGTAGACTGTGTGTTTAACAAATGCCCTCATAATGAGCTCAATTGAAAAGCTTATTTAAGGTTTCTGCATTCATTCCAGACCCCTCCAGCTGTCACATTTGTCACATCAGCAGTGGGCTAATGTTTAGCCTTTTCTGGTTGAGAAATCAGACTATAGGGAAAAAATTCTCACTTGTGCTATTTGTTGCAATTTTTCATGAGAATAGGAATCAAGCAGAGAGTCGGCTTCTTATGAAACTTTAAAAAAAAAAAAAATAAGCTGCTCAGATTTAAATATTCAATACTGGAAAACTACAAT
The DNA here is from genome assembly GCA_007922175.1 of Pelusios castaneus. Classification (NCBI taxonomy): domain Eukaryota; kingdom Metazoa; phylum Chordata; order Testudines; family Pelomedusidae; genus Pelusios; species Pelusios castaneus. The sequence continues at coordinate 53,714 of ML685930.1, read as the reverse complement.
GTAAATGACATTAAAGGTGTTCGTTCAGTAATGTATTCCCTGATGTTTCATCCCAGATTGCTCCATGTCCATGAGATGAATAAAATATCAGACTTGAAAACTGACCACTCTTTTTCTCAGTAGCTGGCTGGATTAGAATGTGAGATGTAATCTTCGGACTCAGTTTTAGTTGAACTGTATCTGGATTCCACTTCCTAAAAAAAAATGTATGTCCAATTCTGCCTGCTGTAGCACACACAACCAATATGTTTTCCTGGGCTGGGTCCTGCAGATAACCAGAAGTTTGTTAAAATGTAAGCGCAAATTTTAAACCTTTGTATAAACATTTTCCCCCTCTCCCTACCCCTAAAAAGATTCAGTTATGCCACTTACACATCACTGTATTATGCATATGGAGATCAAATCCTGCTGCTGAATGTTCACAACTCCCAGTCATGTCAATGGGAGTTTAGGGCTCAGGAAAGCCATAAAAATATTCAATACCTTATAGGACCACAGCTGTCCATTTTGTCTGCAATATGCTTTTCTAACAAAGATCACTTTTACCAGGCACCAAGTTCAGCTGGTGCAGATTCATTTATTTTTAAATTTTTTAAAAAATTAATTAAAACTTGCCCAAACTATGCAGTTAACTTTTAGGTTCTTACCCTAACTTATCACAGAGATGACTAAATATTTTATATAAAAATGGTTTGATTGTGCTGGTGGAATGCATTCCAGGAATATGTCACCCATGGGCCACTGGCTCCATAGGCCGTCCAGAGACAGAATTCCAAAGCCCCCATCTCCTTCTCAGGTCTCAGTTACCCTAGTACCAGCCAGAAGAAGCAGAAGCAATGGAGTGAGATCATAGGTGAGTAGGGCCCACTCCCATTCCCTTCCTTTCCTTCCAGTAGCTCTAGGGCAGTTACATCCCAGGCAACCACCAAGTCCAGGAACCTTCTGGGGAAGGAGCTCTTTCCCAGACCCCCCCCCCCCCCCAGCACTCCTTAGATGTCATCTGATTCTACTTAGTTCCGCACCTCCAGCATGAGCCTGCCTTCCATGGCCCACCTGCTTTGCGTCAGCAATGAAAATAGGCACGGGTTAAACTACAGTGCGTGTGAGGGAGGGTTAACAAGAGGTTTAATTGTACAAAGTAAAGTCAAGGGCTAAGCATCATTACAGAGCAAGAGTGATAAATAATTTTAAAATTACAGAAGAAACTAAGGTTAAATAATAATGTCCTTTTAAGAGATAACGGGTACAATATTAAGAATTAAGCAGGGTTTAGCCATAAATTAAATAAAGCTGGATCTGACACATCTGGGCCTGATCCTGTACAAGCTTGTACATCAGAGTAACTCTACTCATAGGAGTAATTACACTGAGCTTTTAATGTATTTATCCTCATAACAGCGCTGTGAGATACGAAAGTGCTATTATCCCCACTTTACAGATGGGAAGCTGAGGTAAGGAAAGGCTGAACATTTATTTCCTGGATTTGAGGTATTAGCTTTCTAGCTCTAATTTGTATTGTTCTAGTAATGGGTGCACCTCAGAAGATAGTTTGGGTATCAAAGTACATCTTGTTCTCAGTGGAAGAGGAGCCTGGGTAGTTGTCTCAAAAGAACAAATTACCTTATGAGATTTCAAACATGTCCTGGGGTTCCTGTCACATTAAAAATATTGTAAGCTATGAGTTACTCCATTTTCTGGGAGCAGCCGCTAAATGCAGAAACCCCTTGCTTTTAACTTTAATTGAATGAATGGTTTTGAACTTCCAGAAATGTTTCTTGCAACAACACTCCCATCGACACCAGGCATCCTTTGGTTTACTGAGAACACCTTGGGATGAAATTACTTTGCCCACTCTTGTAAAGTACCACCTGATTATCAGCCAGAAGCAAGGGTAAAACCATATTGCTACAGAATTTTTGCTCCCAAATATACATACAATAATGAGAACTATCAGGTAACACGTTGTCAGTAGGTATTGTGGTATTATACCCATAATTCACGAAGTACAAAAACAATCTTTAGAACCCTGAAAATCATATAAAAACTTTTGGGTTTTTAAAAGTTACCTAAGCGTTACCTAAGGCTAAGATGTAGAATAAAAATCAACTTCAGTTTTCTAAAAATACATCCAAGACTAGCTGGGGAGCAGGGATTGTTTTACAGGGGTACGTAACAGATCAATTGCAAGCATGTATCCAGTAGTTTGCTTGGTGTCTGTATTTCAATCCTGGCCCCTGGCAGGTGTTATCAGTTCAGATTGCATAAATAATCAGCACCTTAATATGTCTGCCACCTCTGAGCAGTAATAAATAGTCTGCTTACAATATTGTACCCTTGTTCCCACCTCAGCTCAACACCTTGAAGGGAAGGAAACTGATAAAAGTCTCTTATAGCAACCTCAATTCTTCTCCCCCCCCCCCCCATTTTGTGGCTACTATGTGCAAAACCTTCTTTTCTATTTTTTTCCCCAACCTTCCAGTTCCCAAACTTTTCCCCAGGATATTATGGAAAGGTGGAGGAAAATACCTTATGCCAGATGCTCATCAATTGATGTGGGCTGGGAATCAGGAAATACAAATCCCTGAGAGGAGTTCAGGGATACAGAAAAAAGTCACATCTCTACTTCATACTTTCCATCTCTTCTAAACCCATGGAGGCCTCTCCACCTTAACCCCTCACAGTTAAGGCTCAGGAACCCTCTCCTATCTGTGGATGGCAGATATCCAAAGGCAATGTTATTCTAAATAGCAGTATGTGCCCTGGTACCAACCCCATCTTGGTTTCCTAGGGAAGTCATCGTTTGTGCAGGTGTTGGATTGAAAGGTCAGTGGGTATGCAGTCTCACATTACCAGGGAGAAGGGGCCCAGAAGAACTCAGCAGCTAACATTCCATGGAGTTCTAATTCCATCCACAGAACTAGAGCCCCCTTCTTGCCTGTATCTTCAGAGTAGCTACCCTGTCTCCTGCATGATCCACAGCCTGACTGGAGGAATAGTTAAATTTCACAAAGTGACCTTATGGTGTTACCAGGTATCATGACTCCATCTGATGGCCAATTGTTTGAGGAAATACTTTTTCAGTGACGCAGCTTCCTTGCATCCTCTCAATTACAGCAGAACCTGTACAAGACAGCACTGTACATCACAAAACCAACCTCATGTGTTAGAAACCGCCCTGAAGTAGTCACAAACAAAGTGAAAACTTTATCTTTACTGGTATTATCCCAGCATTTCAGGTTTTTGAATTCTAAACTGGGGAAGCTGTCTCTTATGCATATGATTTGTCCCAACGAAGTTCATGGAATAAGTCACATCTATAAAGTTGAATACATGTTTGCAGGCTGAGGACTTTAGACTCTAAACTCCTCAGGGCAGGGAATCAATCCATCTTTGTGTATTTGGTGAAGCACAATGCATATTTATAACACTAGGTAACTAATAATAATAATAATACCACTACTACCAGTGTAGAAGCAAACCTTGCAGGCCTTGCAAGTCTTAAAAAATGTGATTTTAGGTTCTTAAACTACCTTTTTACAAAGGATGCTACAAACGTATATGTCAAGTTAAAGTACTTTGAGAAATTTGACATTTCGCTGATTAAAACAGATGACTATTCCTAGTTACTCTGTTTCCACATCTGTGCCCTCCACAAAGGACTATTGGGGATCTCCAGATTGTCAGTTCCATAACGAATACTAGCAACCTACAGTCTAGTAGATGGCAGCTAGTTTTATTTTCAATGACCAAGGAATATTTCACAGGATGAGAATCTATTTAAAACCGCCCGTACCCTGTGCCAAGTAACCTCAATAATGTCACTAGTCAAATATTGATTCATTACTTAACATTCTGTATAAGAATCAAGTAACACTGTAGATATATTGTACCTATGGAGGGGCACCAAATATATACCACAGAAGCCATTTTTATTGCATGTTACCACAATGACAATTCTATTTCAGGAAACTTCTTAACATTTATTTTTTGTTAAAAGCTGAACATCTGGATACTTTATATGGCACTGAAAGGCCATTAAAATGCATTTATTTAATTAAAATACAGCCTGCAGCAGCAGCACACAATCCATTCCTCTGGCTATGATTCATTTTTTATTTTGGACATGGTGATGCAATATGTACAAACACAGACATCCAACACTTTCTATACTGTCTATCCAGAGCAAGTCCCTCTGAAGCTTGCTCTACACTTATCAGCAAATTCGGCAGCAGTCAATGGGAGATATGCAAGCTACATAGAGTAGCTTGGGTAACTTATGACAATTTCCTAACGTCTGTTTTGTCTGCTGTCTCCACTATGCTGTGCCAACGGGAAATGCATACTTGTTGATGCAGCGTTATTCTCGATCCAGATAAACCGAACGGATGGTGGCAAATTTGCCATCATCATTGAAGACATACCCATAGCTTACAATAATTCTTGCCATATTGAAAATTGCTGAAACTAGCTTGAGTAATTTTCTGCTGTGCACTCTTACATCTGTTTAGAATATCTATTGGATAATAAGACAACAGAGTCCTGTGGCACTAGTCTTTAAAAGTGCCACAGGACTCTGTTGTCTTTCTATAATAGACTAACACGGCTACCCCTTTGGCTATTGAATAATGTAAAGGTATATAGGTAATGTAAAGGTATAAAGGTAATGTAAAGTTATTATATATTCTACTGACAACCAGTATGAGGAGTGCCAAACTATATAACTATCCATGTTCCTAGTTATTAGCATTAGCTTTGATGAGTAATGTAATATCAGGGGCCCACGCATTGTCATCTCTTATTGCGAGACATAGTAAATTCTAAAGCCAGAAACCACATACTACCAAACAACTGAGGAAGATGTATTAGTGCAGGACAGTGCCAGTTGTTGACCGGACCATTACTGATTTTTGTTTTAGGGCCTGATCCTGCAAACATGCATGCAAGCATTATTGGTATTGACCATGTTTTACAGTAAAGGCAAGTGAAGAATGATGTCCCACTGTTCTAAGCACAACATTAAAAGAGGAGTAGACAGTCCCTGCCCCAAAATGCAAGTCAGTTTACTCAGGTAAATAATGCCATTGGCTTTACTAGAACCACAGTATAAACAATTAGAAGAGTATGTCCTTAGCGAAGAGGCCTATTGTTGTGTATGTCAGCTAGCACAAACGCAAGCATGTTGTTTAAAATGCTGAATATGCAAATTCTAACCTGAGAGGATGTTCTAGACTTAAGGCAAGTACAGTTCATAAGTCTCGTAAGCTGAAGACAGTACGGTGAAGACAGCTGACAAGATAATCTCTGCACATATTTTTTTTTATTAAATTTGAACATTTTCCCAGAAGCCCAAGAAATTCACACAAAATCTTATGTCATGTACAAAAGGATTGCACAGTCAGACTATACTTTTGTTGGTCTGTAGATAGTGTACATAAATGCACGCAGGGCAAACTTCATGTCTATGTTTAGAGGACCCTCAGCAATGAAATCTCACTGAATGGTGCGTAGTCCTTGTGCAGGAACTCTGCACAGGGCAAATCTAAAGCAGAATGAACTGAATAATTCACTTTGAAAATGGTACAATTTTTATTTCAAATTACAACAATCAGCCACTGATAGAAGAATTATGACTTTATTTAGCATGTAGATAAATGGTTAAAAATAGTATTTTTTAAACTCTCTTCACTACTTTTTCATGCTATTTAATTTTAACTCTAAATGCACTACCAAAGCCCTTAACAGCCCAGAACTCACAGGGGTTTGCCAAATAAGACTACACAGACCGCTCAATCAAACCCGGAAGATTGCGTTGAAGGTGGCAGTATAGACTTGGCCCTAGTGATTTCAGTGTTGGTCCAAATGGCCACGTTCCTTGAAGTTGTTAAAAGTTCTACAATTCTGCAGGGTACTAAAGCCTGTAATGTATTTACATTCCATTAAAAATTCAAGTACACTTTAAAAAATGTAGGCTACATTTTCTTTTTAAGTTTTCATGGGTATATAAAGATTAGATGTGGGAGGCAATTGATAGGGCTAGTGATTTTGTGATAGTTATTTTGAACTGTGAGATCATAAGAAGATTTATATATGTGCCCAGACCTCACCTTGACTAATCAGAGTACTTTACTTGAAATGATATATCTTATCTATATCATTATACTCTACTTGCCTATGGTAAAAAGACCAGAAAAAACAGACATGGTATATAGTAGACCATGTATGAGAATGTTACACATGCTCACAGTTACAGATAGTCCATATTTTAGAACAATAACCATATACCATATTTAACTTCAAACTGACTTACCCTTCAGTTTATTTTGGGCCCAATTAAATGAGCTGAGGTGTTGAGTTCCTTCAGCACTATCTATGGGAAGTACAGGCGTTCACTTCTTCACAGCATTGGATTCCTTGCACATCATTGATTTATTACACACAATTATTATGCCTTATTGCTGGCTTTTTGGAAAAGGCTTCACAGGGCCCTGAAGCCCCAGAAATAAGCACCATGAGACCACAGGTGGATTGAGGAATGATGCCGCACTGAACAGTCTTTTGTTTTGACATCTCCCTCCCACCTAAAGCCACGGCACTTCAAATGTGCAAAGTCTGCCTCTACTAATTTATGTTGTGCTTTTAGAGTTCAAAGTGTCTCCTCAAGAAATGGAAAATGAATGTACTCTGCAGAGTCAAATCCACTCTACGATGGAGAATTTGCCTAAACTGGAGGCCAGAGTCCAGAACCTCAGGTAGCTTTCTACTTGATTTTCTTTGGTGAAGAAAAATAAGAATGGTGGCAAACATGCAGTATTCCTAAGAATACACCTCCATGGAGAGTGTTAATTTATTGAGAACTTTCCTAACACTGTTATGCAGGTTTCTGATAAATCTGGAATTTGAATTAATAATTAACGGCCAATCCTGTGCACAACAGCTATCTCACTGCACCGAATTTCCACTGGCGTAAAGAGCAATTCCTCAAATTAAGCTGCTACAGGATGCGACCCCCATGAAGAAAAGCACAGTAGTCTATATTCAAATAAAATGTAGCTTGAGAACATTATTTAATTATATGTTGCTTCTTGAAAAAAAATTCTCCCCGAAAACATTTGCTTCATTTTATTTGGGTAATAACTAATGTTTGCTATATCATGCATCTGCTTTCAGGCTCCCCGGATCTATGATTTCATATCATATCTTAATTTTACCATTAAACCTCACAGTCATGTCACAGTTGACTTAGTAGATTAGTGTATGCACATAATTATTAAGATGATAAATCTCAGTTTTATTCTTTATATCATAATGAAAATATATACTAAGTCAGAGTGTGGATTAACACTGCAAATATGTGAAAGATAACATAAGAACAGCCATAGCGGGTCAGACCAGTGGTCCATCTAGTCAACTATTCTGTCTTCTGACAGAGGCCAATGTTAGGTGCTTCAGAGGAAACGAACAGAACAGAGAATCATGAAGTGATCTATCCCGTTGTCTACTCCCTGCTTCTGACAAACAGGAGCTAGAGACACTCAGAGCAGGGTGCTGCATCCTTGCCCATTCTGGCCAATTGCCTTTGGTGGACCTATCTTCCAGGAACTTACCTAGTTCTTTTCTGAACCGTTATCAGTGGCATTACTGCAGTAAAGTGGTGTAAGTGGAACATGGTGTTAAGAAAGTTCAACTAGATGTTTCTTCTCCCACATTTGAGCATGGTATCTAGTCAGTTCGACTCTGCTATGGCTAAAGTCAAAGGAGAGACCCTAAAGTGTAATACCTTTAGTGATATTCTTGAATTCTAGATTACAAATGTACTGCAACTGCAATTGTTCTCTGCAAATCAGACTGCCACATATTACACACCTCCTAAATAAATACAAAATATATCCTTTCCACATCCAATAAACCACACACAAAATCTTATATGGTCCCCAATAGGTTTAACATTAAAGTTACCTCTGCTATTGGCTATGACAATCCCACATCTAAATCATTCATCAGATTAACGATTTATATTTAAGTTTGGTCTCAGCAACAACAGCTTTATACAACACTAAGCAAAACTAAACTGGATAAACTGAGTAATGCTTTTGATCAGCAAATGCAAAGCATCAGGTTTTCCATCTGGTCGGGTGGAACAAAACATAATGAGGTCTCCATTTTTAGTAACCCATGGAGAATTAAGGCAAAAGCAACATGTATCTTTTATAAAGGCTGGTTTTATTGATTTGGTAGCTTGAATCCTAAAAACTCTAATCTCTTCTTTCTACAATGTATTCACTGAAGCAGTTTGGCCGGCTTTTTGACAGAGGGCTCACTTGCGAGGCTGGTGGATGTGCTGATTGACGTGCTGTGAGTGAGGAAGCTTTTCCACAGAGGGATGAGGTTTTTGGTGAGCCACCTGAGCTGCAGCTGGAGGGAAGTCTTTATCACCCTATTAAAAAAACACACCCATAAAATACAAACTTTTAAAAAACATGCATGCCAGTTCAAACTGATGTAACCTTAACCCTAGCCCAAACTGATAATATATTTAAAGCATAAAGAGCAGATGGAAAACAACATTGTGGGTTCCTCTAATTCCTTTCTTCCTTTGCAGACATGCTCCATGCATTTCAGCGTGGCATTTTTAATGGACTTTATCAACTTAAAAAAACCCAACATGCTTCTGTCTGAAAATTTTCACCTACTATTGTTTCAAGTAGCACCTAAAATGACTGTATTTTATAGAGACCAGAGAGAAAATTTTTGTTTGCTTGTTTCAGCATGTGCTGGCGCTTTACGTTAAGTCACTATCACTGCGTTTTTTATGGTCACTTTTTCTGTTTGTGTGGATTTTCACACCAGACAAGGGAGGAGAAACTATATTAAGAATAGGAAAAGGTAGTTTGTTAAACCACACAAATAAACTGAATTCCTCAAGGAGAGCTGCATTCCTAAACTCAGAATTTCTGTCCTCTCAAAAGTGGAGAGACTGTGATGTATGAGATGTTTAAGATTCCACCGTGAATTTTTTCCATCAAGCTATCAATGTAATGATTAGGTGTGGGTTTTTTGTCTTTTGTGGGGTGTCCAGTCAGATGTTTCTATGCTTTCAAACACTATGCTCTCAAATGACCTCATGCAGAAAAATGACAGAAAACAAAAACACCTTGTTCATCTGTGAGTAAGTGCTTTTCACACAACAATCACTCCATATCTGATCTCAGTCCTTATCTGCAAAGGAAATCTGCAAAACACCTTCTAAACAGGAGCCTGGGAGCTTAAATTCATAACTATGCAAGACACTAAAAATCATGGCCTTAATAAAGACACTGGATTTCTGGTTTATGACAACAATCTCTAGCACACTAACTCACCTTTTTGGCTTATGATTGGGGAAGTGTTATCAGGGTACTTCCCTTAGAATGGCCTCTTAGAATATGTGTTAACTACTTATGCTAAACAATCTGTTACAACTTCTATTTATTTAGTTGTGACACTGAGTATCTTTCCCAGACCTGAAGAGCTCCATGGTGTTTTACACCTTGTTTCTTTCACCAACAGAAGTTGGTTCAATAAAAGATACTATCTCACTCACATTCTCTCTCTAATATCCTGGTACCAACACAACTACAATTACACTGCAAACATACTGTCCATTAGGTTAATTTACATATAATTTTAATGATTAAATTGCTTCATATAATCCCTCACTGTACTAAATCTCTCTCTCTCTCGCTCTTTTGACGTTATTTTCCTCTCTAAATTGATATTTCCTCCCTTCTTTCTCTGCAGTCATTCCTTTTTTCTCCTACACTAGGGGTCTGCAACCCAAAAGATAAGAAGAGCCATTTTAAAAAATTCCTTCAATAATCAAATGTTTTGAGAGCCGCAATGGGTGCAGCCTCCTGGTGAGGAGTTGGGTGAGCTGGGAGCTGGGCCAGGGTGCATGTTGCAAGGTCCCCTGGTGGTGGAGTCTAGAATCAGGAGCGGGCCTCCCTCACGGTCCCTAAGTGGCAAGGAGGGAGCCCAGAGCCTGGTACGGGCCGCCCGCAGGGTCCTCTGGAGCTGGGTCCTCTGGTGGTGGGGTGGGCCCGGAGCTGCAAAGGGGCAGCCAAAGAGCCGTATGCAGCTCCAGAGCCACAGGTTGCAGACCCTTGTCCTACACCTTCTTTTACTTCCTTCTTTCATGCACTTGAGAAGGCAGCCTGAATGCAGATCTTGTTAACATACTAAATGTGATAGGTGAGTGTTTCAGAAGGCAAGCAGTTGTCAGAGTGAGCCCATGACTGTCACCCAGAAATGCTGAAGGGTTTAGTTACTGAAATGGCTTCAAGCACACTGCTGGTCATCACAGTAACTTACCAAAGAGTCAAGTGTTTCCTAGAGCAAAACAGAAACAAGGAAGGAAAGACAAAAGATAATTAAGAAAAGGGCTCCCTGTTTTCTCTAGGCCTGGATCTTGCACATGGACTTACAAAGACCAAGTCTATTGTTTTTATGCTCAGCAATGTGAAGGCTGTTTGTATGTCACTGAGGCAAAATGTCACCATTTTACATATGACAAAGCTTTTAACTGTAAGACTAATGTCTTTGGCTACAACAAAAAACTTTCTTGCCCCTCAAAGGCACAATCAGGCTCAATTTTATGCAGGTGAAGGCCAGCACAACTATACTGGTAAAATATACGCCCAGTCTCTCTGGCTATGTCTACACTGAGAAATTTAAGTCGACTTTACCAAGTCGACTTCAAGTCGACCTTATTAACTCGACTTAGAGAGTCCACACAGGACTCTTTAAGTCGACTTAAACCTGGCCTTACTAAGTCGACTTGTTAGGTCCAGGGGGAGGCAAGGCTCCTTTAGAGTCTCGCTCCCCAGGCTAGGGGGGCTTGTCCTGGGGACAGCCAGCAAGTCTCAGAGCAGTCTGGAGGAGAAGGGAGTGCGGAGCTCCCTTCTGGCCTGGACTGCTCACTCCCTTCTAGCCGGGACCGAGCGTTCCTGGCCGAAGGGAGCCCCGCGCTCTCTTCTCGCTGGGAGCAAGGGGACCCTGTGGTCCCGGTCAGAAGGGACCGCAGGGCTCCCTTCTCTCAGGGACCCCAGAGGTCCTGGCTAGAAGGGAGCCCCGCGGCTCCTTTCCGCTCAGGACCCCAGCGGTCTTGGCCAGAACAGAGCTCTGCGGCTTCTTTCTGGCTGGGTTTTGTCCCTCTAGAAATCCAGTGGTGTGGATTTTTCTGGTACTGGTGGTGGCTGTTGGTGCCAAGAGGCTTGTTCTGATGGAGCTGGAGATGTGGACCTGGCCTCAATGTCTGTTAGTATTATGTGCATCCTAGTCAGTGCCAGTGTCTGTACCAAAAGAACTGTCCCCAGAGCAGATCTCCCATCTTTCACATCCTTGGTGCTTCTTTGCCTGTGACCATTGGGTTTTTGGGAGTGCGACTTGTTTTGTTAATTTGATATGGTATGTGCCCTGTGTCCCAGTTTTAGGCAGCTTTGGTACTAATTACATTGATGGAGCAGGGATTGTTTTCAGCTCAGTCAAGGCTTGCTACAGGGATTCACGGACCTTCTCCTAGCTGTCTTGAGTAAATGGCTTGTTTCTGTGGCCTTACCTCCCTCAGACGTAGAGGGCAGCAGTGAGAGTCCCCGCTAGGATTTTGGGGGTTGAAAGGCCTGACTAGATGAGCAGGCGTTCAAGCCTTAACTCTCTGTCTTTCCTGGACTAGGACTTCAGTTGTTGGGACAAGTCACACTTTTGTGGAATGTGTGCTTTTTCCCCAGGCAGCAAATACATTGTGTTTGTCCATTATTGAGATAGATTCATTGTAAATCAGGCACTTTTTGAAGCCCAGAGAGCTGTGTATACCTCTGTCCAAGAGGGTCTCTTTTGGTGGAAGGCAAACCCCTTTTTCTTCATTTTTCCTCCCCCCTCCTTTTTTTAGCATCCCTATACAATATAATTGTAATTAGAAGCTTATGTCAGAGATACAATAAGGATTCAAGTGCTTCTACCACATTTGGATCTGTGTGAATTGACCCTTATGCTTATATGGTGCCCATCTGACTTCAGCAGGGATCTAACCACAGGGATCAAGATGGTCAATATATAGCAAATTTTGAAAAAAGTGGATTCAGAAACAACAAAGATAAAGGAAAAAGTCCAGGAGCTTTACATTTTTAAACTTACAAACTAAAACAGTAGAAATAATATCAATATATCTATTCACCCAAAATATAATAAAATAAAACATACTCAAGGAGGCTTAAATAAAATATAACTATAAACCCCATTCAACTAAAATACAAAAGAGAAAGAAATAGATGACCAAAATTAAGAATCTTTCTCTAATCAGTGATTTGAACTGGAAAGGCCTCTTATTCAAATGACTGAAATGAAATTAACATGTAAACTTACTCTTGCAATAACACCAGAGATGAACACTGTTGGCTTTGGTGGGCTGGAAAATAAGAAAGATTACTGTTATTTCCTGAGGAGAGAAAAGAACACAATAGACTACAATAAAATACAATACAATAGAGTACAACAGAAATAAGACTTTGTCAACCTAATGTAAGAAGATCCTGGGTACTCTTGGCAACTAACGAATGCTTGAAATAGACAAGACAAATTGTCCCCTTCACCTTAATTAGCCCATTAGAGCCAAGAACACTGATGGAACTTTTCTTTGGCTGTTGTATTTTCAAATTGATTGCTGGACAGTAGCAGATGACTACTCTAAAAATACTTTGTTCCTTATCTAAAGTTAGGGGCTTTTTGTTTGTGGTGCTTTCCAAATCCTCAAATTACACATAAAAATTGCCAGCAGCATTTTTAGGCTTCATATATTTGTGCTGCAAAAGATGAAACTAATAGATGGACTGAACTTGCTGCTGTGTACAGACTAGAAACAGGTTTCAAGTTTATGCTTGTTAGTCAAGAGGAATAAGGTTTCTGAGCCTCAGAAAAAGTTACTCAATACTTTATCAAAAACTTTTATAACAAGCACTCTAAGTACATGGGAATAGAAGCATGTGCTAAAAAAAATCTTACATTCTAAAAATGAAAATTCAGCTCTTATTTTTCCACATGAAAACTCTCATTTATTTACTAAAAGTTGGACCAAAGCAAAGTTTGACTTCAAATCCTTGTCTATATGAAAGAACTGTGTAATGTACTCCCACAAGTGCTACCACGGATCCAACTAAACTAGTACCACCTGTGGGAGCCATAAGTTTACTCTTCATCCTGCACTGTGCCCTACTGTGGAGTTCTGGACAAGTGCAGTAGTATGCTTCTGTGAAATTCATTGCAGGATGGGGCTTTATTGTTTTATTTATTGTTAATTTCAGTCCCACATCAGCACCAAAGGAAACTCTAAAATACCCAAAACACTAAAAAAAACCCAAACCCTAAACTAAGCAATTAGCCTGATGAGCCATAATAAAAATATTATGCAGCTCTTTACAACCACACAATTCTTTGCAAACATTAATGATTCCTATCGTTATTTTTTTAAAGAAAACCATTCCTTTATTAGATGTTCAAAGGACATACACAGCCAGCAAACTGAGTAACTTTTTAACCATAGTGACTTAATTAATTCGTAACCATACCATCAATTAAAATCGTATTATATCACTATATTATCTGAACACTCAGCTCTTCTTTTTTTTACAGAACAAATTAGCCCTTCCAGGAAATAAAAAATAGCAAAGAAGAAAGGAAAATAAGAATTTGAGGGGGAAAATATAGGGAGAGGTGAGCCAGTAAGACAAATATATTTGAAAGACTAGTAATACCCTCTGTAATGGCAGAGAAATATTTTAAGTCATTTTTTCAATGCTGATTAATAGGAAAGTATCTGTAACCAAACTTCTTAATTTCACACTAGCTATGCTGGTGGATGGGGGTTACATGCAACACAGATACACTGGATTTCAAAACAGTAGTCAAAGATTTCATTTACAAACTTTATGGATATACTCACATTAAACACTTAAAGGCATATTAACAAAATGAACAGTAAACAAAGAAAAATGAATGACAAATAATCTTTAAATATATGAAAACCTAGTTTTAAATCACATTTCCAGGCACCCTGAGCTATTTGTCTGCCATGACATTTTAAAGGAGGCTATAATGCCAAATCTGAATCTGATGGATTTTTTTTCTTATATTCTCACCATGACCTTTCAGTATTCACTGTGCTCTGATGATGCATGAAATTCAAATACAAGCCTGCATTTCCTGGAAAAAGCTTGTGTGTGCTGACCAGCTATGCTTTGTCAACCTGCCACTAAACACCATTATGTGGACCGTGCTTCCTGCTGCTTTAAAATGTATGGGGGTTTTTTGGTTAAAAGCAACACTTCAGTTTAAATAAAGGGATTTTTTAGTATCATGGCTCTTTTAAAATCCCTCTTCCAATTGCAAGCTCTAGAATGCCTTTTGGATGCTCTCGACTGTCCTGTGTCATACCACGCTATTAATATTAAAAGAATTTGTTCCTGCAAGGTACTCAACCTCTTAAACTCCCAATGAAGGTAACACACTGAGAGCCCATATTAGGGTTGGGCTCTTATTTTTTATTTGGCTGTCCTTATCTTGCTTTTGCCAAAGAAATTACACTGAAGATTCTGTAAGACTTCAAATTCACCTTCCTAACCAATTACGGTCAACAGCAGTCTGAGATTTGCATTTCAGATGGCACAGCAGAACTAACTAATAAGAAAGTTAAGGCAAAAATTAGGAACACTTGTTTCCTGATATTCCTCAGATTCAACTCATCCTTCTTCAGTTCCAGCACTGGCTTCTATCATTATCTCTGGTCATAATTACATTGCTCAGTATTACTGTATAATAGCCTGCCATAGACTTCAGCTAAATCACAGAAATCCTTAATGCTATCTTCAGCCTAGACAGCTACATTAACAAATCCTGAAGAACCTGTGCAGAACAAGAAACAAAATCCAAATGGTAAACATGCAATTGTCCCCCCCACCCCCCACCCCCGGCCACTAAAGATCCATAGTGAACTGATTTTAACTTAAGGTCATAGAATCATAGAATCTTAGGGCCAGAAGGGACCTCATGAGGTCATCTAGTCCAACTCCCTGCTAAAAAGCAGGACCACTCTCACTAAATCACCCCAGCCAGGGTTTTGTCTAACCGGCCCTTAAATATCTCCAAAGATGGAGATTCTACCACCTCCCTAGGTAACCCATTCCAAGGCTTCACCACCCTCCTAATGAGAAAGTTTTTCCTAATATCCAACCTTGACCTCCCCAGCTGTAACTTGAAACCATTGCTCCTTGTTCTGTCCTCTGTTACTACCGAGAACAGCCTAGCTTCCTCCTCTCTGGAGCACCCCTTCAAGTAGTTGAAGGTTGCTATCAAATCCCCCCTCAATCTTTTCCTCTGCAGACTAAATAAGCCTAGTTCCTTCAGTCTCTTCTCGGAACTCATGTGCCCCAGCCTCCTAATCATTTTTGTTGCCCGCCGCTGGACTCTTTCTAATTTGTCCACATCCTTTCTGAAGTGGGGAGACCAAAACTGGATATAGTATTCCAGATGCGGCTTCACCAGTGCCAAACAGAGGGGAATAATCACATCCCTCAATCTGCTGGCAACGCTCCTACTGATGCAGCCCAATATGCCATTGGCCTTTTTGGCAAAAAGAGGACACTGTTGACTCATATCCAGCTTACCGTCCACCATAACCCCCAGGTCCTTTTCTACAGTGCTGCTACCTAGCCGATCAGTCCCTAGCCTGTAGCAGTGCATGGGATTTTTCTGTCCTAAGTGCAGGACTTTGCACTTGTCCTTGTTGAACCTCATGAGATTTCCTGAGTTGTCCTCTGACAGCAGCCACTTGACTTTTCTCTTCTTGTCTAGAGTAAGTGGCCCAAATGCTCTAGTCTAATCCATCCATGTGATGCTTGGTGCAGGACTAGAGGGAGAAGTCAAAGGTTGCTTTATGCCACCTTGTTTCTCGGACTGTGGGGCCAACCCAGTGTCACTCCAAACCCCCGTGAAAGGGATACTAGCCTGTCAATAAGTGCACCAGCATGCCCCATTTCTTCTTTAGAAAGAAAGGAAACCACAGCATCTGTTTTATATAAAGTCCACTGGCTCTCTTCTCCATTTCTCCCAGACCACTCTGTCCCCCAAAGATGTTTGAAAATCAAGATCCTCAGCTCTTGTCTCTGAACATCTGAAGAACTATGACATATATGCCAAAGTAGATTTCAAAGAATAAGGAAAGAAGATAGTACACTTGAATCAGTAATTCCCTCATTCTAATTCACAGGATATCTTTATGAGAGAGATCTTCTTACAGATGCACCTCCCATCCTGACCCTCACTGCTTAGTTCTCAGAACGTTTGTTTAATTCTCTGAATCACTAGACAAGCTCCAGAGACTAGTTTTAGAACCACTGCACCGAGCAATTTAGAGTGTCTGCAATTGTCCAACATACACTACTGTCTCTCAGAAACATCTTATAAAAATAGGAGTTGTGGGACGTGCGCAGGTCAGCAGACCCCAAGAAAAGAGCAGGCTACCGCTCCTACATTTGTAATACACTTTCAAGTGCTTTAAATTCGGTTAGTATTTTATGCTAAGTACAACCTACATTTCTAGTGTTTTATAACCTGTGATGGTTGCTTTGAGGATATATTTAATCTGATGAAAATTGATTTGACAGATGTTTTGAAGATGCAACATTACTTTCTCTAGGCTTTAGTAAACAAAAAAGTGGAAAACAAATCTATTACTGTTACTAAAATAGAATTCTTATACAGGCTTTTACAATTTCATACTTAATGGACACATTTATTTATGCTTACATAAAACAGGTCTTATTTAAGGAATACAAAGCTAAATTTGCCAGGACTGTTTAAAGTTCAAGGAAATACTTTCATAAGGAATTCTAGTTTTATAACATACGAAGGAAAAAGCCAGCATTTATTAAAATTCAAATGTTCAAAGCACTTATTCCAATTTTATAGGTGCAATACTGTTAAAAATTGCACCTTCTAAACATCACAAATTTTACTTGGTTCATTTGCACGTAAAGTATCCAAGTAAGATATAAAGTTCTATTATTTCATAATACTGAAGCTTAAACAAGGTGTTTATTGACATTGCAAGGAAATCATAAAAAAGACAGAATATTTGAAAAGATCACTAAGCTAGATGAAATGAGGTATTATGAATACTAAAAGCTTCTGTCTTCATTCTGCAGCGGTTTTAAATCTTTGAGCTCAAATCTCACAGATACACTGTAAAGAAAGACCACATGCTGGAGTTAAAAATTAATAATATGAAAAGTCCCCAACAAGCATGTAATGTTACATAGACTAAGAGATTATGTCTTCTGTGTTATTTTTAGAAGAGAGCCTGCATAATATAGTATTTGAACCCTTTTTTGCACACTGATGAGTCATTTTTTAATAGAGTTAATTACTTGGGAGACAGGAGCATGCAGAAAGAGTGCTACAAACGAAAAACAAATAAAGGAATAAATTGTTAACTTCCAACATGGCAGAACTTTCCATACTACGGCCGGTGCTTGTTTCGTATCTTTATCAGTGTTGTGGAAACAGGAATAAACAGTGAGATGGTAAAATTCTCCAGGTAACACAATTACTTTAGGAAGTCAAGATTAGGAAAAAAAAAACAAAAAAAAAACTACAAGCAATTCTCCACTGACCTAACAGAGCTCAATGATGGAGAAGCACAATGACAGATGAAATTCAGTGCAGACAAATGCAAAGCCCTGCACACTAGAAGGAATCATTTGAGCTACTCATATATTACACAGTGATCATCAGAAAACCCAACAAAAATGTTAGGATGTGTTGGGCTAAAGCAGAAGATTTTGTAATGGACAAATAAGTAACATTGGACAGTTTTTTTTAATGGGAAGAGTGTTTTTGCATCTTTTAATCACAAATCCCCTTTCCCTTTGTGTTGACTCCTCTCCCTCCCATCCTTCCCTGTGCATCAGCTCCTCTCCCTCCCCCACTACTACCTGTACTGCAGGGGCTCCCCAATGCCTGCCCTGGCTCCCATCCTACCTGAAAGAGGTTGACACCAACCCTTGATCGCAGCTCTCCGACCAGGCCACTCCTCCCTACAGTTGTTCGCAGGGCGGGAGATTTTAAAGGGCCCAACAGGCCCTTTTTTGACGGAACACCTATTCATATCTCACGGAACACAATTTGGGAAACACTGCTCTAGAGCATAAGTTAACCTCTGTATGATGCAGGCTAAGAAGAAATTTCGTCTATGGCCATTATCCTTCCTGGGTTCAAATGAAACAGCATAGGAAGCTATTTTCCAGTATACCTGAAGCATCTAATACCATGCAGTACTATGAGTCTGAGTAGAAGCAGAGTTTGCAAAATTCTTCCATTCTAACAACACTTAATCAAGTTGTCAAACCTCTAGCAGGAGATTTGGACACTTGGAGACAAAGGGATTTACTTAAGTACCTAACGCCCAGTTTTAGGTGTTGAATTCCAATTTCTAGGCACCATGCTAACCTACAAAACCTCTACTTGGCTGCCACCTAACCCTGCAGGTGACTAAACTCAGTTTGGTACCTAAGTTTCTGCTGTGAAAGTTTCCTGGACATGTAGGTTTCTGATTCTGGACATTTAGACTGTTGCCTCCCTCTACACATCCTAATGCCTAAGCCCCAGTGAAATCCAAAATTGGGGGAAGAGAGGCAGAGGAACACCTATGTTGCCTGTAGGGCTGTGAGTGTGCTTAACTCCATGCAAAACAGCAGGAGACAGATGACCTCCTTTATAACCTTTAGTCCAGCAGCTAGGGAGTTCAGCTGAGAGATGGGAGAGCTGCCCTAATCACTGAGCTATGAGATATTCTCATGTGGATGTCTCTCAAACTTTCCTGTTGAAGCTGGTTCACTTTAAATAATTACATAATTAAATATTAACTGAACCGGAGAAAACAAGGCTTGCTCTACAATCTCAGGTCCAGTGGTCAGAGCGCTTTCCTGACAGATATCAGATTCCCTATTCAAATCCCTTCTCCTCCATTAGGCAGGGGGACAGACGGACTAGAACAGGACACTCCCCCACATCTCAGGTGAATATCCTAACTACTACTGTTTATGAGGAAGGGTCTTAGGCCAACTTACGTGGAGTTAGGTACCTGCATAACTAACTCATAGGTTATGTCTACACTTGTTAAAATTAGTTCGAATTAGTTAGTTCGAACTAATTCAAACTAATTTTAGTTAGTTCAATTTAGCTTAATTCGAACTAGGAAAATTTAGTTCAAACTAAGCAAGTGCCATTCATAGCACTTGCTTAGTTAGAACTAGCGATCCCCATTCATTTCAATGGCCGGTTAGTTCAAACTAAGAAATTAGTTCGAATTAACATGGCCACATTGGTTAATTCGAACCAGTTAGTTCGAATTAGCCCTTTAGTTCGAATACCCTATTCGAATTTATTAGTTCGAATTAAGGAAGCCCTTAATTCGAACTAACTAAAGCCTAGTGTAGCCATGGCTTTAGTTAGTTCGAATTAAGCCTCCTTAATTCAAACTAACTTGCCAGTGTAGACATAGCCATAGATTCTAAGGTCTGAAGGGACCAATATGATCATCTAATCTGACCTCCTGCACAATGCAGGCCACAGAACCTCACCCACCCACTCATTCTTGCAAGAAACAATTTAGGCACTTAAGTCACCTGATGCAAGGAGAGGGGTTCCTGGCTTGGCTCACAAGCAGAACTGGGCACCCTTCTTGCACCGGAGACTTATGAACTGATCTACCTGAGTAGGACAGGGCATCTCCCATGGGTTAGCTTAGGTATTTCCTGCTTAACATGCTGGCTTTTGTGAAGTCCATTTCCAGGCAACTCTC
Organism: Pelusios castaneus; assembly: GCA_007922175.1. Classification (NCBI taxonomy): domain Eukaryota; kingdom Metazoa; phylum Chordata; order Testudines; family Pelomedusidae; genus Pelusios; species Pelusios castaneus. The sequence goes on along the minus strand of ML685930.1, from coordinate 33,829 downwards.
TCCTCCCATGCTTTGTACAGGGGACCTAAGCACCAAACTGAGGCTTTATGGATGCCAGTGTTTCCTGAGATTTTTCTGTGTCTGAGTCCCTTTGTGGAACTGGGCCATAGTTCTTAGCATGCCTTGATCTTGGTGACCACCATCCACATTAACATAGAGTAGAGCTGTTTAAGAAGTCAGTTTAGACCCTAATATAAGTCAGAGAAAAATGTTTAATAGTCATGGGAGTTGTTAAGGGGCCAGAACCCACAGAAACACATAAGATACTGCCTTTTAATTCCAAAAAATAAGAGCGGTATTTGGAATTGTCCATCTCTTCTTGAATTTCCCAGCACTATGTCTTGTGACTCTTCAAGGGTAGAATCAGAAGGACAAATACTGAGCCCAGTTAAAAGCTAGCTTCTGTCTTGGGCTGTGTAGCTACAGAGGGCCACTGGGGGAAGTAAGAACTCAATATATAACTCTGTGAGGATACCTGGATCCTGGGTCTGGACATACAGTAGTAGACAAAGCTTTTCATGACTTCAACTTTCATGCTAGATTTCCAATTAGAGGTAATTCATTTTCTGCTGGACAACATGCAGTGGCATGCAAATTGGAAAGGATAATTTGTGCCACGATTGCCAATTACACATTGAACTCCACCTGCCCATCTGCAGGCATGTACTTAAGTTCGTAGTTTGATGGCTATTCTATATTTGTGTTAGAGTATACAGTTAGTATGTAACTGAGCTGACTCATCTGAAAGTTAGCCCAGCAATAAGGTTCACAATCTAGAGAAGGTTCTCCACACTTTTCAACCAGAGCTCGACTTATGCTCACTCATGAAGTGGGAAAAACTACAAATCTCAATCATTCCCCCACCCTTCTGGAATTAGAAAAAACAAAACCCTGGTGTGACATTCAAGCCATACAGCTTAATCTTCAAAGCTATTTGGAAATTTATATGGCATTGTGATAAAACCAGAGTTAATTTTTAAGAGTTTTCAATTTTACTTTATTGCCACTTTGAAGGTCTCCTATATACAACTTCAGAAAGGTGTTTGAGTGTACCTGGTTGCCTTTGATTTTGACATTGTCTGTCAACATAAATTGAGATGATTAAACACACACGGAGATGATTAAAAACACATTTTCCAGCAAACAAACAAGCACACTTCTCATCAGTTGGCCAGAAATAATTTCTGATTTGCTTATAATGTATTTGGGTTATTAATTTTCAGGACACAAAAGTAATAATTAGCCTGGCTGGCTACCAGAGAGAAATATTCTGCTTGATTGCACACACACATTCCATATCTGAGTTTCCGCAACATGCGATGCTGTTGAGATTGCATATATGCCAATCAAAGCCACATTTTGAAACCTGCAAGATAATCCACCAGATGGCACTGTTGAACCTCCTAGGGTTGTGTACTGTAACAAGACAACCTCAGACAAATTCTGGAACTTTGGCAGATATTAAAAACAAGTAAAAAAAAGTTGCAGATAATGCTTCCTCTAACAAAAAAAGGGCAATGCAGTATTCATGTGTATACACATACACACATTATACTACACTTGGAAATTGTCTCCCTTTTCTGTATAGCAAATTAATGCAGTTTCAGAAGTCTTAAGAAGTGCTCAATATCCCATTGATGTATTTTAATGATAACTGGTTTTGTTATTCATATACAAGTAAATGGGACTTTCTAATTTAATCAATTATAAATCGGTGGCCATTAAATTTAATAGCAACTGACTGATATTAATCTTGCTGATATTCAGAATCAGCCTATTGTATAGCGCATTACATGGATACATTTTTTAAAGATATTCTCTGACAAGCCTCTCTTTCACCTCCTTTCTAAATGTTCTGTTATCCATACGAGAAAATCATTTTCAGGAAAATACCCCTACCACCTTATCTCATATTGTTTAGCATGCACTAAGGTTTCAGTATATGAAACCGTAAACAGAATACATTTCTCTTACATGTTAAGCCTTTATTTTCTGAACAGAAAGAATTTAAGTATTTCATCTTTTCTATATATCCATAGTAAATGTATATAGTCCAGCTGCTGCCTTTTTAATTAGGGCTCAGCCTGGTCATTCTAACACACAAGTGACTCCCAGGGAATTCAATGATAACCTTTGCACAAGCAACAGATGCAGCATGAGGCTCATTTAATGTCTGTAACCATTTATGTGGAAAAAATGGCAAATGTTTTAAACAGGCTGAAAGCAAATTGTATTTAAATGGTGGCAATAGTCAGAGGAAAATATAATTTATGGAAGTAAAATGCTCATCAGCCAGAGAAGTAATCCAGCTAGCCAAGACATTAAAACAGGTAGGGTAGCTGAGTAACAGCAAGATTCTGGGTCAATACCAACCATGCACTGGGATTCTTATCTGAATGCTGCCCTCTGGCTTAAGAGGCCTTTGATAAGTTTGCATTTCACACCCTCCTACTCCTCTGAGCAATGGAATGCAAAGTCCTTCCTTTTCCCTTTGTACCCTTGCCTCAGACATAGGACATTTCTGCTTGCTGAAGAGAAGCCTCGACCAGTCTTACCTTTCTAACATCCCCCATGTTTGGAATAATTTCCAAAGGGGTAGCCATGTTAGTCTATTTCAGCAAAACAAATAAGGAGTTCTGTGGCACTTAAAAAGACTAAAAAATGTATCAGAGCATAAGCTTTCATCAGTTGGCTTTCTGTGCATAGCTCCAATACCTACCTGTGCTGTTGCTCAAAACTTTCTATAGCAACTGCGGTGTGACATAGCCAAATGTAAAATGATTACATTCTTGTAAATTCCACTGTGCTGCTGTTAGCTCTGAGAAGCAGTAAAGACACTGGAGCCATCTGCAGACTCAGGAAGACACACTGGCATCAGTTCACATTTAGAAGGTTTCTCTGAAACTGATGCAGGCCTAGATCTTAATTTTTATGGCTTATATTGCCTCCTACTGTCCAGAGAAAGCTTCTGACTTGTCAGGAGACTTTCACGAGGAGTAAAGGTTGGATGATCTTTTCCCCCTCTTTCTTTTTTAACATAATAAAGACTGTCTTATAGGTTTTCCTACAGTTTTTTCCTCAGCATTGGTGTTCATGCTTGTTTTCCACATAAAAAATATCAGATCCTGTCTTCCCTCGCTTTCCTTAAGCTGTTTGGCAAGATCTTTGCAGGCTTTACATACTGCACCCAGCTGCATTCTGAGGTGCAATGCCTGGTTTCATTAACAGCAATGTAAGCAGCTGATAAGCCTTAGTACCTGAAATTTCTGGTATGTCAAATGCAGAAAACACACAGAACACGTTAGTCTGTATTTACAGACCATTAAAGAACTAGAAAGCTAAATTTAAAAATATTTTTTTACTTTATAGTTCACCTTTAACAGAGCTGTTCTACAAAAGGTATTTTAATATAACAGAGAACCTGGCACAGTCAACTGTACAAAGATATACTGACAACATTGGGACTTTTTTTTTTTAGTGACTGTTACAGACCAGATTTCAATTTCTGCTTGGAAAAGAGGAGCTCAGGTCAATGACAGAAAACTTCCACTCTCTCTCCATCACCCCGAGGGCTAGCGGCTGGGCTGCAGGGGCAAGCGGTAGAATCTTCATTCCTTTCCCAACCAGAAATATCTAATAGTAACTAATATTCAAGGCATCTGACGAAGTGGGATTTTCTCCCATGAAAGCTCATGCGATAAATAAATCCGTTAGTCTTTAAAAGTGCCACAGGACTCTGTTGTCTTTCTACAATAGACTAACACAACTACCCCTTTGGAATTTAATATTCCTAATGGCATCACTCTGGGTCACTTTTTCTTTTCTATGTCTCCCCTGTGTTTAATATATAGAGCCAAAATTTGATCACATTAAAGTAAACTGCAAAACATCCTCTGATTTCATCAACAGGACCATATTTAGCATTTAAAAAGCATGACATTAAAAATATAAATGGAAAAACCAGAAGAACAGAAATCAAGAGCAATGAGATTTAAAACACGAATATTCAAAGGATTTTAACAGAAGTCCTCAGAGTAAAAGTTTTCATCTGGAGTGAAAAAAGTTTCTAGCCCCTCAAATGTTTATGAAAGCTGTGCCAATGGATAGTGGATAACATACAGCTCCTCCGTAGAGTCAAATTAAAGTCAAAGCCAATTATGATAATTTTAAATGTCACAAGAATATCCATATTGGGTCAGACCAATGGTATATCGAACCAGCATTCTGCCCTCCTACAGTGGCCACGCCAGGTGCTTCAGAGGGAATGAACAGAACAGGCAATCATCAAGTGATCCTAGTCAATGACAGCAATGTTAGTTGTTTTATTGCTCATTGGTACACTAAAAATGTGCTACATTTTATAGATAAGTTTAGTTGTATTATATATATCATATTCCAGCATTATGTTTATTTTGATAGATGTTGCTTGTTCCAGAAGTTACTAAGGCAGTTAGTTCACTTTAATATGTATAATGGAACTTTGTAACCTATAGACATCCAAGTAGTCAAAAGCTAATTAAACCTTAGTTAAAGAATAGGTGTGTTTATTAGTAGTTTACTGAAAGGAGGGAACAGAAATACAAGGATCATATATACTGAATGCCAGAAAGGGAGAAGTAATGGAACATTCTTCAAAGGATACTTATATTTCGATTCCAGATAAATTATAGATTTTATCCCATCTCCCACATAGAATCATAGAAGATTAAGGTTGGAAGGGACCTCAGGAGGTCTTCCAGTCTGTCGGTTGCACATTAGTGTGCTGTTCTGGCCGCCCCTCTCGGGCCCTTGACTAACTACACAATATGGAGCCTTTGGCCCCTTTAACTAAATGGCTGCCAGAAGCCCTCATCAGTACCCCCGGGCTAGGTGTAGGAGGGCTCTGCCCAGGCATGCAAGACCTGCAGAGAATGGGGGGGCATGAGTCATATCTACAGCTTAGGGCTCTGCCCAGACATGTAGACCTGCAGTAAGGTAAGAGCATGAGTCATCAAGGTCTGCTGACCTGAGCTCCCCACCTTACCTGTAATCACCACCCTATGCAGCAAAAAGTAGCCAATTGCTGCTACAGGCGGGAAGCAAAACTGTTTAAAAACAGGCATTTTGGGCTGGCCAGGCAGGACGGTTCCTGACATCCCTGCCTGGCCTGATCACCCAGACGCTGACCTTCTCCGCTCCCGAGTCCTCCCGAGCGTACCCTGTGTAATTGCCGGCCCGAGAAATGAGTCTCTCTCTGCTCCTTTGCTATGCTGCTGCTTCTGCTGCTGGTGGAACTGGTATGAGTCTGCCCTGTAAACTTTCTCTAAAAGAAAAAAACTTTGCCTCCTTTTTGGCTGCTGTTTCGCCACTGACTCCTCTGAGCCAAGCAAGCCCATGCTCCTTAAGAGCAGGATGCCTTCTGCTTGCTTAAACTGCCGCTGTTCTCTATAAGTTTAAGAAATTGTCCGCTTTAATTTGTAAGTTTGAGATTGTCTGTTTTAGTTTTGTGCTGTTCTAACTTGTAGTTTTAAGATTGCATGCCTCACTTGTAGAGTTAAAGTTGTGCTGTGTCCTACTGTATTAAGTGTGCCCCGACTCATCTTTTGCTTCCCCTCTGCTCCCCGGACTCTCCACGTGTGCCCTGACTCCCTGCTTCCCCGCTTGCCTCCATTTCTTCTGTGTTGCTACCACGTGCTCAAGCCCCGCTGCTCCTGCTCTCCCGTTTACTTCTATTCTTTTCTGTCACTGCCATACACTGTGTTTTGCATTTTACCCCTTTCACTTATACTGTTAAGATATCTTTCTAAGCCACTGTGAGTGGGTTTGCTGCATTTTGCATACTGCCTTTTGTTTCTGTATAGTGCTAAGATATCTTTCTAAGTCACTGTGAGTAAGTTTTGTGTTTTACATTGCACCTTTCCCCTTTGTACAGTGTTAAGACATCCTCTTTAAGTTACTGTGATGGAGTTTGCTGAGTTATCCTGTACCTTCCCCCTATGCAAAGTGCCTGAAGTAAACTGTTCAGTCACTGTGATTTAGTTTACCACTATAAATTAAGCTAGTTTAAAGACCCTTACTGATTCTCCCCCCTTATAAATAAAATCAAGTCTGTTTAAAACCCCATTGTGAAAAACTGCGACACACAGTATACACACACATAATTTCATTACTAATTTTTGTATTGATTTGCATATTTTAATAAAGATTAATTTGTACCCCACTGGTGTGGTAATTGCCCCCCAAGATCCTCAAAGTATCGAACATGCTGGCAGGGTCACAGTCCAGTTCCCTGCTCAGAGCAGGACCAACCCTGACTAAATCACGTGGGAATATGGTCTTGACTATAAAGCAATCTGAAGTGGTGTTTCTGAGGCTTCAATGTGTCTTCAACAAGACTATATACCTCAACTCTGGCTTCGGTTTAGTATATCTAACCTTTGATGGGAAAACACAACAAATATATAGTAAAATTTGATTTAAGATATCCTTGATGCATTAACCTGTGAAATCAAGAACAATCTACAAAAATGCAATGTTCCAAAGGGGTAGCTGTGTTAGTCTAGTTCAGCAAAACAAACAAGGAGGCCAATGGCACTTTAAAAAACTAACAGATTTACTTATCACATGAGCTTCTGTGGAAGGAAAGACGAAGTAGGATTTTCTCCCACAAAAGCTCATGTGATAGATAAATAGATTTGTTAGTCTTTAAAAGTGCCACTAGACTCCTTGTTTGTTTTGTTAAAATGCAATGGTCTCCTTTTCTTGTTTGCAAACATTTACTGATCTTAAATTAGCACTAATTCCTTTAAGAAGCGATCCTGATTTCTTGTTTTGCTCAAAAGGACTCTCCTTTCAACTCTGTTCCATACATTTTAATAGCTCTTCTATTTGCTAATGGTCTAAGTCATCACTTTTATAGAATGTCATTAATATGCAAATGCAGAGATCCCTCCTGGTACAGTAGATCATTTGTACTCAGCACAGTTCATCTGTGTAATGGAGTCCCAGTACATCAAAGAGTAATTGAGCTATAGAACATTAAGAATCACAAAATAGATATTAAAGCGATTAAAAGATGGAAATATTACTTGTTTACAATAAGTCAATATAACGCAATAAGACAATCCATGGTGTGTACAATCATGAAGGTGCTGATGTATGGCTCCTATCATCTGTGAGCACCTGTCTATCCATACTCTGGCATTCTTTTTGATAGAAAATATGGCTTACTAATTTTAAATTCCATTTTTGAAAAAAACATTTGTAAGCATAATGGACCCTTTCACTATGATAACTTGAAATATTAAACATGTGTTTCCTATTTTTAACATTTGGTTAATATATCTGTCTTCCCTTCTGTAAGGGTACTAAGAACTATCAAGACTGCTCTAGCTCAGTGGTCCCCAAACTGTGTGCCATGCCCCCCAGGGTGAATGAAGGAATAGTTGGGGGGCATGCAGTGGGATATAAGTCTATTCCTATGTGAGGTGGGGAGGGAGCGCCACAGTTCCAGCCCCGCTCCACCCACTTCTGTTCCCCAACCCCATTCAGCCCCCAGTCCTGCTTTGCCTCAAGGTCCAGGCCAGCCCTCAGGGGGGCTGGGGAGAGAGCACCATACTTCCAGCCCTGTTCCACTCCTGACACCATTCAGCCCCCAGTCCTGCTTCCCCTCCAAGCCAGATCTGCAGAGCCCTGCAAATCTGCAGATATCCACTTCGCATCCGTGGATGCAGATGCAGATAACCGCAGACCCATTGATGCGGATTGGGGTTTGGATGAGGATACTATTTTTATCTGCTCATGGCAGAGAGCACCATTGCTCCACCCAGAACATGTGACTGGTTACATCTGCAGCCCTGGCTGACTCTAGGGACCAGTCCGGGGGGGTAACAGTTGCTCCCCCTACCTGTTCCCCCACTACCAGCCACACACCCCAGCACCAAACAGCTGAGTAATCTCAGCAGTCCCCGTTTCACATGGCCAGCCTCGCTGGAATAAGAGTTGCTCAGATCTGGGCTAGCTGGGGCTCTAAACAGAATCGGTAGCTTAGTAAGGTGCCAGCTGGCTTTTACTGGCTAGTCCCAGTCCTGGGTCCTGCCTCCAGTTGTATTTCAGTCTTTGGCTCCAGACTGTGAGAGCCAGCCCAGCCCATCAGAGCTGGTGTTCAGTTTCAGTAGCCAGTCCCCACCTCCACTCAACAGCTGAGTAACTGCAGCTGCCCCTACTTCCCAGCCCAGCCCAAGCAGAGTAACAATTGTTCAGATCGGAGCTAGCAGAGGCTCTGCAAAACACTGGGAGCTGTTGGCATCTCTCTCCCCACTCAGCTGTTTCTTGGGCTTCCTGAGCCTAGCTCACCAAAGCTGTTCTCAGTGGCCAGACCCCATACACATCAGCTGATGCCAGGCAGCTACTCCCCCCTTCCCTGGATGCCAGCCACCCGGCGATCTGATCAATCAGTTGAATGAATTACCTCACCCAAACTGAACAGCGATCTGATCTTAGCCCTAGATGGAATAACCAATGATCAGGGCCAGCAGGGGCTCTGAACAAACAGCACTGGGAGTTGCTGGCTAGTCACGCCCCCTTGCCTCCTTCCTCGGGCTCTGTGTGAGCCTGGCCCATCAAAGTGCAGTGGCCCGTCAGAGCTGCCAGTTAGCAGCAGGCTGGGCTGAGTCTGGCTTCAGCCCCCAGGAGCTGGAACAGCCCCAGCCATCATCAGGACAGTAGTGAGCACTTGCGGAGCACCAGAGAATCCACATGAATCATCTCCTAACTGATCCCAGGATCAGAGGAATGAAGAGATGGCAATAAAGAGCCACTTTTGCCCACTCTGCCTAAAATCAGGTGTTGAGACCTTGGCTCTTAACCAGCCCCAATTCAGCTAACTTTCAAAAGATACAGAATCAAAAAAACAGAGCAGTTCCGAGGTCAGGCGATTAGCAGGTGCTAGGCCAGAGTCTACCCCTCCTCCCCACCAATCAGCTGGTCTCGGAACAGCTTGTGATGCCATCCAACAGCTGAGTGGCCCACGCAGTCAGGGGGGCTATCAGCCATCGGCTCTTCAGGGGCTGTGGGTGGAATCTCAAGCTATTTGCAGAGGTTGCACCAGGGTCCTTAGGACAGTACCATTTGGTATCACAAAATCAGATCATGAATTTGGGACCAGGAGCAGCCCAAATTTCAATGCGGGTTAGAAAATGCACCACTGAAATGGCAGGTACTTGCTGGTGTAACTGAGGCTCTGCCTAGTGAACTCATATGGTCTTAGAAAAAGCAACAATGAAACAACCAAAATCCTGTGTTGGATCATGCCTTTCTCCCTCCACGCTAAAGGTGTGTGTGTGTGTGCGGGGGGGTGTTTCTGTTTTTTTTGAGGGAGAGTAAAATCTGAGTCAGGAAACAAGAAACCTGTATAGATACTGCCAATATTTCCTGCATATATGTATTGCTCTTGGATAAAAGCAATTCCAATATTACAAGACGCTGAGAGAAGAGACAAATGGATAACGAAAATGTGAAAACTGACAAATTCTACGGCCACAAATGAGAGAAACTAAAACAGTAGAAGGAAAAGGAAACCATCATATCTGAGAAAAGGCTTGTGCCCTATGACCTATTTTACAACATATAAATTGCAAAAAGGAAAGGATGAAATTAAATTATTTGTTCATTTAATCAAATCAGACATTATTACATGGATTTATTATTAAGACGAAACAAATTTTAAAACACTAGCAAACCTCAACATAAAGCAATCCTAACATTTGCACGGTGGTGGAACCTAAGAAAATCTAGCTTTTTTTAAGACTGAACAAATCATATGTTAGGATACTGCAAGCATATACAACAAAACAGTAATAATGCATAAGAGCTTTTATATTTTTCCACTTGGATTCACCAGTAATTAAAATCCTTCCATAGTGTTTTTTGAGATGGCATTTTATAGTCTGATATTTAGGAATCATTCTACCAGCAGGCAAGTTGGCATATCCTCCCCATATCAAACACGCAGATAATGACCAGATAGATAAGTTATCTTCACCAGTAAAGGGAAAAAAGGACCAGGTGTAAAGAGGACATTCCTAATTTAATAAAAGACTAAAACCATTTTCTGATTTTCACCCTCTGTTTCCATGGCACAATTTTATATTAACCAATATGGCATTCTTATTATTCACAGTACATTCAAAGGAGAAGGCAGATCTCTAGTGTATACTTGCTCAGAATACTCGCTGTTATGACATTAGAATTGACAGAAGGGTATTGGATTCCTGTCATATTTATTTAAAATCTTTATAGAAAAGAAACCCATGGAGATGTACTCTAGGCACCCAGATGACAGCAACACTATCACTGCAGCATAACAACCATCTGCAAACTAAGGTTTAATTTCATTTTTGTCTATCAGAGGGCTCTCCTGAAACCACACTCAACAGCAGGGAATGGACAGAATTCACACAAATTTTACAGGTAAATATTTAGTTCTATGGTTCCATTGAGTACACTTGGCAATTTTTAGGATGTCCTGGCATTATCTGGAGAAAATAAACATTCATATTGTTAACTATAGGCTCCCAGAACTTTTTCTAAAGCACAGCTGGGAAGTGCAAGGGGCTTTGGTGACATAACTGTACATAAAGGAAAACTAATATTTTAGAAAATCCAGAAAGCAAACAATAGTTTAATGGCTGATTCAGTCTTGAAGCTCTATCCCTGAGTGGAAATGGAAAGAGTTAAGCTCCCCCTCCTGCACCATTATTCATTACTCTTTTCCCAGGGCCAGCATTTCTGTGGTGACTAGGCAGGAAGTAGGCAGATATACACTGTGGCAACCTGGGGAAGAAAGGTACTCAGTTGCTTTACAGTTTCCCTGGTAAAGATAATCAATCCCCAGATTGTGATGCTTTGTGCAGCTCTCCTCTACAGTGGAAAGCTCGCCTTTAAAGGAGGCCCTAGTAACACAGCTTAAATGGAGTGATGCAGCCAGAGAGTACAAGCTGGGAGAAGGGTAAGAGAGAGAGATCCTGGAGAGAGATCCCTGCCTTCTGCCAATTTACCTATGATCTGTGTTTGCTTGAACCACATTTCACAGGGTAACAAAACTCTCACTGCCCCCTCCAACAAAACAATGTGAAGAATTCCATGATGGACTTTCCATGCGGTTATCTTCCCTTTTAAACCTTTCCCATACGTTTTATTGCAGAAGGTGGCAAGGTGACCCCAAATTATGTTTTATAGCTATTCAGGGCAGGGGCAGCAGTTTTGATCATTGATTTATTAATTCCCCTGACCATAATAAAACCTCTAGAAGGTGACACTATGTAGAACAGGGGTTGGAAACTTTTGCTGGCCCCCGTGCCAGCCCTACTCCCCCACCCTCAGCAGGTGCTGGGGCCGGCAGGGACAGGAGTTGTGCACACGTGTGGCAGCTCCTTTTCCCTTCTGGCCCCGCCCCCTAGCTGGGGGCAGGGCCGGCAGAGGGGAGCAGTCACGGTACCCCAGGGCAGGGAGCCTTGTGTGCTGCTGCGAATAAGACGTGTGCTGGGGGTTGCCAACCCCTGATGTAGAGCATCAGAGGCATTAGTTTCTACAAGCAACATTCAATTTCTGCCTAATCAAAGACCAGTGTGTTTGCAAAGCACTTGTGAGGCAAGCATTTGAGATGGCTAGCTACACACAATGAATGGAATTAACACAGCCCAGCTAGTTACAGAAAATGAAACCATTCAAATAGCCATCATAAAAGTTATTCTAGCCCTTGATGGGTGTGGGTGTTTCGGAGTTTTGTTTTTCTGGAACTCGCCATTATTTTTCCATTCACTTATCTATTTCTGGGCATTTCCTTCTCTGTCTGTTGTTTCAGAACCCTAGAGGCAACCTATGAGGTTTCTCTCTCCACTATTCTCAACAACCTCACATCTCAGTGACAAGCAAGTTCTCTCAAGCCCATCAACACACAGGCCTTGTACACACTGCAAAGTTATTGCGCGATAACGCTCGTTATTGCGCAATAACAGGCACAGCGTCCACGCACAAATCCACGTTGTTGCGCGGTAACAGCCGTCTTCCCGCGCAACATGTAAACCACCAAAACGAGGGTGGTAGCGGCTACTGTGGAACAGCTGTTCCGCGATAGTTCGTGTGTGTACGGTTGCCGCGCAATATGACACCTCCGGAAATGTCCCAGAATTCTAATTCCATCCCTTCTGCACTTCCTCCTGCACTCTGTGGCTGTAACGTGACTGTACCCGCCCTCCCATCATTCCCGGGAATTTTTGAATTCTTCACTCTTCCTGTTTGCTTGGTGTGGAGTGCAGCTGCAGCTGTGTACTCCAAGAGCAATGGTGGCTCAGTGCAGCAAACATGCTCCAGTGTGGACCACAGCCGAGGTGCTTGATCTCATAGTCATTTGGGGAGAGTCTGCTGTGCAGGCACAGTTACGTGGCAGCAGGCGGAATTTCGATATTTTTGGCCAGATTTCTCAGGCCATGGCAGAGAAGGGGTACGAGAGAGACACTCTTCAGTGCAGGTCGAAGGTGAAGGAGTTGCGGATTACGTACCACAGAGCCAGAGAGGCAAACCGGCGCTCCGGCTCAGCGCCGGCTACATGCCAATTTTACAAGGAGCTGGAAGCAATCCTGAGCGGGGATCCCACAACCACCCCAAAAGCTCCTGTGGACATGTCAGCACACACCCCCCCTCCCCCCATGAAAAGGATACCGGAGCAGACGTGGAGGTGGAAGATGACCTGGAGGGTGAAAGCGGTGCAGCCGACCTAGGGAGCCACCTGTTCTCCATGCCACCTGACCCGTGCTTCCCAGATTCCTTCTCCATACTGTCTACGGAGACAGTAGAGGGGAGCTCTGGTAAGTTTCATCAGAAGTGGCTTCTATGCTAGCTGGATAAGCTTTGCGGGCAAATGAAGAGCGGGCAGGAAATAGGCGTTTTGAGTTTCATCCTTTCTTTTCTTTTTTGGATGGGGGTGTTTACCCCACATTACATGAGCAGTGCATCAATGCATGCTGTAATAGCCAAGAAATCCTCTCCATTGAGATCACTGAAGGTGTCCTCGATGTACTTCCACAGCTTCCTAGTTAAATTTGATGGGAGAGCAACTGTTTCCCCTCCCCCAGAGAGGGATACTCTCCCTCGCCAGTTGCAAAGCACAGCAGCGGGAACCATGGCTGTGCACAAGCCTGCTGCGTACAGTCCTGGCTGAAAACCAGTGACATGCAGGATATGCATTCTGGCTTGCAGAGGCACTCTAAGCAGCAAGATATCGGCTTCCATGGCAGTGCCGTATGTGAACTAATCGCCCAAAGCACTGCAAATAGTTCACGGAGCTGTGTGTCTTGTCTCGGCAACCCGAACCTCCCTTTGCAAAAGCCCTTTCAGTCCCCGGCAATGCCCTGTCCTGGGGGCACAGCAGAATGTGGTGGGAGAGCATATTACCGGCTCCTTAACCAAAGTGAGAACAATAGCACTACTTATGATGTTTCATTTTTACTTAGAAACGACCTTTGCCGGTCGGTGGTCTGCGCCAGCTGACCGGCTGAGACAGATGAGGAGGCCTCGCAGGAGCAAGGAGGATATCTTCCAGGAGCTGATGCAGTCCAACGAGGCATCAGTAAGGGAGACTAGACAATGGAGGCAGGAGTGCCAGCAGGAGTGCAAAGAAAACAATGTGAAGAGGCAGAAGCAGAAGGATGCCCTCATAAGCATCCTACAGGAGCAGACCCAACTGCTGAAGACCATGGTTGGTCTGCAGACCCAGCTGCTCCAGGCTCGCCCCCCCCTGCAGACACAGCAACACTTTCTGCCCCCCATGCCCTATTCTCCCTGAAAGCAGTTCTTTGAAGCCCGGGGACCCTCCTGGTACAATGTTACATCCACTCCTGCACCAAGCTATGGCATTGAGACACGCACCTACAAGCATCTATAGCCCCTTTTGCAGGCACTGCTTACTGTAAATATTTAATGTTTTATAATAATAAAATTGAATCACTTGAACTTTGCACAGTGTCTTACACAATAAGATTAGTTGTTTCATGTTTAGTATTCACTCATTCGAGCATAGTACAGTATATGCCCACCGGCACCGTCCCTCCACCCCCCAGTCAGCACCCAATAGTGCTTGGGAACACTACTGCATTGTTATCAAGTTTGCAGGTGACACTAAGGTGGTGGGGAGTGGTAGATACCTTGAAGGGTAAGAATAGGATACAGAGTGACCTAGACAAATTGGAGGATGGGCCAAAAGAAATCTGATGAGGTTCAACAAGAGAAAGTGCAGAGTTCTGCACTTAGGACAGAATAATCCCATGCACTGCTACAATCTGGAGACCAACTGTCCAGGCCAGTGGTTTTCAAACTTTTTTTCTTGGGACCCAGTTCAAAAAAAATCATTTATGTCCATGACCCAACAATTACATCTTTGAACAATGCATTCCAGTCTTGCGACAGCTGCAGCAGCAGGCGCTGCGAACCAGAACCTGAGGGTCTGCAACCTAGTACTGGGTCCTGACCCAGAGTCTGAAAACCACTGGTCTAGGCAGCAGTTCTACGGAAAAGAACCCGAGGGTTACAGTGGAGAAGAAGTCAGATACAAGTCAATAGTGTGCCCTTATTGCCAAGAAGGATAATGGCATATTGGGCTGCACTAGTAAGACCACTGCCAGCAAATCAAGGGAAGTGATTATCCCCTCTATTTGGCACTGGTGAGACTTCATTTGGAGTACTTTGTCCAGTTTTGCCCTCTCTCCTCCCACTACAGAAAGGATGACCACCAAATGGAGTCCAGCGGAGAGCAACAAAAATTATTAGGGGGTTGGAGCACATAACTAATGAGGAGAGGCGAGGAAACTAGGCTTGTTTAGTTTGCAGAACAGAAAACAAGGGGGAATTTGACAACGGCCTTCAACTATCTGAAAGGAGGTTCCAAAGCAGATGGAGGTAAGCTGTTCTCAGGGATGTAGATGACAAAACTAGGAGCAATGGTTTCAAGTAGCAGTGAGGAGGCATAGGTTGGATATCAGGAAAAGCTTTTTCATTAGAAGAACAACGAAGCACTAGAATGGGTTACATAGGGAGGTGTTGGAATCTCCATCCTTAGAGGTTTTTAAGTTGTGACTTGTCAAAGCCCTAGCTGGGACGATTTAGGTGGGGATGGTCCTGCTTTGAGTAGTGGGTTGGACTAGATCACCTCCTGAGGTCCCTTCCAACCTTAATAGTCTATGATTTTATTTAACTCTTTCCTAGATGCTAAGTGTGCCTTCATCAGCTAAATAGCACAGAACCACACGTTAACTATACAACAATATAAGTGTACATGCATACAGTCCAAACAGCAGCACGTTATCCAAAGTTAGTTTTCCCATAAACTTGCAAAAGGGGATTTCAGTGTGCCTTTGATCTCCAGACAGTTGTCTAACCAAATCAAAAGATATGCGAAGAAACATTCAATTACTTTATTTAAAGTTTCGAGACACTAAACATGTTGGCTCTTCATTTGCATTCATAATATACTTGGCTCTCAGAGTGTGTCTGAACCTGTAGAGGAATTGTCTGCCAGGGCTTAGATTACATTAAGATAGCTGTATCAAAAATGTGTAGCTTCAGCTCCTGCACAGTCCACTATCAGCATTTTTCATGGCTTCAGCTAGTGACTGTCAAAAGCAATAAACTACAGAGAATTGCATGATGAGCTGAATGACACCTTGATGCTGCTGGTAATATGTTATGTTTTGGAATTTGTTCCCTGTTTCATCTACAAATCCTGCGTAAACAGAGCAAATTTTGAGTATTACTTAATCACACCTGTTCTTTGTGCTGAAGACATCATGAAGCATGAAAATTGTTTCACATGTAAAATACAAAGTACCGGTTCACCCAAAACACATCGCATGGTGGTTAGGGCAGAATAGCAGGAATGGGTCATGCCTGAGTTTTTTTTCTCAGCCGTGTCACTGATGCGCGTGATCCGGGACAAAATGTTTAATGTGTCTGTTTACCCATCGTAAAATGGGGGAGCTAGTACTTACATCTTACAATAGTCTCCTGAGGTACAAATTAACATTTGTAAAGAGCTTTGGGTTCCACAAATGGAAATTACTACACACAGGCAGACTTGTTTACACTGAGGTCCTCACTTGGTTGGTTCTCATTCCTTATAGGAGTTTGCCTATCAAATAAGCAAGTAAGATCAAGGGTCCAATCATGACCTTGAAATCTGTACATGCAAGTGTCTCATCCCTCCATGCAAGTGTCTCATTCCTCCAACCCAGAAAGAGAGGTCAGTTATATTCCCCACAGTGTTTTCCTCTTTCCTCAGGCCTTGTGATGAGTTCTGAGATCTGTGGGATGGGAGGAGGCAAAGAGAGAGCAGGCAAGAGGGGATGCACTCTCCCTTCATGTTAGGGAATTTCCCTGAAAGTGTAGCGCTGCTAGGGCAGTCCTAGCAATGCAGCTCCACTAGGAACCAGCAAACAGGGTTTCCACAGAAAGGCAAGAGCCACACCTATTGCACCTATCTCTTATTGTGATCTACAACATGTATGAGCCAGACTCCCACTTTCTTCTGAAAGGGGATGAAAGAGGAACACTCATCTCTCACAGCAAAGAGGAAACTCTGCACAAGGAACCTTATGGAGTTTCCTGCTCCCTACATGGTATTACTATACAGAGGAACAATACAGCCCTGAGGAAAGGCTTCAGGATTTGACATTATGTAATTTTGCAGATATGCAACTGACCTGTAGAGCACTTACCAACTAAGTTAGCTTCTGTGACTCTACAGCAGGGGTTCTCAATCTTTCCTGGGTCACAACACAGCTGGGAGGGTTCCTAGCCAGTCGTAACACAGCAAGGCTCCCCTGCGGGCCTGATTCTTCCCCCCGCTCCATGGGCCCAGGCCCTGGACCTTCCCCCCTAGGCATTGGCCCCTGGTCCTTGGAGTGGGCACGGGGCAAGGAATGCGGCCATGGCCTGCAGAGTGGGGCCAGGAATGGGCCTCAGCCCCAGACTCTGGAGCAGGGCCAGGAATAGGCCCAGCTGCAGCCCCCAGAGTGAAAGCAGGGCCAGGAATGGGCCTGGCTGAGGCCCCCGGAGCTGGCCCCTGGAGTGGTGAGGGAGGAGGGAATGTGGCTGCAGCTCCAGCCATGCCCCCAAGAGCCAAGCGAGCCTGGAGAATGGGCCCAGCTCCCAGCTACGGCCCCCAGACTCCAGAGAGGTCCCTGGCCCCTGCCCTCAACTCCCCTCATGCAGCCCTAAACCCCAGTAGTGGCTTCACCCAGAGCCAGTGAGGGAAGCCACTCCCAGGCTGTCTGTCTCTCTCCCAGGGCCAAGGAGCCTTTTAAATCCCCCAGCCTGGGACACATGCGTCAGCAAGCAGCCCCTACAGGCATGCTGTCAAAGTTGCAACCCGCAGCTCCCTGCCACTGCAGATCTTTGGCGGTGGTAGGGGAGGCTTTTAGATGGCGACACACTCACCACTGTGCCGTGACACACTTTTGTGTCGCAACACAGCGGTTGAGAACCACTGCTCTATAGAGAATTTCAGGGATTGGCAAGAGGTTTATTTTTCCCTTTTTGTCAGTCAATCAATGTCTAGAATTTTCCACTCTGATTTCACAATGTCATTTCACTGCAATTCTCAGCCCATGAGGCAACTTCAGTGGCAGGTATTCCCTATATTTAGGTCTGAGGCCCTTATCTTCAGAATGGAGTGATCTTGAATGCCTTGATTAAAAAATATATTTAATTAAACAGGTTGAGAATTTGTAAAATCTGATTTTTAAATTTGTGCTACTGCAACATTAGTTATAAATTTATTCTGAAGAAAATTATAAATGCTGCTTTTTAAAAGGCCAGTAATGGTACATATATTAATTGACAACTTTACAAACCTGCTATTGGCAAAACAAAACAAAACACCCACAAACAAATCACCAACCCAAAACCACTGAAAATGAAGGCTCTGATCTTGCAACTACTTAAACAGGAATACAACTTCATTTACATGAACAGTCATATTGTTTTTAAGAGGATTCTTTATATACCTAAAGTTAAGCGCGTGCATAAATGCACGCAGCATCGGGGCATAAAATCTTATGGTTTATTAAAATATCTAGGATAAAAACTTTGTTACTTCAAAAACATGCTGCTTCAGAGTTAAAAAGTTTAGACTTTCAATACATTAACAAAGTCATTGTGAAACTTTTATTCAAACGCCAACATTTTCTATTGTTAGCACATAGTGTGGAAGTTAATGAGAAATCAGGCTTGTCTTTTTCAGCCTATCTGAAAATTTTATGTTTGAAATTTGTTAGTAGAAAAAACCACTAAGCAACATCTGGAATTCTACAAACTATTATGAAATTAAAAAGAAACATACAGAATACCCACTTTAGCAAGACTATAAAATGGGAGAAGGTAGGGTACTAACAACATGTAAATAAAAACTTCAATTTAAATGTTAAAAAATGACAAATAATTTTAAGGCTTTTAAAATCATGTTTATCCACCCTCCTTATATTAAAACTTCTAATAAGTTTATTTTAAGAATGGCAAAGGTGTTATCTTGAATGAATTCAAAATGCTATCAAATTAACTCACAGAAATATTTATTTAAAAAAACCCACCACATATATACAAAAAATGAATTGCAATGCCAGATCAGACTCGTGGTTCATCTAGTTTAGCATTATGTCTTTGAGCTTGATCAAGATGCTGAAGGTGTGCCCTGGCTCTGATCCGGTGGAACACATAGGTCCTTAATTTTAAACCAACAAGTAGTTTCACTTAAGTATAGGTGATTATATCATGTGCTTAATTGTTTTGCTGGCTCAAGGCCAGAGTGCTCAGCCCCTTGCAGGACTGAGCCCTGTGATAGTCAGTCCCAAAACCCAAAACCCACTGTTGTAGGCAATTATGGAATAGCCAATCTATAGAAAAAGTTTCTTCCAAATTGTGTCAGGTAGTGGTTAGCTTATACTACTAAGGATGAGAGTTTATACTTCTCATAAAATATCCTGTCTAATATAACTGGATTTTTTCATAGGAATGTCTTATCCTCTTATGAACTAGGGAGTTCTGCTTTTTTCCTCAACAGTATCTTGTGGTAGTGATTTCCACAAGCTAATTGTGTGTAAACATTACTCCTTTTTATCAGTATCAAGTCTGTTGCCTTTCAGTTTCATTGACCATCCTCTTGTTCTTGTATTATGAAGGATGAATAGCAATATTCAATCTATTTTCTCTACACCATTTATTGTTTAGTATAGCTGAATTATGACCCACTTATTTATCTTCTCTCTAACCAATTAGACTGAAAAGACTGGGACTCTCATTTCAGACAACTCTCCATGCCTCTATTCATTCTACTTGTGCTTCCCTGAGCCACTTCTATCTCTTTTTTTAATACAGTCTATGACACTGCTGATAACACATCTTCATTCATGGATACAGGTGCTCAGCTTCCCTTTGTGTTTCTCCACCAACATACCCTATAAGCAATGAAAGGATTCTTCTGTACCCTCAAAGTACTCTTGACTATATTTATTTATTTCTATAATAGACACTTGATGGCAAATGAACAAATTGTGAATAGGAGGTCATTTGCGTATAAACTGGCTATTTTTTTTAAACAAGATTTGCATGCATACTCCTGACATTTACGCCTCCCTGACTGTTGAACAATGAAAAAATATCTTAGAAAATTGAAGAAGTATTGATCAATAAAAATGAACTGGGCAAGTTGAACCCAAAATGTCATCTCAGTCTTAAAAGGGAAGAGGAAATAATGGTCCAAATTGCTGCGGCAGACTATTTTGATCTTTCAGAAGCAGAAATTCTCAGATAAAAGGGAAATCAAGTTTTACAGCGGGTCCTGGCATATAGCTCTAGCCATCAAAATAGACTATGTACCGTGTCTTAAAAATAGAGATGTTAGGGTATCAAAATAATCATTTCCCAATATAAGAGTTACAAGAACTGTGATTCCCAAGCTGCTTCTGATGGGGAAAAAAGGGCAGTGTTTGCTGGCATTTAGTGATTCCAATTTTAACAGAGTAAAACAGTCTCTCTCCCACACATACTCCCCCAGTGGCTAAATCAAGAACAGATTCAAATGAAAACTGAACACAGATATAAGAAAATCAGTGGCATTCCATCTACTGAAAACAGGGGAATTAACTATATAATCTTGTCATGCATAAATATTTACTTATAAGCTACCATGCTGATTAGGAGGATATTTTTCATGAAAAAAATAAATGTTATGCTTCATCTCAGAGAAAATAAAAGGCAACAATTTTCTTTTATTCCTTTGCATTCATTTGGACACATCCTAATTGGTGTCAAGTGTTCATGACAAAAAAAGATGAAGGGTACATAATGAGAGTGCTTAGAAAATTAATTCCAATGCTTGGGAGCTGAGTAGGTTCAAAACAAGATCACAGAAACTGCTTCAAATCATTGTAAGTTCTTTGTTCAAAAACATGCTCTCTACTCTTATCAAAAAAGACTGGAAATTAAAAACGTGAAGGACTTTATTCCCCCTTCAAAGGCAAACATTCACATTTGTATCAGGTGCAATCATTAAAAAGATCTTTTTTAGATGTATTATTAAAAAGGTGTAAGCATATTAAGCAATTTCATGAAGACTGGTGCCTCCACAGGAGAAGACTCATATAGTAAGACAGAGTTATGAACACTTCGGCAACAGAAGTTTGTAACTCTGAACAAAACATTATGGCTGTTCTTTCAAAAGTTTACAACCAAATATTGACTTAACACAGCTTTGAAATGCTACTATGCAAGTAGTTTATATTTAACAGTACTGTACAGTTTCCCCCCCTCCCCCTGGGATGCCTGACCGTACTTCTGGTTCCAAATGAGGTATGCGATTGACTGGTCAGTTCATAACTCTAGTGTTTGTAACTCTGAGGTTCTACTGTAGTTATTTGAGGGAGGCCAGATTTTAGAACTGATCGAGAAGGCAACACATTTGTGGTAACTGTGTAGAATGAGGAGCCTGATCATTAAAGTGGTCAGGAGTCTGAGGGTGCAGTCCTCTTCATAGTTGCCCACTATCTTGTATCTGATAGTGGCCAGTACAGGAGAGACAGTGGGAATGTACAGAATCAAGAAATGTATAGAATATATAGCTCCTTGGAGTCAGGGGGTTAGGGTCACCCTGATCAGAGGAATGCATACTAATAGCCATTCTCCTCTAATTTATCCAGTTCTTTCTTTAAACCAGTAATACTTTTGGCTGTTACGACATTCCATGGCAATGAATTCCACAGATTAATTGGACAGTGTGAAAAAGTATTTCCTCTTATTTTAAATCTGCTGCCCATTAATTTCATTGATGACCCCTGAATTTTGTATTATGTGAAAAAGCAAACATCACTTCTCAATTCAGTTTCCCCACATCATTCATAATTTTATAGATTTATCAACTGCTCTTGACCCCTTATCCCCAGCAGACTCTTCTAAACTGAAGAGCACTGATCTTAGTAGTCTCTCCTTATATGGAAGCTGTTCCTTGATCATTGTTTCCCTTCTCCCAGTTCTTCTATCCTTTTAGAGATGCCACAACCAGAACTCAAAACTGGACACACTACTCAAGGTGTGGGTACACTGTAGATCTATATAGTGGCATTATGATATTTTCTGTCTTATTTTCTATCCCATTCCTAACATACTGTTAGCTTTTTTGACCACTCCTGTACATTAAGGGAAGTTTTCAGAGAACTAGCCCCTGCGATCCAAGATCTTTCTTGGGAGGTTAATTTAGAACCAAATAATGTACATATATAGTTAGAATTAGTTTTTCCAATGTTCATCAATTTGCACTTACCAGTATTCAGTTTCATCTCCCATTTGTTGCCCAGTTAACCAAGTTTGTGACAGCCCTCAAATGCCTCACAATCAGTTTTGGACTTACCTAGCTTGAGTAATTTTGTATTGTCTGCAAATTTTGCCATTTAACTGAACAGCAAATGTCTCAGCACACAGCCCTGAAGGACCCCACTGTTTACCTCTCTCTGGTGTAAAAATGGCTTCCTGTCTTTCAACTAGAGTTCTGTGGCACACAGGACTCTATTGTTTTTCTGCAATAGACTAACACGGCGACACCTTTGGAACTTGTTTTTCAACTAGTTACTGATAAGTAATGCATACTTCCCTTCTTCTCAGGGGAAGAGGGATCTCAGAGCCCAGAGCCTGGCCCAAGTGTCTACATTGACTTTTTTCGCCCTGTCAACTCAAGTCAGCTGACCTGGAAACAGACTTGTCTCCCCCCCCCCCCCTTTTTTTTCCCCTTAAGTGCAGTGTAGACATATCCTTAGACCTAGCTGCTCCAAGGGACCTTGCCAACATAACCCTGTCTCTGGATTCTGTGTCTGGCAGAAGAGGGCAGTAAGGTTATCCCACCCAACCAAGCAGACACCTCATAACCAGGGTGTAAGTAATGAGGGCCCCCTTCTGCCATTCTTGGCCCACTCAGGCTGGAAAAAAAATGAACCCTGCTGCTTGCAAGAGAGGTTATAAGGCATGGTCTGCAGCACATCCTAGTAATAGAAATAGATGTGTAACTTTGAGATCAGGCTTAAACGTTATGCACTGTTAGGTTAACTTTTAATTTCATTGCTTTTATGAGTTTGTGTCAGGTAGAGTGTGTATTACAGTCCTAAATGCTTCACAACATTTCTGGAAGAGCAAGGGGAGTTTGGGAGTGAGTATCATACTAGAAGATATGTTTTGGTTCAATCACAAATTATTGGGCTCAACCAAGTTCACTTGTAGAGTAGACAAAAATAGTTCCCACCCCTAGAGTAACTGTTGGCCTTCTTAATGCACCAAATCAGATTAGATGATCATTATGGTGCATTCTGGACATCAAATCTATGATTAAGGGTTCTCTTGAAGGACTTTAAGGCTACATCACATGGTTTAAGGCGGCAGTTTAATCCTGAACTCAGCAACAGACTGAAGAATAAATTGTTTGTTGACCTCTTGCTGGAGTCTGTGTAAAAGTTAGTCATCACTCTTGATTATTGATTCCGAGCCTGCTTGGAGGTGGATGGAGGATTGGTCTCTGCGATAGACCACCTCTTCTGTGAGAACGAGGCAAAGGCATCAGGCAGTTCAATGTTAGATTAATCAGAACTGTGAACCATAGCCTTGTTTGGCCAGAAATATATAAGCAGAATAATTGCTACTCTCTCTTTCCTGTCTTTCGTATGATCCTATGCAGCAGTGAAGGTTCATATCACAGACAGTCAGCTTTATGAGTTCATTTGTTACCTTACCTCTAAGGTCTGGACATGTCACCTGGTGCTTTGTTGTTTCTACATTTGAAAAAGTTAATTACCATCCCACCAACTAACAATACTAAAAGCTGAGGATATTTCTGGGTGAAGACACCCTTCTGCTTAAGTCAATTTCTACCCAGTAAGCCAGTCTTGCCTTGGTATTCATGGTCCCTTCAAGGGGCAGTGCACATAGTTACAGGAAACTCTGCTTCACGCACAGCAGGAGAAATTGATTTTCTCTCCAGGGTTGGTCTGATATTGTCCTTCCCACTTTATGAAAAGTCTATCAGACATGTTGTCTCTTATAACCAGAACAAATGTGTTCCATGGAATAAAGAGTGTTGTGTGACACTGATGAATCACTGAGTTACAACCAGTGGACGCTGATCTCTTTTGGCACCTATTCCCTGGATTACAATGGCACCTATATAAGCCATTCCATCAACCCCTGCTGGTGTCTATCATAAGAATTGGTGTGACATTCCTTAAAGTGGGGGAAGGAAATCAATTGAGGGAATAGAGCAAAAAGCATGGGCTTTGACTTTTCAGTGCCTATGATAGGGGCAGATGAGGAGGGGGGTAGTAGGAATGACTGCAGAGATTTTATAATGGTTCACAAGCATTTCTGCGCATACACAGGTGGGTGTGAGGGAACAGGAATGATTTGAAGATGGGGCAAAATTAATTGCTGAGCAGGGGGAGATGTGGGAGTAATAACAGTCCCCACGTTAAGAACTGGCACCAGCTGCTGCAATGCCTCTGAGGGAAAAGTGGAGGTCAGAGGAAAGGAAAAACTAGCCCTAGGAGGCAAATCAGACAAATTCTGGAACTAAATCATTATTCTGAAATTTGAAATAAAAAGTTGACGTATCTCTCAGAAAAGTTTTGCAGCACAGAAGTCTGGCTGAGCGACAGGCAGATGTGGAGGCAAATTGAACTGGAAATTTCAGGAGGGAGGGCACTCCATGCAGGCTGAAGTACCCACTGTAAGGAATCTGGGGATCTTTATCATAAGCAAGAAAATAATTTATTCAAGATTTTCATAAGAACATAACAAAAGCTAAGAAAGTGCTTAAATGAGGATATTTTGTTAAACAAATTTAAATTCAAGACATTTTTAAAAATTTAAAGTTTAGTTTCACTTGTTAAAACACAAAGTTATACTTCTGGTGTCTTTGAAATATTTTGGCCACATCACATTCTGTGACTGCTGAAGAAGAAATGTCTAAGGACAGTAGTCTGAAGTGATATGAATAAAATTTAGATGAGTCACAGAAGTAGTCCTCATTATCTGCTTCAGCTTCCAATCAGTTCCCTTCAGCCTTTGCTTTGATCAAAAGAAGTGACCCTGCTGTCCTTTTAACACCTATTGCAAAATAAGATTGCAATTAGTACTTTAAAATATAAATGATTCTGTTGAAATTTCATATGACCTAACATGTAAATTAATACTTCAGTTCTCAATCTTGATCAGTTTAGGGACTTAGCACTGTTCACTGTTTCAAATACATCACAGAAGCTAAAGGAACAACAAGGATGGAAAAATCTATAAGCATGAGGTAAATATTTTACCACATCAGCATAAGTAATAACATTTGTATATTTGCAGAATTACCAAAGATTATATAGAGAGAGCAAAAATGGGCACTTGCCTTCAGTCCCCTTTTTTTAATGCATTAAAAAAAAAAACCACCATTATAATTTCTACTTAAAATAATTCAGGGATGGTGGTTCTAAAAACACGCATAAAACAAAACAAAACCCAGAACGACAGTATGTATGGCTTAGCACCCACCCCCCATCAGTCAAACAGTAAGGGCTTGTACACACTACAGCCTTATCGTGTGGTAAGGAGCTTTATTGCGCAAAAAGGCTGTGAGTGTACACCCTACAATCTTGCTTGTTGCGCAGCAACAGCCCTCTTGCCGCGCAACAGGTAAACCACCTAAACGAGGGTGGTTAGTCTTACCACGGAACACCAGTGTGTACATTCTTTGCGCTTTTCACAGCCTCCAGAAATGTCCCAGAGTGCCAATCGAGGCCACTCTGGGACACGGGAGCTCTAGCAGAGCAGTGAAATTAACAAATAGCAGAGCTCCTGCCACTGGAGCTCTGCTGCTTTTGGAGTCACCAGAAACCCTGGTGGCTCCCAGGGACTGGCCACCTGGGCTGGCGGCTCACAAGCGGGAGCACGGGTGGCTTCAGCCCTGCTGCCCAGGCTGGAGGCTCCTGAGCGGGAGACCTCAAGCCTGTTCGGCTTCAGCTGGGGCCCGGCTGATGCCCAGAAGCTGGCAGCTGGAGCCCCCCTGCCCTGGGAGTTCCCGGGGCGGGGCTCTGGGCAACTGGAGCCCCACTGCCCTGGGGATTCCCAGGGCAGTGGGGCTCCAGCCACCGAGAGTGCCAGCTTCTTAGCGGCAGCGGAACCCCGGCCCCAAGAAAGTCCCGCAGGAGCGGGGCTCAAGTCGCTGGCAGCTTGAGCCCCAGTCCTGCGGCTGGGGCTCCACTGCATTGGCGGCTTGAGCCCCGGCCACGGGACCAAGGCTCAAGCCGCCTGCAGCAGTGGAGCTCCAGCCATGGTAGCGGGGCTCAAGCCGCCAGCCCTGGTCCGTGGCTCAGCTGCTGCCGCAGCGGGGCCCCAGCCGTGGCAGCGGGGCTCAAACCGCCGGCAGCAGTGTGGCTCTAACTCCAGGGAACCCCCAGGGCAGCCAACCAGGGGGAACAGCCCCGCTGCCAGCCCAAAGGCTGGCTGAGGCAGTGCATGGTGGGATAGGTGCACACCAGGCACTGCTCTTTATAGCGAAAATTCTGAGGGGCGTGTGAAGGCTCCTTTTCGCTACAAGGAGTGCTGTGTGGACAGGGTAAAGCGTTATAGTTATAACTCTTGCTTGTCCTGCAACAACTTTATTGCGGGACAAGTCTGTAGTGTGTAAATGGCCTCTGATACTTAAAGCAAGAATGACTTCTGCACCAATATATTTATCTCTTTCCCAGCACATCAGTATGTCAGATGTAGAAATTAGTTTGATGATTTCAAGTTAGACCTGACAGACAGTTCCTTGATAAAAGAACATGTACTGGTTTTACAGACTCCTTTTCCTTCAAACCACCTATCTCACCAAATGCACACATTTTTAGCCTCATACTCCTGCCAGCTGCTCATCTCTCTTCCTGTGTGCATAAGAATCTTTAATATGAACACAGCCAGTCTGGAGGATGATGAGACATACATGCAAAGAAATGAAAGATAATTCATTCCCTCCAGCCTAAAAAAAAGTAGCTATTAATCCTGTACTGCAAATATTCTGTCATTCACTTTGCTGCAGCAACTAGCAATTTACAAGTTCCAGAGGGGTAGCCATGTTAGTCTGTATACAGCAAAAAACGAGAGTCCTGTGGCACCTTAAAGACTAACAAATTTCTTCGGGCATAAGCTTTCGTGGGCTCCAACCCACTTCGTCAGAAAGCTTACGCCTGAAGAAATTTGTTAGTCTTTAAGGTGCCACAGGACTCTCGTTTTTAGTAATTTACAGTATCTAAAAACACAATTAAAGAAAAAAGGGAGTTAACAGTTGCCCTCATGAAGATTGTTAGATGAGAATGACAATGTCCTTTAAGGAAAACCTGGCATCTAAACAAAACATGATATTCGCTACCTCCACCACCATCCTCAGACACAGATTTCATACCCGCTCCACGCTACGTTATCATCATTATCTGCAATCCCGTTAGGTCGGCACTTTGCAAAGTGCCAATAATAGTGGCAAATATCACTTACAGAACTGCACAGCTAGGGCAGTGGTATTCAATGTACCAAAAATTCTCTTACGTGTCTTCATGCTTCTAACCTTTGCTGCAGGAAATTTCTTGCCAAGGGAAGGATAGCTGTCTTTTAGTAACCTGAGTCTTTAAATGAAATGTCATTGCCAAAGAAATGCAGACAGATATGGTTTTCACCTCTAACTTCCATGCTACATCAGCCCAGTGGTCCATCTTGCCTATCTCTTATAGTAAACAGTAACAGATGTCTCAGAAAAAGGTTCAGGAAGCTTAGTGGTAAGCAATTATAATCTTTTAATCTTTCTGTGATCTTGGACTCAATGATATCACGTCACAATTAGTTCTCAGGTCACCTATGCATTGTTTAAGTATTTTGGGTTTTTTGATTTGTTGAAAATATAATCATCCAGTGGTTTGGGCTCCTATCCTGTAAATCGAAAAATCACAACATAAACAAAGGGCTGCTCATAAACTCTCTCTCTCTTCAGCAGCTTTAGAGAAGAAGGGGAAATGATAAGCCTGCCTGTGTGTTCCAAAGGTTAACACATCTGGGCTCTGGCTGACCAACGGAGAGAAAGCAAGTTCCAAAACCAAAGACTGCTCACTGAGTGCCCTTCTGCAGCTTCTTCATTTATATTGAGGGCTCTCCTGCTCAAATGCCTCTGCTGCTCTCAAGTATGGCAGATAATCAAAATGTTCACAACCAGCTAGGGCTTTGTAGATTATAAACAACACATGGAATTCCACATCAAAGCTTATTAGAAGCTAGTGCAGATCACAGAGGCTCAGCTCCCAACAAGCACCTCCTCTTGTAAAAGAGCTGCAGCATTCTGCACTAGGTTCAGCCAAGATGTAGCCCTATGCGGGCAACATTACAGCAATCTAACCCTGAAGTGACAGAGGCATGGCTATTCGTAGCAATGTCCCTTCACTGGAGAGAAAAGGTCACATGACTTGCCAGGTGCTGATGAAATAATGCGCTCTGGGCAGCTACCAGAGCAGCTCAGAATCCAATACCATTAAAATGCACCAGTTTTGTAAATGGTGATCATTTTCTCTCAATGAGCAGTGCAGGCCAACACAGGTCCTGCCAACTCTTCTGGCTGCTTCCCTCAACCCACCAACATTCTCTCATCTTGTCTGAGTCACAGCCAGCTAGCTGTCATTCAAACCTAGTTTAGTCACTGAGTTATTTGTTCCACTGCTCTGGCTGGGTCAGACCTGGAGACAAACTGGGAAGGTATCTGCTGTGGATTGTGTCCCCCACTGGCCTCTCAAGTGGTGAGGCTCTGAGGGGCACAAATACATGGGGGGCTTCCACGACGTTACTGCTCTAGTTAAAACCACCCTTCCAGTCAGGTACAAACTCCTCCGGGGATCTCTGGGATCTACTTGCCGCAGTCCGCGTCGGCTGGCTGTCCTCAAGGCGGCCGTCACAAGATGGCTGCTTCCCGCTGACTACTTGGAGAGCTTCCCTCTCCTACAGCTGGGGACTGACCACACTCCTGGGAGGGAGCTTCAGGCAGAGGTCCTTCCTCCTCCCCAGTCAGCCCCAACTGAGCTGAGCTGCCTTCCTTTATACTGGAGCAGCAATCGGAGCATGCCCAGCAGCACTTAAGGGGCGGGGCTTCTGCCGCCCACAGGGTCTGCTGAGCTTCTTTAGTGTGGGGTAGGCTCACCCCGTCACAGTATCTATTAGTTTTCATGGATGTTTTTGTGAATCAGTTTCCTATTCAAGTCTGTATTGTAGCTTACCTGAACGCACAGAGCTAAATAAAAGTATACTGTAAAAGGGGTTGTTAAAAAAAAAAAAAAAAAATAGGAGAAAACAATGACATAGATAAGACATCCTCTCAGGTTTACAACTTCAAAGATGTTAAGATAATGGCTGGAGCCAAGCAGGATGGTTCACTCTTCCCAAATCTAAATCTGGAATCAAAGGAGACCCAATATCTCAAAGTCCAAAGAAAAGGGAGGTAGGGGTACAGTTATATTGGGTAAGTAGGGAACAGAAACCAGATGGTTTGTAAAGGTGTTGTTCACCTGGTAACTGCATTAAAAAAAAAAAAAAAAAAAAAAACTTTGCAAACCCCCCTTCCCCCCCCCAACTCATTAAACACTGGAGGCAGTAAGGATTCACCATGCTGTCAACCACACAGAACAGTTCCACTGTAAGAGACGGCAGACAGAAGTATGAGAAATTTGTCTCCCTAGTTGACTATTGTGTCTTATAATGGAAATCTATTTGTATAGAGAGTCCAATGTTAATGAAGAAATTACAGGGACTTCAGGAGAAGAAATTAATAGAAAGGGATGAACAGCACAGAGGGGAGCTCTGATAAGGGAAAAACAAAGGCCTAATACAGTATAGCTAGGGATGGAGAAAGATGCCTTGCCATCCTTCAACTTGGGAGACAAGTTACCAGTAGAGCTGGAGCTTATGACTGTAGTTGGTCCAATAAAATATATTACCTCACCCACCTTGTCTCTTAAACATCCTGGGCCCAACAAGGTTATAACCATACAGCATAAAAGAGGAGATCCTGTCAGTTAAGTTTAGGCTTTCAAACTTGTCATTGTTCTCATGAGTTACCTCTGTATCCATTAATCCTATTTGCTTCTTCTTGAATATCTATTCCTCATTAAATGAGGCCTTGACAAATCAATATTTCTGGTTGACACAACAACCAGTTTTAGTAGCCTGTCGCCTAGCTCCACTGCAGACATGTAATGGAGGAGCTCCCTCTCGCAACCAAAAGACAGAAAGACACTCAGAAGACTGAGGGATTGGAAGATTCCTATCACTAACCTAAATGAGGGACAGCAGAGCCTGCATATGCTGAGTGGGACACTTGTGTTGCCTGTAGCTGGGGGAGTCAAGGATCTGGTCACTTGCAGCCACAGACAAAGCTACCTCATGCAAGGACTAATTATAGCAAGGTGATACACAGTCCTGTGTACCCCTTTTAGTGACACACAATGGCTCATTACTGAGCATGGAATGACAAATATTGAATTCCTTACACCACATCCTGCACTGGGCTCTCTCTGGCTGGCTCCCATCCATTGAAACTTCACATCTTCTGTTGAGTTACGTGGACATAAACAAACTAAAAGAAAGTCAGGAGGTTTAAAAAAAAAATCATCAAGATTAAACTTTTAAATCAATAACAAATATTTGGGTCTTGTCCTTTATCCAAATATTGACTAGCTTCAGAGTAGAAATAAAGGCTATCCTAATAAACCCAACATGTGGTATTTCAATTTTTCATTAAATTGTTTTCTGAATCTTGAACTGCAAGAAAAAGGTGTGCACAGACACACAAAATTCTTCTTCCACATACTTCAGCAGAATCCATTTCTCACTGCATGCTGCATTTCCTTCCTCTTCTGCATTTGGAAAGTTACAACACATTTTTCCTCTCAGATACACATCAAATTTGGCAGGTGATGAATCATCAATTAACAGTGTAACTCTCATTTCCTTTTATCTTAACTTTTTCAGTTTGATTTCCTTTTCTTCAAACGGACTTTAGAGAACGTATCAATCTGGGCCATTTCAGATCAAATTAATTCTCTTCTTCTTGCTTTAGAGACACAGTTTTCACTCTTTTCCTTCATACACTTTGCTCAACCTAAATGTGTGCCTGTGTCCCAAATATATAAAAGCCACGAAAGATTGAATCTTATCCAATTTATGCTACAAGTTAAAGATAGACAAAATTTAATCTAGTGCCAATAGTTAAGTTGATAAAACATGTATTGCTATTAGTACCACAATTAGATTCTAGGAATGATTTCTTAAGCATTCACACTGTACAAAATATGAAGATTAAGTAGAACTTTATAGTTCCAGTTCTTATTGACGGTCATTTTAAAGTGCATGGGGCATGACTTTTTTCCAACCCTAAAGTAGTATTAAACGGTAGAAACAAAACATTTTAGGACAGTTTTTTTTCCTGGGACAGATGTCAGGAGTGGGTGGGGGGAGGAGCAATTTTCTAAATCAAGAGTACATTCTGAATTTCTTTTTAGATCTATCTTTCAGAAACCAAGGCTGAAGAGAGCCTCTTTTAGGGAATTGTAAACACAGTGTGTCAGAGTTGTGTCAGTGTGATTAGATTTATCCTTTTGTTCATGCAACCCTGGGAGATTAAAGCTATTGATAGCATATATAGTAGTTTGTGAATACAGGGAATGGAAACACTAACATCTAATACTACTTTGTTTTTTGCTTCAATATGTCATAATCTCCTAATGTCCCAGTTAGTTAGAACAGGCCTAATAAAAGGACAGAACTTCATCTAGTAGATAACTGATGCCAACAGATCTGTGCTCACTTAACACCAGCTGAGGATTTGGCCTGGAAATCCCACTTATAGCAGATCCAGAAGAAAAAACTGATTTGATAGACAAATTTGGTGTCCTACAAGCCAGCTCTTACATGTTTACAGTTCTATAAACCTTTTTACATGACTAAAGATGTTTTTCAGCCCATTCTAGAAGCATTTGAAACCTTTGTGGTAGAAGTTCACTGCCAGCTCATTTCCACAACCAATTGAAATATCAGTAAGAACAAGAACTGAAGAACATCTCCTGTTCATCACCCATGTATTTAGAATCTTCTATGGGAATCTCCATTTCTTCTGGAAAGATACAAGAGTCTCACTCACTGGCACCTGAGCAGAAGATAAATCAAAATCCGCAGAAGGCTTTGCTTTTTACTACGTTTGACTTTGAGTTCCAGAGGAGAGATTTTCAGTATTCTGATCACAAAGGTAAAATTCTGACTCCGAGATAATGATAGTGCTGAGACAACATGCACAAGAAGCCATCTGTGTACCACAGGGAAGCAAAAGGAAGAAGCTTGAATCAAGAGGTCATGAGACTGAGCATTTAAAGGATTTATCTTGGTAACGGTTATTTCATATGGTATTCCTGTGCATAAAAACTTCTGTATGCTGTTTGTGCATTCCTGAGACTAGAGAAAAGTCTCACTGGATATAATCTCTGTTCCCGGGTAGTATGAAATCATTACACACGGGTTATGAATTCTAAAAGGATATTAGATTACTTTCTGAACTGCTATCTGAACTTCAGCACACAAGGCTGCTGTAACCAAACAAATGGATCAGGGTGTTGCTCTAACCTACCTCTCATTCACACACTAGAACCTATAAAAAATGGTTGCTACCTTTCGTAACTATTGTTCTTTGAGATGTACTTCTCATGTCCATTCTCCATTATGTGTGTGCAGACTGCATGCACTGTTACTAGAATTTTTTCCCCTCAGTGGTATCCGTTGGGCCAGCTCTAGCACCCTCTGTAGCTGGGGGCTTACGTTCTGGTATAAAAAATGCCAACCAACCCCACACCAACCAGTTTCCTCTTTCTGGTTAACTAGAGAGGTAGAAGGGTAGGTCACAGAATGGACGTGAGCAACTGATATTGAATAAAACCACTATTTTTTTTTTTTTTTTTTTTTTTTTTTTTTTGAGTGGTTGCTGATGTCCATTCCATGTTAGGTGACTCACAAGCAGTACCACAGGAGATGGGCTCAGAGTTTATGGACATGCTGACTGCAACACTGTTCTTACAAAACTGGCACTGTCCCTGAGCCTATTGGGTGATGGAGTAGTGAGATGTACTAACAAATAGGTAGCAGCTCTGCTGATATCCTGGATTGGGACCTGCACAAAGAATGTTGCTGACAATGCCTGAGTTCTTATGGACGAGTGGTTAAGATAGCCGGAATCAGGACATTCACCTGCTTGTAGCAAGCCCAGACACAGGAAGTTTATCCTCTGAGCTGATCCAGGTAACCCTCTCATCCTTTCTACTACTGCTACAATGAGTTGCATGGATTTGCAGAATGGTTAGTCCTCTTGATATAAAATGCAGGAATATGACTAATGTCCAACGAATGAAGCAGAGTTCATCAGAGATCTTGTGAAGTTTTGGGAAGACTGGCAGGAAAATGACCTGATTGTTATGGAATTGTGACATGACTTTTGGCAAGAAGGCCAGATGCAAGCACTGTTGGACCGATCCTTGAAGAACACTGGGTAGGGTGTTCTGACATAAGGGTGTTGATCTCAGCGACACTTCTGGTTGAGGTGATCATCACCAGGAAGGAGACCTTCCCAGAGACAAGGAGGGAGCATGATGCTAAAGGCTTGAAGAGGGGGAACCTGTCAGGTTTGACAGAATCAGGTTTAGGCTTCATGGGAGGTGAGGGCAAGGGAATAGCTCATGGACCTGAGGACCTGGCATTTTTCCCTCTCTAGATCAATACACTTTGGTTCACCCTTAGCTCAGAGGGGGATACTGCCTTTGGATGAGATGTGAAACAAAGGGTTTATCTACATTGCCAGCTCCTTGGGGATTGATTCAAACCCTGGAAATGCTCTTCAGTCAACTCCCCAAAAGGAATAAGGGCCAGAGGGCATCTCCCATCAATGCAGCAAAGAATGCTCAGTACAGCAATGTAAATAAGCTAGGACAGGGGTCGGCAAACTGCGCCTCCCGAGCCGCATGCGGCTCTTCAGCCTCCCTGTTGTGGCTCCCTTCGGCTTTGTTCCCTCTAGCGTAGACTCCTGCTGTAGCCGGGCTGGGGAGATTCAAATCTCCCGCCCTGAGCATGCTCAGACAGCGTGCTCAGGGTGGGAGTGGCCTGGCCGAGAAGCAGCTCTGCTGGCCGTCCCTGCAGCTGCGAGCCTCCGGCCAGGTAAGGGGGCTGGGAAGGGGCTGGAGGG